>OY987315.1:34835050-35350513 GCA_963920655.1 Geranium rotundifolium
GCACACTTAATGGACCAAAAACTGAAATTTGTCTCATACAAGTAATTTATATGACTAAATCTAAAATAAAAAGAGGCTCTTTCACAATATAATCTTAAAATAGAAGTCTCTTTCAATTTGATTTTTATCTCATCGATTTCCATTTCAAAGCCTTAACAATTTTGATTTCAACTACTGACCAACCTAACAAATATGAGCGAATTTTTTTTCTCATTTCAAACACTATTCCACCTTCACGAACTCAATTTCGATCCTAAAACCTCCATTTTTTACCATGCCCAAATTGTTTCGGGTTGCACCAAACATGACTCGGCCTTCAAGTTCACGCATCCTCAAACCCATTTCTTTACTGAGACCTCCATTTTCACGCATTCATTTCCATCCCAAAACCTCCAATTTTTACCATACCCAAATTGTTGGGTCTAGAGACTTGCTCTGGTGAAAGCTCCTGCGATTGAGAGTTAAGCATGGATTTATACGTTTCCTTTCCTAAATTGGTTATGCACTGAAAATTTGAAATGGCATGAGGGACATTTAAGTCATTTTATCATAAAATTAAATGAACAATTTACTATGGCATTTCTGTCATTTATGAAAAAGTATTTAGAAAACAAATAAAATTCATTTTTTTAACACCGTTAATGGATGGGACAAAGAAATAATAAATTGGGTAAGCGAAAATGACAAATTTAAACTTTGGTGTACTAAAGTCAGAAACGGAATCTATTAGGTGTATCAATCTGTTATTTCCCCTTTAATATAACGTTCTTTAATCTTTCTCATTGCATCGCGCATCCTGCGAAGGCTCTCATTATTTTCAACATCGTAATAAGACCACTCCTTTTCGTCTTCCTCGAAATAATGTCGGATTGCCTCTTCCTTTGTCATCGGAGGTAGAACCTCCGACATTCCGTAAACAAAGAGCAAGTTCTCCTCAAAAATCGTCACTCTACAAAACGGAACCTTGTTAAGCGTCACCATGTGGGTGTTAGGCATGCGCTGGTTCAAATTGAGCACAAACCCTGGCAAATATGTGTTGCTGAACTTCCTCGTGAACCGGAGGGGATCTTCGGAGACATGTCGGAGAAGAACCGGACGGAGCTCGCCTTTCACTCCCGCCAGCGCCTCGTCCGACGGCGCGATGACGATGACGCTCCTTGGGAAGTAGGTTTCAGAGTCCGCCGGGTTAAATGGCTTTGGCGTTATCATTAAGGGCTGCATTTCTAGAAACAGTGCCATAGTCGCGTACCCATTTGATCTCATTGCCTCTATTGCTTTGAAAAATGTATTGTTCCCTACCATTTCTTGTAAGGTTTTGCGATCGGGCGGGTCGCGACCCACGTCAGATGGATCGGTTTGATTAGGCGTGTCGTGAGTCACGTCAGACGAGTCGGTTTGATTAGACGAGTCACAAGTCACGCCAGATGGGTCAGTTTGATTAGACGAGTCACGACCCGCATCAGATGGGTCAGTTTGATTAGACGAACCGCGAGGCCCGTCACAATCAAATTGATTAGACGAGTCGAGAACCACATCAGATAGATCAGTTTGACCAGACGAGTCACGAGCAACGTCATATGGGTCGGTTCGATCAAACGAGTCACGACTCACATCAGACATATATTTTTGAGCGGATGTGTCGCGACCCGTATCAGATATATCATTTCGATCAGACGGGTCACGACCTGCATCAGATAGATCAATTCGATCAGATGAGTCATGATCTACATTAAAATAATTTGTACGATCAGACGAGTCATTGCTGATATCAGGCATACCAGTTTGTGCAGACGAGCCACAACCCTCATCACAATCAATTCGATCTAGGGAGTCACGACCTACGTCATAATCACGTTGATCAAGCGCACGATCCACATCAGACATATCATTTTGATCAGGCGAATCACTGACCATATTAGTTCGATCAGACGAGCTGGGACCCACTTTGCAACAATCAGATTGACGGAACGAGTCACGAACCACATTACAATCAGGTCGATCAAGCGAGTCACGATCGACATCACAACTTGATCGCGCGAGGCGGAACGAGGATTCTTTGTGGAAGGCCATGAAGGTTAAGAGGACTACGAGAACCGTCGTAGAGACCAAGATTTTGATTCTCGTTTGTGTATCCATTTAAGAATTAAACTATCTGAACTGAGATTGTTACGACAATCGTCTTATGTAAAAACTCATTACAATTATAGTTATTAGTCACACGATTTTGGGGGCTGGTTTGATGCGTGTTTGACCCACTTTATTTACATATGTAACTTTAAAATATTGGCAAAATTGTAATGACATAAATATGTCAATAAATTAACAACATCGAAGCAAATCAATAACCAAATAAAATAAAACATTAGATATCAAACTAAAAAATAAAGTTGGTTGTTAAATGGTAAGATGTTAGCGAGTCAAATTTTATGATCATGTTTCCGTCATGTGAGTTTTCTTATTCAATCTGATTGCATAAGAAATATTTGACACTGATTGGGATTGGGTACGAATAGCAAAAATTTTCAAACATGATCAAGAATTTGTGTCCCTAATTTAACGGGATATGAGAAAAGAATTACTAAACCTGTCTTATTAACATTCTATAACGAGATTAATTCTCAAACCTGATGATGTTTCAATATAGGAAATGGGAATCACTAAATCTGTTTTGACCTTAGGAAGTCCCAATATACAATTACAAGACCCGTAAGTTGCATGTTATAAACCCAAGTTTTGTAACAATAAGATGTTATCAAATTGAGATAACAAAATTTTTTTGAATAATGTATAATTTACTTTTGTCAAGATGAAAACAATGTGAGTTTTCTGATCCGGCCTAATAACATAAGAAATATCGGGCACTGACTGGGGCTGGAAATTAATGGCAAAAATTTCTAAACATGATCGAGAATTTATGCCCGTAATCTGACGGGATGGGGGAAACGGAATCACTAAACCTGCCTTATTGCTATTTTATAAAGTGATATTAATTCTCAAACCTGTATTGAACCCACTCTGTTGTCATGGCCTCCAAACCATGATCCAACCGGAAAGCAACTATGACACTGTGATTGGGCTTGACCCAAGAAAGGCCCAATCTTTCAATCACAACGCCCATAACTGTTGTAAACCCAATCGGCCCATCCCTTACAGATTCTCTGCCAAATTGACAAAACACGAAACGCTGTCGTTTTGAGGGTCACACCTTCTTCAATAAAGCCTTCAAACATATAGCCGTTACAGTTATCAAATCCTCATAAGTAAAACCCAAAAAATTCCAATCTGACCGTTACAATTCAAAATTTCAAATTTTAACCAAACCGTACAGACACAACGAAGAAGAAGAAGAAACAAGCACCAGAGCATCAACAATGGCGACGGAGATCTCAATCGCAGAGGAGCAACTACAGAACCTCAGATCGAGAGCCACGGAGCTCCTCCTCAGAGAAGAATTTCAAGAGTCCGTACAAATCTACACTCAGATCATCGATCTCTGCTCCAAAACCCACCAAAACCCAGATCACCAATCCAAGCTCCAGAAACACCTCTGCTTAGCCTTCTCGAACCGGGCCGAGTCTCTCTCACGTCTCCGAGACCTCGCCGGAGCTTTAAAGGATTGCGACCGGGCTCTCGAGATCGAGAGCAACCACTTCAAGACCCTTCTCTGTAAAGGTAAGATCTTGTTATCTCTGAACCGGTACTCGACCGCTCTCGACTGTTTCAAAATGGCCCAATCGGCCGGAGGGTCCTCCGAGAGCCTAAATGGGTATTTAGAGATGTGCAAAAGGCTCGATTTTCAATCCCGAACCGGAAGTTTCGATCTTTCCGATTGGATCACAAGTGGGTTTCGTGGGAACTTCCCGGATTTGGCTGAGTTCGTCGGGCCGGTTCAGATCAGGCGGTCCGAGATCAGTGGCCGTGGCTTGTTTGCCACCAAGAACATCGATTCCGGGACTCTGCTAATAGTCACAAGAGCAATTGCAACAGAGAGAGCTATATTGTCTGGTTCTGGTGAAAACGAGCAATTAGTCATGTGGAGGAATTTCATCGAAAAGGTCTCAGCTTGTGCATCAAAATCACCAAAAACCCTCAATTTGATCAACAAGCTCTCCTCTGGTGAAGACGAGGATCGATTAGAGGTCCCCGAGATGGGTCTATTCAATCCAGAGACTGAGAGCATGAATCTTGACGATGCCATGGATAAAAACAAGATCTTGAGCATATTAGATGTGAATTCGCTCGTCGAAGACTCAATCTCCTCCAAAGTATTGGGGAAGAACAGAGGCTACCATGGGGTTGGTCTGTGGATCATGCCCTCATTCATCAACCACTCGTGCAGCCCCAACGCGAGGCGCTTGCACGTGGGAGACATATTTCAACATTGTATGGTTCGGTCATAAATACAGAATTTAATAGTGTTAAAGAATGGGAATGATGTAGGTCCAAAACTTAACTAATTAACACGGTAAGGTTTAAATATATTTACTTTATATTTGATGAAAAAAATTATATATGTTTTAGATTTGTAACTCAACATTTTTTATGTGTAAGTTGAATTTCATGGGTTTACATCGTGCAAAACTTTATACACCTAAAATAAAAATAACAATAATTAAATTTTTTTCATAACTTTTTTATGTGAAATATGGATAATGGATGGACAGTAATTTGGGATTTGAGTAAAAAATCAAAATGTGATGACATATAGAATTGAGAGAGCTGTTAAGGTGAAAACCATGTTTTAATATGCAATGTTGAAATTTATCTCACTTTTTGGACTTTTAAATAAATTGTTGAGATTAAAGCATATTATTATTAATAATAAATAAATTCATTAAATTAAATTAAAAAATATAAATTGTTAGACATTTTCTCCAACCGAGTTTAATCTTAATTTTATATTTGATTAATTCAATGACTAAGATGAGTTCTTAGTTTGCACCAAAAGAATTATTTTCACCTGAAGAATCCCCTATAATTGAAACACTCGATAAAGTTAAGATCAGTCGGGAAGAAGATTTTTTAAAAAATCGAGATCACTGTTCAATATATGAAAATAGTAAAATAGAAAATGTAAACAAATTTCGATGCCAATTCTTTTTGGGATATTCTACACCCAGTCAGAACCGAGTGGATATAACAATCACAACCAAAATTTGCTGTCACTGATCCGCAAGACAGAAAGGGAAATAATAAAGCTCGCTCCAAACATGTTTCTTATCATGCCTTATAGAGAAAAAAAAACAATAGACGAACTCAACAGAGACTCAGATCCCTAACTTGATTGAACGAGAATCACTAAATTCATCCCGAACTTCCTTAAACTCGGGACTTTCCATACATGTCTCGCTGACATCCTTAACATCATGTAACCATGATGAAACCCAAAACCACTATGACACAAAGCTTGACCTTAGAGAGGCCCAAAACTTCAATCCCTAGGCCCATGAATTTCATATGATAAAGCCAACCGGCCCAGCCCATAAATGCTCTGCCCAGGGCCAATATCTTGAAACGCTGTCGTTTTGAAAAGTACCTCTTCGTCTATATAGCCTTCAACGTATAGCCGTTACAGACTTACAGATTCGAAAATGCTCAAAATTACACAAAACCAGACAAAGCTCTCAGAGCAATTTTATAGTTTATCATATAATAATATAATTTTCGTATGCATTACAACACAGCAAAATAAAAAATAAATTATATTTATTTACAAAAATAAAATTAATTATTACGAAACCATTTTCGTATGGATTAAAATTCAAAAAAAATTACTAATATTATGTCATAAATTTACACATTGGAGAAGTAATTCAACATATCATAAATTTAGTAATTAAGATATCAATAAATAAACTAGATTGTATTTTATAATTTAAAACACACTTAATTACGAAAGATTTAAATATTATTTGACAGTGAGATAAAAGACAGAGATGTCATCGCATATATAAAATTTGATTGGTTTTAGGTGAGTTGGATACTCGTCATATTATCATAATTAACTCGAAACACATGATATTCAGTATGGTTCAATTCAGGTCATAGAAGTTGTTCATCCTCACATTTTTGTTTGCTGGTAAAATCAATTCGTGTGTATCATCAATAATATACCCAATTTGGTAATTTGATTTTGAAAATTGAACTGTTATGATAGAATACTAAATGTCCTGACAACCCGGTCTAACCCGTGGCCCGGACCAATCCGTCCGCTCATAATTTTCAAAACGGAATGACTCGGGCCCGGAAGGGCACCATATAGTTATCACTGGCCGGGCTGCGGACATGAAGTGGGGTGTCAGGATCAACCCGGCCCAACCGGCTTAATGAACTTAATTAATTAACTAACAAAACACACGCTAATTTTGAAATGGACATTTTAAGTTTTTTTAGGAAACAAGTTTGAAAAACACAGTTTTCACTAAATGTTATTGACAATCTGTTTTTTGAAATTGAAATATTAATTTTGTAATCTGATTTTGTGTACATAATTTATTTTTGCAATCAAATTTTGTGTATAATATATATTTCTTAATGTTATGGACGGACTGAACTAACGCGGAACCCGTCCGGGCTCAACCCGCCCACTTGTCCAGCGGACAACATTTATCATGGGCCGGGAATGAACATAAAAATAGTCAATCCGCTGAGTCCGGGTTGGGCCCAAAAATAAGTCATGGACTGTCCAACCTGGCTCATGTTCACCCCTACTCTTAACAATGTTATTTAAGAAAATAATTTTATATTTAGAATAAAGGGAAAATTACAGATAACCCCTTAATTATTCGCGAGTTTCACACGAACTCCCTTAAGTACAAAATCAATCTGAGGTGCCCTAAGTATCAAAAAGTGCCACTTTGCCCTTTTCTGTTAACCTTGTTAGAAATTCTGTTAAGTATTTGTGAAATGACAAAAATACCCTTGTATTTGAAAAATTAAAATAAACAATGAAAAATGATTTGAACTTTTTTTCTATTTTTTTCGTTGTACAAAATAAAGAATAAAATTCAGTTAGTAGTAAAAATAATTTTAAAAAAATTCTTTTTCATAAAAAAAATTTATTTTTAAACATCGTTTTTTATTTTCATTAATTTTTATAAAAAAAATTAGTACTAAAATAATTTTTTTATTATTTGGTTTTGTAAAAAAAGAAGTTCAAAATCATTTTTATTTATTTATATTTTCAGATACAAGGGTATTTTTGTCATTTTACAAAAAAAATTAACATAAGTTTTTAAAAATTAACGGAAAAGGGTAAAGTAGGACTTTTTGATACTCGTGGCACCTCTCAAATTGATTTTGTAGTTAAGAGGTTAATATGAAACTTACGCGCAGATAAGGGATTATCTGAAATTTTTCCCTGAAATAAATTATACATTTAAATTTTGGTTCATTATATTTGATTTGAAAATTCATTAAGTAATCTACATACATGGTAAATATATATGTTGAGTTTAGCAAAATACTGAAGAGCTAGGGTCAAGTATTTATCAAACTTGATAATGTTTACGATCGATATTGAATTGACGGGTTCCATGCTAATTCACTCGTTAAATCATAGAAATATCATTTGTTCATTGTAAAATTATAATATGTGTTCAAATTAAACTGAATATTATTAAGTGAATTTGGGTTTAAATTATTGGTTTAAAAGCTCAAGTAATTAGCTACCCTAAACAACTTCACAATTAATGTTATGATGTTGATCTCCATCAAGATGAGATAAAATTAATCAGTTAACCAATGCACTAAAATAATATTTAAATAATTGAAATGGTGCTACCAAACAATCTGTTAAAATTAATATATTATTACTATTTTAAATAAACTGTTGAGTTCCAAAATGAAATTTTATAGTCGTTTATCGTAAATTTGTTTTTGTTTTTGTTGATATGTATTTTGTGTTTTGGTTCAAGAAAAATAGAATATATAATATAATTGTGTAATCAGTACCATGCTGTGCTGTACTGAGTATTGACCACAACGGACAATTTTGTCACTGATTTAGTAATTTTTGATTTTTACAATTTCTGTATTTGTTTTACCTCACATTCCCAAAGTCGTTGTGCCAGCTGGAGGGCCCACTTGATTTTGAAGACTCAGAGCGCGTGACCGAGGTGGACAAAACACCGAGGGAAAAGTTATTAAAATATATTACTGAAAATAACGCTTTTGTGAATTTGAACGTATATTTTTGTCACTTTTGTATCCTATTTTTTTTCAGATTTATATTTTAGGACACTATACTCCTAAAATACTAAAAACACTGAAATTATTTGAAATTGAACCAAAATTAAATTTGGTCTAATCTATTCCAATTGCAATTATGTAAAAAAACGAAATTACCCTCAACAATTTATCAAATTTTCAAGTCAATGTCACTCTCTCCACCTCCATCCTCCTCCTCCTCCTCTGCCGCCTCCTCCTCTTCCTCACCCTCACCTCGATCCTCTCTTTCACTACCGCCATCAACCAATTCGATTATGTCGAGTTCCGGAGAGGGAAACGGCCCAAAGAAGTGGTTGCGCTCTGCCGAGAAGGAGAGAATGGGCAGCGCGGAAAGCTCCGCCGATAAGGAGCCAGAGAGCGAATTAAAGGAAATGGACAGAGATTCAAGTTCCAGAGAGGGAGTTGTTGGAGAGATCGAGAGAGGTGAGGGAGATAAGGCGACATCGACTCCAACAACCACCGCAAACCCTAATTGGGTATCGACGGAATCAAAGTGGTTGTTGGCGGTGGCGAAGGATAGGACGGAGGCGAGGGTGAGGAAGAAGAGGGGGCGGCGGCGGAGGAGAAGGAGGATGAGGAGAGGAGGTGGAGAGTGTGACATTCACTTGAAAATTTGATGAATAGTTGAGGGTAATTTCGTCTTTTTATACAATTAAACCAGATTTAATTTTGATTCAACTTCAGGGATAGTTTCAGTATTTTTAGTATTTTAGGATAAAGTGTCCCAAAATATAATTATTGGTATTGAAAAAGAAAGGTAGGATATGAAAGTGTCAAAAGTGTATATTCACGTGCATAAAAGTGTCATTTTCCAATATATTATTATATCATGTAAATGCATGTTGTAATTTTAAGGGGTAATAACATTTTATTACATCTAACTATAATAGAATCACACTTTCATACTCTAATTAACTTTTTCGTTTTAGTAACTTGACATTTCTTTTTGTGACAATCTACGGTAAATTGATTAAAATGCTCTCCAATGACTTTTAAAATGTGTCATGAACAGTGAACCGGTTCAAATTAAAACCAAAAATTGGATTGATTCAAATTTAAACCTAAAACTGAACCGGTACAAATTAAAAATTGTCTAAAATGCCCTCTAGTGGCTTTATAATTTGCAAAAGTTGCCATGTGAATTTGGGTTCATGAAGCCATCGCCGACGGCCACGACTCCGCAGCCAGAAAATCGCCTCCCGAAGTTATTTTATAATTTATCAAATAATAATACCCGGGGTATTTTGGGTTAAAAAAAAATGAACAGTATTGTTGTTAGATTTAATAGAATTTAGACTAAAGTGTTAACGTTTTAAATTTGAGAGAACGAGAAAAGAAATTATAAACTTCGGGAACTGATATGGAATGAGGTTTGGACGGGTGTACTAATATGCAATTACCCCTTAATAGTAACTTTGATTTGGTAATTTGGTGTTCTTTTATTAGTTTAAAATAAAAATAAACATGCCTTGTGTGCCCGCAACTGCAACGGATAAACAGTGAAACACGTGTCATGAATCTGGTAATATTTGTTTTTTGTTTATTTTAGTTGGGAGAGAAAATTCTTGTGTAAATGGTAAATGATAGGTCACAATAATCGATGCATCACCTGAGCCACCCACGTAATAGGCTGTCAATTTTGTAGAGTGAGAGCGCGTGAAAGCTATAGAAAAGGACAAGAATTGTTATGAGATTATAGAAAGTAGCATTGACGCGCGTAACAATAGAATAGGGTGCGTTACACTGGATTATTGTGACCTCCTTATAAATCAATCACAGCCTCACTCTGAAATCAATCCTCAGAGCCCCTCAGCCCTGTAGTGTAGATTAGAGCAGTCATGTTATATGTCCTGTGGACAATTGTTCTTCATTACCTGTCCATTTTACTGGTCTCGCTATGACCTACCGAGTATATCACTGTGCAGCGACACGGTCAAGCCATCAAGGCTCTATCCAAAGGTCTTCCAGCGTTCATCAAAGCCATTGCTGTGGTGTTTGCGGTTCAGGGAACCCTGACCTCGAAGCTTCTCTCCTCCACCAAGGTCTCCGGCGGCACCAATCAGATTTTGCGACACAGCATACTGTCCAACGTCTCCTGCACGGCCAAACCCACCGGCGGCCAGCAACCCTGCACAGATCTGCAGATTTTTGTGCAGGCACAGTGCGACCTCAGCACCAAAATCTCCGAGCTCCTCGCCAGCGGAGTCACCGTCAGCAACCGCACGATCCTGGAGGAGGTGACTGAAGCTGCAGCTCACTTGTCCACTATCTGCAACCCAACAACCACCACGTAGAGGTCTATCTCCGATCGCCGTCAACAACATATGTCGCTCTCTCGTGGCTGCTACATTTAGTTTCTGCTTTATTTCTGTTAATCAACACTCCGATCTTCAATTAAACTCGGATAATGAAAATCTTGAAAGCACATTCCGATCAAGTGTAATGTTCTATGAATTTACTTATTAGTCTGACAATTTAAAAAAAACATTTTGGAAAAAGGTGTGTAATCAATAGAAAACCAACTAAATCATTAGTTATCAATCCAGAATTCCCATCATTTAATTAATTAATTAATAATATGTGAATTGTGAATGCGTGATTTCGTAATTGGGTAGCGATGCATAAATGGGATCTATGAGGTAAGTGAATCTGCTAGTGGTATGTGATGGGGGTGTTATTTGATAAGGTGGATCAATGAATCATTTAGTTGGGTAAAACGGAAATTGCATCAATGAGTTTATTGTTTCTCATCTTAATCTACTTTGTTGTTTGACTCTTGAAGTTTGTGGGCTTATAAATAAAATCATATTGGTGAAAATGGAATATTGAAAAAACCAGCATGGGATTGTATTTTATTGCCTAAAATTGTGTACTGTCTCCATCTTCTCCATTAGCCTCGCTGATCTTACCGTCGCATTCCGCTCAAATTCATGGTCACGTCGATAGTGAACCTACAACATCTATCTCCCAAGACTCATACCCCCCGAACCACCCTAATCCCAAAACACAGCACCTCCTGGTCCCCTAATGCACAGTGTCCGCCACAAACTCGTCCTATTAATCGGGACTCACTGCGAAATCTCACACCAAACCTTTGATCTCATGTCGAACCCTCTGCTCCCCATAACACGACATTTTTTTCGTTAAAACTGTCAAGTCCTCGTCTCCTTAAAACCAAGTTCTCTCCTGCAAATCTCAAAATGTAATCATTTGTCTTGAATCTCCTAGACGTAGATTCACGCCCTTGCACGTGGACATGATGGCCTCGATCGTCGCAGACTAACACCACGCAGCTCATCACTTTTACAAGAAACCCTAACTTGTAGGGAAAATTCGTCATCTTTCAGTAAGTTTCCATTAAGATTAGTCAAAAATAATTAGTTAATTTTTTTTGAAGGCAAAAACGAATTTTATCAATTAAATAGCAGCTAATCCGGCATCAAGCTGGACAGTTGAAGCTACAGTTGGTGGGACAGACCCCTCACCATAATCTCAGCTACTGGTAGTTAAAGTAAACATGGCCAATTCGGGAGCCATTTGATTACAAGCAAAACAAAGGCCACATGTTCCGACAGCGGGCGCAACAACGCTCGCTAATGATTCCTCCAAAGTTATTCAGCTCAACCCGTTTAGCATCATGTAGAGCCACGACCTCCAACTCATACGGATGGAGAAACCCTGTGATATTGCTGCAGACCACCTTAAACCAGCTTCCTCGATCAACCCTGCGATCAATATGGGCATCGCAAAATTCAAATTCTCTTAGCTCATTGGGTTTAACCAGATCAACCCATCGACACCAGGGACCCCCCGTTTTCTTCCAGTACCAATCCAAATAGGACACCCAAGTGAAGTATTGAATCTTAAGCAAGCCGAGAGCCCCTAGTTCGGTATGCTTGCATGAGTCTACCCACCGACGCCAGAGTCCTCAACTCCAATCTCATCCATATTGTCCTCGACCATGTTCCTGTCCTCGACCCTGTTCCTTCACCGTCAACTGCCGTCGCAGCTACCACCGCAAGACTTGAAACAGTCGCCGTACTAGAAACCCTCACAGGCAGAGCTGTGCCGCCGTGAGACACGGTCGATCTTCGACAGACAACCAAAATCACCACGGACGAAGGGTATAGACTACAACCAAACCAAACCCTAGTTTAGCGGTTCCTCTTCTTTTTTCTTAAAAACCAATTAGTTGATTAAGTAATTGAATCGGGAGAAACATGCAAAATACTTTAGCAATAAATGCATAAAAAATCATATGTCCAAAAGCAGCTCCCACGCGCGCGTACAGCAGAAATCAATTTGTTTTGTCCTCGAAAGCAGGTAGGTAGTAATTTTTGTATTTTCTTCATCTCAGCAATAACCGACGGACGCATGGTGTGAGCCAGCTGGAGAATACACTGACTAGCCCTATAAATCAATCACACTATTGGTCTTCAATCAATCAACATCAACCCCTCTATACTAGTCATGTGTTTTTTCTTGATCGTAATTGCTGTGCACTATGGGTCGATTCTGCTTATTTCTCTACTCCCTTTGAGATGGGTCGGCGAGAGGAGATTTGTCTCCACCCTCCAGATTCTAGGCGACACGCTTCCGTCCTTCATCAATGGTCTGGTGATGGTGTATGCCGCTCAGGGCCTATCATCGTTTTTCTTCGCCCCCACCACCAACATCTCCGGCGCCACCAACCAGTATCTACTGTCCAACGTCTCCTGCACGGCCAAACCCACCGGCGGCCAGCAACCCTGCACAGATCTGCAGATGTTTGTGCAGGCACAGTGCGACCTCAGCACCAAAATCTCCGAGCTCCTCGCCGGCGGAGTCACCTTCAGCAACCACACGATGCTGGAGAAGGTGACTCAAGCTGCAGCTCAGTTGTCCAAAATCTGCAATCCAACACCAACCACCACGTAGAGGACTGTCACCGATCGATCGCCGCCGTTTTGATTCAGCAACAACTTATGTTACATTTCATTTCTGCTTTAATTATTTCATGAACTGAGCAACTCATTTGCAGAATTGCATTTATATATTCCGACCCTGGTGATGTTCAATTCAACTGGGATGATGAAAATCGTTAAAAACTTCCATGAGTTACAGAAATGATTTTTTTAATTTGAATTCCATGATAAATTTGTGTATATTTTTATGTTAAATTCAGGTGACGCAAGAAATAAAGAAAGACGAAAAAAATACTAAATCAGCCATTCTTTCTATAAATTAATAACACGTGTCTTTTCGTAAAATCTTATCCTAGTGTAGAGTCCAAAGTAGTCAGGCGCAGGCACTTACCGTACAGCACGACGCAGCTAATAAAACCAAATTTATATACACGTCACTGCCTCTGATGGTACCGACCACCGACTTTCGTGTTCCACTACCGGGAGAATATTTTTCGGGACGAAATGCAAAAACAAAATTACGTAACAAACCAATAATTTCACTCACAAAAACAAATAACCAAATTGGATTACATTTTCCAGTACCGTAGATGTTATTTAATTTTTGAAAATAAAATTACCAAATTGAGTATATTATTGATGATACTCGATTATTTTACTACCAAACAAAAATGTAAGGGTGAAAAATTTGTAAGTTCGAATTCGACGGGTACTTGATAAACATGTCCCGATAAGAACAAATGAAACTTGATTCTTTTGCAAATTTGGGTCGGGGTCGGGTAAATAAATGCATTAAAATTATAAAATACAATCTAATTTATTTTTATTCAATTATATTCGCAAATGTGCAAATTTCTGACATAATATCCACACTGCTTTTTTTGAAAATCTAATATTTTTAGCTGTAACAAGAATTTTAAACCAGTGAGATAAAATTGTAACCCAAATGAACTAGAGCTAGAATTAGCATTTTCATTTTCATATTGGTCATATGTTCTTATTTTCACATTTTAAAATTAGACAATATAGTATGCACCGTCGGGTTTTGAAGCCCAACCTATGCACACTCTTACCTAGCTAAATAATTCGTAATGATTAATTTTATTTTTGCACATAAATAGTATTTATTTTTTATTTTGAAAACCTGATATCACTGAATGAAGTAATGAACTAACACACAGCTTGAAGACGTGGCATTTGTAACTTTTTGTTGAAGTTTAAAATTAAGGGTTGTAACCAGCTAAAATCCTATACTTCAAATACAAGTCTACAAATCAATTTTGGACCACACATTAAGACATTTTGCAGAGATTTTATTTTGGTCTTGATTCTAGACCTTCATTACACATTTTCCCCAACAAATTTTACCCATTAACTGTAATATGGAATTCGAAATTATCATTACACCTATTCTCTCGTTACAACATGTTTAACATCTTGTTATAATGTTGAATAAAACAAACATGTTTTAAAAAAATAAAACGTGTTTCGATAATTTAAAATCAATTGTTTCAGTAAAAATAATTTATCAACTAATTTGTTCTTTATAAATTTAATTAAATTATTTATAAAATAAAATAGGTATAAAATAGTTTATAGGTTTGTATTTGAATCATTAAAATAGATGTATCCCTAAAATTAAACAAGCATTAATCTCCACAATGGGCCAATGCTTGAAATTCGCAGCTCATGGTGATGACGAAATTATTTGGTAAATAGATTTCTTAAAAACTATTTGGGTATAAAAGTCCAAAACAGAAACTGTATCAAATTTTGAGTCTCATTTCACGTTTGAAGACAAATAAGTATTAGGAAAATTACAACTTACTGCTGTGTACTGCATTCGAAGATTATATTATTATGATAAACTATAAAATTTCTCTGAGAGCTTTGTCTGTTTTTTTATTGTAATTTTGAGCATTCTCAAATCTGTAAGTCTGTAACGGCTATACGTTGAAGGCTATATAGACGACAAGGTACTTTTCAAAACGACATCAATTCATGTTATTGGCGCTGGGAAGCATTTATGGGCTGAACCGGTTGGTTTTATCACATGAAGGCCACGGGCCTTGGGATTGAAGTTTTGGGCCTCTCTAGGGTCAAGCCCAATCCTAAGCTTTGTGTTAGTAGGTTTTGGGTTTAATCATGGGTTTTGGGTTTTGGGTTTAGCAAAATCCTAAAGAGCTAGGTCAAAAATTTATCAAACTTCATAATTAATGTTAAGATCAATATTGAATTGACAGGTTTCATGTCAATTCACTCGTTAAAATTTTAATTTTAGTCCATCGAAAACATAATTTGTGCATAATTTCAAAATATGGCGCGTGAGGGGCAGGAGATATCAATGTATGAATAAACAGAGACGAGCGTGAACTTTTATCATATATATTTGACTTTAATCTCTTGCTCGGGTTGAAGGTATTTAATAAACTGGAAATCGTACTTAGTAATGAGTTTTTTTGTATGCAATTATAATCATAATTGGTGAATCGATTAGTCGAAAAAAACATATATTTAAATGCATACAAAATACTTGTAAGATATAAATAAGAAAATCGTGGTTTCACGCGCGCGCAATCGAATATTTTTTATGGGTTTATGGGTGTTTACTTGGAAAACAAAACTATATGGGTTTATGGGTTCATTCAGTGCACGAGGCTTTTAAAATAATAAATAAATTGTGTTTATATAGAAAAATAAAAATATTAATATCAAACCATTTAGCTAGTTAGGTCATCCCCAACCCTATATCCAAATATTCAAGTCTTCATATCCATTTCTCTCCAACCCAATCTCCAAAAATATATTCATTTGTCATATTAAATACTACTTTTTAGTATTTTAATAATAAACTTACTCTTCATATTTTATTTTATTCATTTTTTATTATAATTGATTAATTTATATTATATTATAATAATTAATATATTAATATATTAATTATTTAATATTTATAATTAATATTTATAATTAATTATTGATTATTTATAATTAATTAATGATTTTTTGTATTGAAAAATTATGGTTAAACGAAAAAATTGAAACCGGTTGAAAATCTCGTAATAGATCATTAAGTTTGAATTAAAATTAAATTTAGAAAAATTGATTTTGCAAAAAAAATCACTAATCACTAAATTAGAGTTAATTAGTTTTTTATTGTAATATTTTATAGGGTACATTGGTTTATTATAAAAGGGATAAAAGAAAAGCAATATATTATTAATATTTGATATATGAAATTTTATAACTTTTTTGAAAACAAATTTTATAATTAATTACATATATAAAAATATATTACTACTTGTTTAATAAATTTTTTTAAGAAACTTGTTTAATACATTTAAATAGAAAAAATTTATCAGATCCAGCAATTTATACCTATTTATATAAATGTATTACTACTTATAAAAATATAACAATTTATATTCATTTTTCCCTTAAACAAAATTATTTAGAGATTGCTACACTGCACCTCCAAATTTAGAGACGTCCTGTACCAAATATGCATTTTTGCATATACATATGGATATTTAAATACATGCGTTGGAGAAGAAAATCTCAAAATATGCAAATTTTTGCATATTTGGAGACAGGATTGGAGAAGCCCTTAAGAGTGAGCATGAGTTGGGCTTCAAGAAGCATCACTATCTTAAAACCCATTTAACTAGTTACTCGATTTTAATCCTATTTTGTAATTTTGTTTCTCTTGATATCTTTTTTGTCCAAATCTGCTTCATTTTTGGCTTTTCGAACGAATTACAATATCATGCTATAGTCGATCGCTACCATCATACGCAACGCAGAGACTTGTGTAATTCAATGTCGTTTTATTAGCCACTGTACGGTAAACGCATGCTCCACAATAAAAGGATTGATATAGTAATTCAATGTCGTTTTATTTCTGATTAGGGGTTCGATCCTATATCTATCGCTCTCTCTAGATCTGACTCGTTTTCGACGGTTCGCAGTATGTGCGGTTTGGCTACCTTTTCGTCGGATTCTTGCGAATAGTCTCTCAGGTAATATCAAGACTGGCATTGAGATGTGAGGTTTATATGAGTCGGGACACGCCAAGAAATTCAAGAATGGGTATTATTGAATACCCTGGTCCCGTGGGAGATGTTTAAGAAGTAGTGCTCGCTAAGGTGCACGAGGTCAGATGAGAGTATGTCTCACGCGATGGTGGAATGGTGATCTGTGTTTTTTGTTTGTGCTTGTTTGTGTTGAGTGCTTCGTGTTTTATTTTTAGTTTGTTTAGCATTTGTCAGAGTATCCGACATGTTTAGTTGGTTTAGTGATTTTTGTTTCAGTTGTCAGTCTGTGCGACGTGGTTTTCTGGAGGTGTACAGAAAAGTAGTGTATTTTAAGGCTATTTTTTACTATTTACTTATAAATTGTACGCGGCTGATTCTCGATTTTCGGGTGCGAAGCTTTTTTTGCGTCTCGTGATTTCAATAAATTGCATGCACAATACTTTTATTATAAGCATTAAAAAATAATAATATTGAAATTGAAACAGCAAGTACAGGAAATAAATAAGTAAATATATATTGTTATTAGAAAAAAACAAAACTCATATTTTAAAAAGTAGTTTTGGCGGTTATATGAATGGTCCCATCCTAACAGGACAGCAGGTAGCAGTTATCCTCTGCGGGCATGTGTAATGTAAGTAAATTAAATTTGTAGTTTAATTGTAAATTAAGGTAAAAAAATATAAAATCTATGAGGAAAAAATATTTTGAATAAAATCATTCAAACAACGAATTTTTATTCATTTTTCAAGGGAGTAAACAAATTAAAGTGCTAATAAGAAAAATGATTGATTGAAAACTTATTTCAAACCTGTTCATGATTAATCGCTGGTCAAATTTAGTTTACGTTAATTAGAATTCATTAAATATTTTTACATTAATATATATAATATGTGCAGTTAACTAAATTATTAAAGGAGTACGTCTTAATTAAATCATATCATATTTAGTTTCATTCGTGTTCAATCCTAACAGATTCGAGTAGAATATGTAACAATTTAGACCTAATTAATTCATTAAAAATGTCTTATTTACATTAGAAGAGCATTTTTAGCTCATGGAAGACATAATTTGTGCATAGTTTCAAAGTATGGCGTGTGAGGTGCAAGATAGATTAACGTGTGAGTTAGGACTGTTTATCGGGACGGGTCGGATGGACCTGACTGGTTTTGGACTCGATCTGGTCCACGTCAGGTCTAGTGGGTTGTGCCCGTGACTCGACTCGACTTCATGGTCGGGTAGTCGGGTTCGACTGTCGGGTGTCGGGTAGAACCAACAGACGCGATTTGTAACCCAAAATTTGAAATTGAAATTCACAGAAATTACAAAACCCCAAATTTGAAACTCTTATCCCCAAACTGATTAGGGTTTTCCCAATTGAGAACATAAAACTTCAATTTAAAAACTTAAAATTCAATTAAAATCAAATTTGAAAATAAAACCCAAAACCCCCAATTCGAAACCCTAAACCCCAAATTGATTACGGTTTCTCTAATTGGGAAAACACTCAATTCATAACTTAAAATTAAATTAAAAAACGAAATTGGATTGAAAACACTAATAATCCCTTAATCCCCAATTTGAAACCATAATCCCCAAATTAATTAGGATTTGGATTTCCCCAATTGAGAACATAAAACCCTAATCCGAACCCAAAACAGAATCCCCCATTCAGATGTTAATTCTCAAATTAAAATTGAAACCCAAAATGTAAACCCTAATCCGAACCGAAAACCCCTAATTCAAAACCCTAATCCCCAATTAGATATTGATTTCCCCAATTCAGATCACAAATCTCTAATCCGAACCCAAAACCCGCAATTCAAAACCCTAATAATCCCCAAATTGAAACCCTAATCCCAAAATTGATTAGTATATCTCCAATTCTTAACACAAAACCCCAATTTGAAAACGAAACTTGAAGAAACCCGAAGTCCTGAACCTTCAACCCAAAAATGGAAAAGGAAGAAGAATAATCAAGAACCCTAGAACAAAAACTTAGACATACCTTAGTTGCACACATGTTGCCGGCATTGTCTGACTGAAGCTTCAAATGTCCAGCTCCACTAGAGGATCGAACCGTTGACGAGTCTCCTCTCCACCACTGCTTGATTTAGTAGTGGAGATGAGGCTCACCAACGGGTCGATTCACAACGGTAACTCACTGAATCGATCTGTTGTGGGACGGAGGAGACAAATCAATTCAAAATTGATTGATTTGTGCCGACATGTGACGACGAGAACGGAGAGGGCGAGAATTCTTAGGGTTTTAGAGATAGAGAGAATGGAGACGGAGTCGCGAAGCGTCTGAGCATGAATCACACATATGCGATGTGAGAGGATTTTATGGTCGCCGGCAGGGCCACGTAGAAGAAAATGGACGGCTGTGATTTAAAAAAGTGATCGAGATTGAAGGCATAGAAGAGGCCACGTCGCTCGCTTGGTCACTCTTCCCTCTAATGCATGTTACATATCCCACATCGTAAAGGAATAACATGTTTGTGTGGTTTATAAGCTTCTACTCTCCTTCCATTGTCACAACGAATTGGGTCGGCTTGTGTTGGTCTGCCTGACTTTATGTGTACCGTAAAGGGCTGGCTCATTTATTAATTGGCGGTCGGGTTACTCGGGTTACTCGGTGGTTTTGTAAATCGCACCCGAGACCCGACTCACTTGAAATCGGGTTGGGTTGTACCCAACCCGATTTTAACACGGTTTTCTCGGGTCTCGGGTCAATCGGGTTTGGGTTGGGTTGGGTTGGATCGTCGGGTGAGTCGGGTGCCGGGTAGAAATGGACAACCCTAGTGCGAATGAACATAGACGAGGCGAGATGAGTGGATATAAAATTATATATTTATTAATATAATAGATTTTGTATAAGATATTAATTTTTTTAATATTATATTACTTTTCCCAACTAATTATAAATTCACTCCACATAAATATTGTGCCGAGACTGATATAAAGTTATGAAATAAATAGTGTGAACCGCTAAATTGTGTTCAAGATGGTGTATAGGATATTAATTTTTTCTTGAGAGAATGTATAGGTTATTAATAGTAGGGGTAATTACAGATCTGTACACCCGTCGAAACCTCATTTCAGGATCAGTTCCCCAAGTTTGAAATTTTTTTTCTCTTTCCCCCAAGTTTTATGACGTTACACTTAAGTCCAATTCTATTAATTTTAACTGATGTGGTTTGTAAAAAATCCAAAATGCCCTTACTTTGTAAGTACTTGAAGGTATAATTATATAAGAATGTGAAAATATTATTCTACCATTGCTTCAACAATAATCTAAATTTATAGTTAAAGGTTATGTTAGTTATTTTAATTAACAAATTAAATTTGTATAAAAAAGTTACCAAATTACCCTTTTTTTTTTAACTCCTCTCTTTCTCTCAACATCATCCTCTGTAACCCCCAACCCCCACTGAATAACATTCTTTGTAACCCCCACTCCTCTCTCTCTCTCTTAACTCCCACTCTCTCAACACAGAACATGAAAGCTAATAAAATAAAATCATCAAATAAGGATTTCATTAGGATTCTAATAACATAAGAAAAATTGGATTACACAACAAATTAAAATTAACATCAATCATAACCTCCATTGCAATTTGTTCACTTAAACATGAGTAAACAACAAAAATTGAAAATCAAAATTCTGACCCTCCATCCTCGCCACTGGACCCTCTATGCCCTCGAATTTCTGACCCTCCATCCTAGCCACTGGACCCTCTATGCCCTCGAATTTCTGACCCTCCATCCTAGCCACTGGAACCCAAATCTTCGCCTTAAGGGCATCCGATTGAGATCGCTTCTCTCCGCCGTGCGTGGCGGAGGAGTTTGTGCGAAGAGGGTGAGAGAGCTAAGAAAGGCCAGATCTAGGAGAGAAAGGGGGAGATTTATGGCCGCCCACATCTGAATTCATGAAAGGGACGCGACGGCGAAGAGCGACCTTTGTTGGCGACGTTTGACATTCTGGGCCGCGTGCTTCAACAGCTTCATCTCCGCCGACGCCAGCTTTGGATTCGCCGAGGACGTCGAAGATTCAGTCGACTTGATCTGGGACTGAACCATAAACCCTAGTCCGGCGACGTTCCGTCGACTCGATCTGGTAGCACGTCGACTCGATCTGGGTCCCGAACGAAAGTTGGCCCAAGAGAACAAGGCAGAGGAGGATTTGGCTTTCCCGGCGCCAGGGGAGATAGGCGGAGGAGTTGAGGGAGAGAGATACGAGAGGCTGAGATGAGAGATATGAGAGGTTGAGAGTTAAAGGAGATGAGGATAATCTTGTCATTTGACATGATATTTTTAATTTTTTAATTATTTATTTGTAAAACTAAAAAGTCAAATCTGCCCTCAATCTTCTAGTTCATTTGGTTATGCAATAGGGACAAAATAGTTATTTTATAATTTATCAAATAATAATACTCGGGGTATTTTGGGTTTAAAAAAAATGAACAGTATTGTTGTTAGATTTAATAGAATTTAGACTAAAGTGTTAACGTTTTAAACTTGAGAGAACGAGAAAAAAAATTATAAACTTCGGGAACTGATCATGAAATGAGGTTTGGACGGGTGTACTAATATGCAATTACCCCTAGTAGTAACTTTGATTTGGTAATTTGGTGTTCTTTTATTAGTTTAAAATAAAAATAAACATGCCTTGTGTGCCCGCAACTGCAACGGATAAACAGTGAAATACGTGTCATGAATCTGGTAATATTTGTTTTTTGTTTATTTTAGTTGGGAGAGAAAATTCTTGTGTAAATGGTAAATGATAGGTCACAATAATCGATGCATCACCTGAGCCACCCACGTAATAGGCTGTCAATTTTGTAGAGTGAGAGCGCGTGAAAGCTATAGAAAAGGACAAGAATTGCTATAGAAAGTAGCATTGACGCGCGTAACAATAGAATAGGGTGCGTTACACTGGATTATTGTGACCTCCTTATAAATCAATCACAGCCTCACTCTGAAATCAATCCTCAGAGCCCCTCAGCCCTGTAGTGTAGATTAGAGCAGTCATGTTATATGTCCTGTGGACAATTGTTCTTCATTACCTGTCCATTTTACTGGTCTCGCTATGGCCTACCGAGTATATCACTGTGCAGCGACACGGTCAAGCCATCAAGGCTCTATCCAAAGGTCTTCCAGCGTTCATCAAAGCCATTGCTGTGGTGTTTGCGGTTCAGGGAACCCTGACCTCGAAGCTTCTCTCCTCCACCAAGGTCTCCGGCGGCACCAATCAGATTTTGCGACACAGCATACTGTCCAACGTCTCCTGCACGGCCAAACCCACCGGCGGCCAGCAACCCTGCACAGATCTGCAGATGTTTGTGCAGGCACAGTGCGACCTCAGCACCAAAATCTCCGAGCTCCTCGCCGGCGGAGTCACCTTCAGCAACCACACGATGCTGGAGAAGGTGACTCAAGCTGCAGCTCAGTTGTCCAAAATCTGCAATCCAACACCAACCACCACGTAGAGGACTGTCACCGATCGATCGCCGCCGTTTTGATTCAGCAACAACTTATGTTACATTTCATTTCTGCTTTAATTATTTCATGAACTGAGCAACTCATTTGCAGAATTGCATTTATATATTCCGACCCTGGTGATGTTCAATTCAACTGGGATGATGAAAATCGTTAAAAACTTCCATGAGTTACAGAAATGATTTTTTTAATTTGAATTCCATGATAAATTTGTGTATATTTTTATGTTAAATTCAGGTGACGCAAGAAATAAAGAAAGACGAAAAAAAATACTAAATCAGCCATTCTTTCTATAAATTAATAACACGTGTCTTTTCGTAAAATCTTATCCTAGTGTAGAGTCCAAAGTAGTCAGGCGCAGGCACTTACCGTACAGCACGACGCAGCTAATAAAACCAAATTTATATACACGTCACTGCCTCTGATGGTACCGACCACCGACTTTCGTGTTCCACTACCGGGAGAATATTTTTCGAGACGAATGCAAAAACAAAATTACGTAACAAACCAATAATTTCACTCACAAAAACAAATAACCAAATTGGATTACATTTTCTAGTACCGTAGATGTTATTTAATTTTTGAAAATAAAATTACCAAATTGGGTATATTATTGATGATACTCGATTATTTTACTACCAAACAAAAATGTAAGGGTGAAAAATTTGTAAGTTCGAATTCGACGGGTACTTGATAAACATGTCCCGATAAGAACAAATGAAATTTGATTCTTTTGCAAATTTGGGTCGGGGTCGGGTAAATAAATGCATTAAAATTATAAAATACAATCTAATTTATTTTTATTCAATTATATTCGCAAATGTGCAAATTTCTGACATAATATCCACACTCTTTTTTTGAAAATCTAATATTTTTAGCTGTAACAAGAATTTTAAACCGGTGAGATAAAATTGTAACCCAAATGAACTAGAGCTAGAATTAGCATTTTCATTTTCATATTGGTCATATGTTCTTATTTTCACATTTTAAAATTAGACAATATAGTATGCACCGTCGGGTTTTGAAGCCCAACCTATGCACACTCTTACCTAGCTAAATAATTCGTAATGATTAATTTTATTTTTGCACATAAATAGTATTTATTTTTTATTTTGAAAACCTGATATCACTGAATGAAGTAATGTAACTTTTTGTTGAAGTTTAAAATTAAGGGTTGTAACCAGCTAAAATCCTATACTTCAAATACAAGTCTACAAATCAATTTTGGACCACACATTAAGACATTTTGCAGAGATTTTATTTTGGTCTTGATTCTAGACCTTCATTACACATTTTCCCCAACAAATTTTACCCATTAACTGTAATATGGAATTCGAAATTATCATTACACTTATTCTCTCGTTACAACATGTTTAACATCTTGTTATAATGTTGAATAAAACAAACATGTTTTAAAAAAATAAAACGTGTTTCGATAATTTAAAATCAATTGTTTCAGTAAAAATAATTTATCAACTAATTAGTTTTTTATAAATTTAATTAAATTATTTATAAAATAAAATAGGTATAAAATAGTTTATAGGTTTGTATTTGAATCATTAAAATAGATGTATCCCTAAAATTAAACAAGCATTAATCTCCACAATGGGCCAATGCTTGAAATTCGCAGCTCATGGTGATGACGAAATTATTTGGTAAATAGATTTCTTAAAAACTATTTGGGTATAAAAGTCCAAAACAGAAACTGTATCAAATTTTGAGTCTCATTTCACGTTTGAAGACAAATAAGTATTAGGAAAATTACAACTTACTGCTGTGTACTGCATTCGAAGATTATATTATTATGATAAACTATAAAATTTCTCTGAGAGCTTTGTCTGTTTTTTTATTGTAATTTTGAGCATTCTCAAATCTGTAAGTCTGTAACGGCTATACGTTGAAGGCTATATAGACGACAAGGTACTTTTCAAAACGACATCAATTCATGTTATTGGCGCTGGGAAGCATTTATGGGCTGAACCGGTTGGTTTTATCACATGAAGGCCACGGGCCTTGGGATTGAAGTTTTGGGCCTCTCTAGGGTCAAGCCCAATCCTAAGCTTTGTGTTAGTAGGTTTTGGGTTTAATCATGGTCTAACACGACAGTAAGGATGTCAACGTGGCATGTATGGGAAGGCCCCGAGCTTTAGTAGATTCAGGTTAGATTCAGTAATTCCCGTCTTCTGAGATTAGAGATATCGAGTCTCTCTTGAGTTTAGAGTGAGTTTAGTTATTTTCTTGTCTCGTTGGATTAGTGACAACCGATCCCCGTCAACTTTAAGGATTCATATATACGTTATATCTACTCGGTTTCAACCGGGTGCCGAATATCCACCAAAACTAATGACATCAAAATTTATTTAATGTCTGAAACTTAATTACTAATATATATTAGAGGTAGCGACAGTTGACTACAACCAGCTATGTCACGTTTCAAAATTAATACCTAAACTTTCAAAATTTCATTTGGGGTATCTGAAGATTCAATAAACGACACTTAGCCCAATTTATGTTAAATCTAACTGAATTGGTCGGTTAAAAAGTCTAACATACACTCAATTGTTTTGTTTTAAAATTAAACCGGTTTAAAATCGGTCTGATTGGTTCAAATTTAGATAATTAGTGATATGATTTTGAAATGTCTTTTTTATCCTTACTTGAATAATATACTAACTTCAAAGTTGAAGGAAAATTTTTTCTTTTTAAAACAACACAGTTTAAAAATAAAAAACTGAAAATAATTATGAAATTACTCTACTAGCCCTCCCTTCCTCCCCATTCCCAAACCCTACATCTCACACACAACACATCAGTCCTCCATCTCCTCCATTAGTCCGCCTCCGACAGCCACGACCATCCTCCACATGCTTCTCCGCTGCCACCGACTTGAGCTTCCAAATATACGACTGCCTCTCCTTCCGCAACATCCTCCGCCACGACCTCGCCGGAATCGCCACCGCCCTCCAAGATCGTCAATCCCAAATTGTCCATCGACCTCATCGGAATCTCCACCGCGTCCTGGTCCTCTACTTCTCTCTCCTCTCCATCGGCGTCTCGTATCTCCGGCGGACCCGCAGAGCTCCGAATCTCCAGGACTTGCAGAGGCGGTCATCTGAGACGAGAAACGCCCGACCCAGTACTCGCCCGACGAGAAGCGCGTTGACCAATCCGGTGATGTTCAGCAAGTCAGGGAGCACCGAGCCTCCACCGCGCTTCCGGATCTGGCCAAAATCTAGCTCGATTCGGCCGATTCGAACTCGTTTCTAGAGATTCATCACCGTCATCGTCGCCGAGGACACGAGCTCGGGTCTACTGGAAGTGCCTGTGCGCGAGAAGACAAATTTTATTGTCGACGTGGTGCTCCTCGTCGAATCTGAGTCTCGACATCACCGCGCCCAGCCTCCGCCACCATGGCCGTGGACGTCTCCAGCGAGGGAGGCTCGAGAAGAAACAGAAACAGATTTTTCCATTTTTATTGTAATTTTTGTATTTTTTTTTATAATAATGAATTATTATTAAACGATTTAATAATTATTTATAACATAATATAATTATTATTAATTATTAAAAATGTAATTATTATATAATAATTTAAAATAATAAAATTTTATAATAGAATTATTTTTAGTTTTTTAATTCTTTTATTTGTGTAATTGAAAAGTCTAATTTGCCCTCAAACCATTAGTTAAATTAGTTGTTCAATTAGGGGTAAAAAAATCATTTCATAACCATATCAATAATTATCTAAAATTGAACTGATCATACCGGTTTTAAACCAGTTTGATTTTAGGGATAATGACACTTTGATACACCTAACCATAACAAAATGACACTTTCATACCGTAACTATTTTTCTCTCTTTTTTAGTACCCTAACAATTTTTTTGTGACAACCTACCTCTAAAATGTCTAAAATACCTAAACTACCCTTGGTGTAAGAAACTATAAATTGAATTGGTTCAATTTTTCTTTATCTCTAATTCAATTTGATTTGTACTTAAGATGCAAATACAATTATGCCCGAAATTGTAAAATTAAATTTGAACAATTTCAAATATGGTTTGATAAATCATATTGGACTAGTTTTATTTTGATTTCTTAAATCATGAGTATTTTAGTCATTTTATCATAGTTTGTCACAAAAAGTTTGTTAGGGTACTAAAAAAGAGACAAAAAGAGTTAGAGTATGAAAGTGTCATTTCGCTATAGTTAAGTGTAACAAAGTGTCATCATCCCTTGATTAACAAAATAATTTAGGGTATTTTAGACTCTTTAACATACCAATTCAGTAGAGTGGTTTGTACCCTTCGCCTATGATGGTTTGGGTTGTTCGCCGAAAATCGACGACGTCTCACAGCGACTTGGCTCCGCCTGTGAGGGCTTCTAGTACGACGGTTGTTCCGGGTCTTGCGGTGATAGTTGCGGCGACGACAGCTGGTGGAGAATGAGGCAGATCTGAGGTGATGGCAGATACGGGGTCGAAGGGAGTGGGGTCGAGGCGGGGGCTGAGGCCGGAATTGCAGGCTGACGAGAGATCAGAGAAGGACGGGAGGTCACATGTAAGGTCGGGGTTTGTATTTGAGGCTGGACAGAGAAGGGACGACTTTGGTTGGTTGGTAGGCCGGTACTGGGAGGGAGCCAGAGATATCTGGCATCGGTGGGCAGACTCATGCAAGCATACTGAACTAGGGGGCCTCGGCTTGCTCAAGATTCAATACGTCACTTGGGTGTCCTATTGGGATCGGCATTGGAAGGAAACGGGGGGTCACTGGTGTCGAAGTGTTGTTCTGGTTAAACCCAAGGAACTGGGAGGATTTGAATTTCGAGATGCCCATATTGATCTTAGGGTTGATCGAGGAAGCTAGTTTAAGGAGGTCTGCAGCAAGATCATAGGGGTTTCTCCATCCTTATGAGTTGGAGGCCGCAGCTCTGCATGATGCTAACTGGTTCGAGTCGATTGGTCTCCGGGGTTATCATGGATGTCTATGTAAAGCATTCTACAACAAGATAACAGGATTTCTCCATCCGTATGAGTTGGAGTTCGTGGCTTTACATGATGCTAAACGGGTTGAGCTGAAAAACCTTGGAGTAATCTTTAGCGAACGATATTGCTTACTATCCACTATTGCTCGTAATCAAATGGCTCACAAGTTGACCATGTTTGCTTTAACTAACAGTACCTGGGATTATGGTGAAGGGTCTATCCCACCATCTGTAGCTTCAGCTGTTCGGCTTGATGCCGGGTTAGTTATTGTTTAATTAATAAAATTCTCTTTTACCTTTAAAAAATAAAATAAAAAGACAAACCAATTCAGTTAGATTTAACAAAAGTTGGGTTAAATGTCGCTTATTGAATCTTCAGTTACCTTAAATAAAATTTCGTATGTTGAGGTATTAATTTTGAAACGTGACATAATTGTGTGTAGTCAACTATCGTTACTCCTATATATTAATATCATCATTATTGGTAGATGTGAAAAAAAGAGAAGAGGATTTGAAGTTATCAACATAACACACTCTCTAACTTAAATTGAAACCATCAAATCCTATGGATCGTATTCTTTTTAAAATATGGTATTTTTGCTTCACAGTTTTTATTGTTAGGGGTTTTGGTCTTTACATATGAACCTAGAAAAGTGTCGGACAAATTGTACGATTAAGTATAAAAATAACTAAATTAATAAGTGTATTAACTTGTAACTACGTCAACGTGAGCTTTGATTCGAAATACCAAGACTCGTCATAAAATTATGTTAAATATGTTTACGTATTATATGAAAAGAGATATTTTCAATGATATATCAAAACTCAAAGATAAGTAAATGAGTGAATGAGAAATTGAACTCGAAACCCGCCACGTTTAGTTGGACTCATAATTATGACTAGGGCTGTAAACGAGCCGTTCTAGCTCGGCTCGTTAAATATTCGGCTCGGGCTCGTTAGAATCGAGCTCGAGCCGAATTCGAGCTCGAGATTGGGCTCGTTTAATAAACGAGCCGAACTTGAGCCTAACCTTTTAAGACTCGATAGGTTCGCGAGCCAGCTCGTTTAATATTTATTGAATTATATATTTATAAAATACTTATAATAGAAAGACAAGCCGAATCAAGTCGAACCAATTTCAAGTTGGCTTATTTATTATTTAATGAATTATTTATCATTTATTTAATTTTTAATGAAGATTTGTATTGAAAATTAAGCGAACCAAATCGAGCCGAGCCGAACTCGAGCTCGAGCTCATCTATTTTATTTTGAGCCAAACTCGAGCTTACTTGAATAAGCTCGTTCGAGCCCGAGCCGAGCTCGAGCCGAACACTTTTTCACGAGCCGACCCGAGCTTTGCCAAAATGAGGCTCGACTCGTTTACACCCCTAATTATGACCCAACAATAAGGATTTTGAAATTCTGAATCGTAGCCGAGTCAGAAAGTCGAACACAAAGTCTTTAACTTGTGTATCGACTTCTTGTGGAAACCGTAAGCAAAGTAATAGACAGATAATAATCACGACACCAGAGATGATTACCCAGTTCGGTGACTCCGCACCTACGTCTGGGGGCACTTTGCCAGTGGAAAGGTTTTTCACTATAGGTAGTCAATAGTACAACTTCAAGCGCCAACTAGCTATCACACAAGCTATTGTCCTAAGCTACTATAGATCTCACAGTGAATCACCTCGACCAAGGGCCTCTCCCCCTGTGTTTGAGATCCTCTCAATTCCACCCTTCGAGCAAGCCTATGCTCGGTGTCGTTGTCTTCTTGGACGGAGTTGTGAATCTTCAATCACAAACAAAAACCCTAACTGATCCAAACACTTAGTCTTCGCGACTTTATGTTTGATCGGAGCAAAGACCCGTTCTATCGAATCTTAATCAGACTCTCAACACGCCGATGGTGCACAGTTAAGAGCTCTGAGAAATCTTGCAATTTAGAACAAGAACGGATGATCTGCTAATGGGAAGCCAAGGGATTTTTATAGCAGCTCACATTCCTAATCCCTCCTGGATTCGGAACAGGAAAGTTTGGCAAGTTGTTTACCGCCTTCCATGACAGCTGGAAGTCGTCTTGCCTGTTTCTGACTTCCTGAATAAATCAGGCAAGTATAGTTGCCGCCTTTTGCTGATGTGTAACTGCCAGCTGGAAGTCGTCTGACTTTGTCGACGTCACTCTCTTGCGCTGCAAGTCTTCGTGGCGTCTTTCTCCTTTCGCTCCAAGCTCCGTTGAAATAGGAAAGCTTTCAGTTCTTTCCTAATCTGTCTTGTAACAAGTCGTTCCACAAGTCCAGTAACTTGTTGCATGACTTCTTACTTTTGCGCTAAAAAATCATGCCAACAAATAAACGTAGCAACAATCTCCCCCTTTGGCAATTTTTCAGGCAAACACCTTTTTAAGCACATCGTCATCTTGTGGCAGTTATGCACAGCAAGTGATTTATCTTGTGGCAGTTACGCACAACAAATGATGTGACTTCTTTCTCCAAGCAGGCACATCGTCGTCACCTTGAGGCAGTTACGCACACAGCAAGTTATGTGACTTCTGATGCGACTTCTTGTGCGGCTTCTGGTTTATCTTCTGGAGCAGCTTCTGAAGCAGCGACTTCTATGCACAACTTCTGGCGCGACTTCTGGCGTAACTTCAGACGTTGCCTATCTATCTCCCCCTGTTTGTCTAACAATATTGCCAAAGGTAATCATACAATGAAATTCGACCAAACAGTAGGGTAAAAACCAGCTCACACCATGAGCAAAATAAACAGCTCAAACATGAGCAATGTATCCAGCTCAAACATGAGCAAAATATCCCAAAATAAAAGTCATAAAGTGCGGAAAATTAACTCGGACAGACCCCGAGAATTTAAGAGTGTTGTGGAACAAAGTATCAGAGTAAATCAGAGAAATACTTAAAATGACGTGGAGTCATCAACATCATCTTCAGCAGCAGCAACAGCAGAGCGGAGGTCATTCAGAAGGGCTTCACAGGCGACTTTGCGGGTCGATAGCATCGCAATCGACTTCTCCAGATCATCGATCATATTCACCAATTCTTCCTCAATCCTAGCGCCAATTGGTCCTGAGGGTCGAGAGCTTGAACCAGCTCATGATGTTTTGGCCATAGGAAGTCCGAGGTCCTTCAACTGCTTGCCTTCGAAGTTCTTGGGGCTGATAGCAAGGGGCAGTGACTTCTTACCCGGAATATCCGATTCTCGAACAATGTGAGGACATTGTTGGAGAAGGAGACTGGTGATCAATGAAGGAAACCCGATAGGAAGTTTGATAGCACATGATTTGGCGTGCTTGACTAGATGTTCAATGACATAAGCGCCAAAATCAAGAGAAGACTGCGTACCTATTTGATATATGAGTTTAGCCAATTCGGTTTTGATGCTTGACCCATGTGTAGAAGGTGCCCAATTTGCCAAGCCAATGCGATAAAGAATTGAGTATTTGGCAGTGAGATCAGTACCCGCAATTGTGTCTTTGACGGGCCAGACCTTCTTTCGTCCTCCAGTGATCTCGACCGCTATTTTGTTCAAGTGCGGGACTTATGGAGTGACTTCTGGGTCTTCTCTGCCGAGATAGCCATTGATGGTTGAGGCAAGATTCTCGAAGCATTCTCCCCGAACGAACACCTTTCTGTATTCAGCGTCTTCTGGATCATCAAACTCGCTTGAAAGGTTGACAATAAACTCTTTGACCAATGCTGGGTAGAATGGCCCAATATTTATGATCGTGTTGGTCAGGCCTGCTCTTCGGATAAGTTCTACAATCGAGTTTATCCCCTGCGCCTTTGTGGAGAGTTCTCTTTCTGGATAGATCTTGCGCTGGTAGACATACTGCCACTTAACGACATTGTCTACAGAGTGGAAAGAGACATTGTCTGTAGGGGCTTTCGGCACATACTTGGGGAGTTTCTGCCCTCCCATTGCCTTTTTGACTCGTGGTAGCACAATCTTGGTGTCTTCTTCTTTAGATTCCTCTTCTTCAGGAGCAGAGGTTACTACAGTAGTTAGTGACTTCCTTCTAGACTTCTTCGGCTGTTTAGACACCGATGCTCCTCCTTTCTCTGTGGCTTTCCTCTTTGGGGTCAATCTCTTCGGTATTTGGGGTTCTTCTTCTTCATCGACCAACCTCCTTGTTGGTAGCTTTCTTCTCTCAGCCTTTTTGGGCACAACTTCTTCTTTCTCCATGGTTTCAGTGTCGACTATGTCTTCAATATTAACAAGTTCCTCTATAGGTCGAGTGACTTCTGGAATAGCTTCCGGATTTTCATTAAGCCCTGAATCACTGTCCTGGGCGACATGGGAACTTCCTTCTTTCTGCAAGTCCTCGTTTGGAGGAGATTTCTTTGGTGCTGGTGTCGACTTAGAGGGGCTGCATTGGTCCTTGGTGCTAGTGTCGTGGACTTCAGGAACAAGGGTTTCTAAACCCTCTACAGGCAGGCTTTTGTCTTCGGTGTTTTCGTTAGGGAGGATAACAGATTTACCTTGTGTTGAAGTTGGAGTAGAGAGAGAAGCTTCTTCTTCTATGTTCGCAGAATTGACTAAAGTGTCGTCCTTCTCAACGACGGGAGTTATGTCTTCAGGTGTGATCGTTGGGGGTGAATTTGTTACTTCTTGAGGTGCTGCCGAACTTTCCCCTGAGACTTTTCCTCCTCGGATCCTCACTCCATGCTTGTTTCTCGTCGATTTGGAGGCCGACAATTTCTTGGCAATAACTTTGGCCCTCATTTTTGCTCGTAGCGCTTTTGAGGCAGATGGTATTCGTCCGCTTCGAGTACCAACCATTTGGCTAAAAGCTAGCTAGGATTTGTTCTTTGAGAGGAGTGAACAGAATCTTGCAGAAATTTTGATTTGTGGTGCCCTAGCGATTTCAAATGGTGGAGGAGGTGCAGAGCCTTTTCTGCGTGGGAGTTGAACATAACGATTTCTGATAGGAGGATTGTCAGAGTGTAATCATTCTTAAAATTCAAATACGACTAACGGGCTTTTGATAAAAGAGTTTGGGCCCGGCTTGATTTTGTGGACCCTGTTTGGTCTTGATCGAGAGAGAGAGTAAAATCAACTAAAAGCTCTCCCTCTTCTTGCTTGACTTCTGACTATTCTAGACAGCAAAGTCCGAGGGTTGACCTCAGAATTTCAAACCTGTTGGCATCTAACGCCTTTTTAAAGATGTCTGCGACTTGTTTCTCAGTGGGTAGGTACTCAAGCTTTATTTTCTTGTCTTCTACAAGCTCTCGAATAAAGTGGTGCCTGATGTCAATATGCTTTGTCTTGCTATGTTGCACTGGGTTCTTCGAGATGTTGATTGCACTGATGTTGTCACAGAACAAAGTCATGACTTGCTTGACTCCATACTCTGCCAACATTTGCTTCATCCAAAGGAGTTGCGTGCAACTACTTCCAGCAGCAATATATTCGGACTCAGCAGTAGATAAAGCAATGCAATTTTGCTTTTTGCTGAACCAAGACACAAGATTGTTTCCAAGGTAGAAGCAACCTCCAGAAGTACTTCCTCGATCTGGTGTGCTTCCCGCCCAGTCAGCATCACAGTATCCAACAAGAGTAGGAGAGGTATCATAGGAGTATAGTAAACCCAATTCAGTGGTTCCCGAGATCTACCTTATGATCCTCTTTGCATGAGCCAAGTGACTGACTTTTGGATTGGCTTGGTATCGAGCACAGACTCCCACGGAGTAAGCGATGTCGGGTCGACTTGCTGTTAGATAGAGGAGACTTCCTATGATGCTTTGATAAAGACTTTGATCAACCGATTCTCCCATCTCGTCCTTTGTGCACTTGTCATGTGTGGCAATAGGAGTCCTCTTGTGCGAAACTTTTTCTAACCCGAACTTCTTGACAATGTTCTTTGCATATTTGCTCTGGGAGATAAATATTCCATCTGACATCTGATTGATCTGGAAGCCTAGGAAATATGTGAGCTCACCGACCATACTCATCTCAAATTCAGACTGCATATGTTGGATGAAGCGTTCCACCATGATGTCCTTTCCTTCCTTCTTCACAAAGAGAGTTTTATCTACCCCCCCTCGAATATAGCCATTCTGTACAAGAAATTGGGTAAGACGTTCATACCATGCTCGTGGAGCTTGTTTGAGACCGTAGAGAGCTTTCTTTAGCTTGTAGACATGGTGCGGTGAGTCATGGTCTTCGAATCCCTTTGGTTGGGCTACATAGACTTCTTCGTTCAGATTTCCATTAAGGAAGGCACTCTTTACATCCATTTGATAGAGTTTGAAATGCAGATGACATGCGATGCCGAGAAGAAGTCGTATGGCTTCCAGTCTGGCTACTGGAGCAAAAGTTTCTTCGAAATCGACTCCTTCGACTTGTGTGTATCCTTGAGCCACTAGTCTTGCTTTGTTTGGAGTGATGTTTCCTTGATCGTCAAATTTATTTTTGAATATCCACTTTGTCCCGATGACATTGACATTGTCAAGCTTGGGGGTACTAGTTCTCAGACTTCATTCCTTGCAAATTGAACCAATTCTTCTTGCATGGCGTAGACCCAATACTTATCATTGATGGCCTCTTGTATATTCTTTGGCTCAATTTTGGAAATAAAGCAAACGTTACCTATCATCTCCTGGTAGTCAAGAGCTGCCTTTTGTCGAGTTCGAACACCCTCATTAATGTTTCCAATCACATCCTGGGGTGGATGATTCTTCTGAATTCTTCTTGACGGAGCTCTTTGCCTTATAGGAGATGCTTCTTCATCCGGGATGATTTGACTTTCGTCTTCATACTCTTTGTTGCGCTCATCGTCCTTGACTTCTGGTCTGACTTCTCCTGAGAGATTTAGGACTTCTTCGTCCTCGTCACTGGGTTGCTCGTTATTGTCATCAATCACGGCATTGATGGATTCCATGATAGTCCAGGTGCGTTTGTTGAATACACGAAAAGCCCGACTATTTTTGGAGTATCCAAGGAAGATGCCTTCGTCGCTTTTCGGATCAAGTTTGCGTCGAGGTTCCCTATCTGCAAGTATGTAGCAGATTGATCCAAAGACATGGAAGTATTTGACATTCGGCTTTCTCCCCCTCCATATTTCATAAAGAGTGAGCGAAGTTCCAGGGCGGAGAGTCCCTCTATTATGAATATGGCATGCCGTATTCAAAGCTTCAGCCCAGAAGTGCTGCGGGATGTCTTTGGCTAACATCACGACTCTTGCCATCTCTTGGAGAGTGCGATTTTTCCGTTCAACGATCCCGTTTTGCTGAGGAGTGATAGGAGCAGAAAATTCGTGTGCAATTCCTTCAGCGTCACAAAAGTTTGCGAAGCTGATGTTCTCAAACTCCTTTCCATGATCGCTCCGAAGTCGGACGACTTTCCCAATGACTTCTCCTTTTTCTCGTTGAACTCTTTGACATAAGGCTTCAAAGACTGAGAAGGTATCTGACTTTTCTCGAATAAAGTCTACCCAGGTGTACCTCGAGAAGTCGTCTACACATACAAATATGTACTTCTTCCCTCCTAGACTTTCTACTTGCCTGGGTCCCATAAGGTCAACATGAAGAAGTTCTAGAACACGAGAAGTAGTAAGATGTTGTACCTTCTTGTGTGATGTCTTGACTTGTTTCCCAATCTGGCATTCTTCACAGATTTTTCCTTCAATGATCTTGAGGTTGGGAACTCCAATGATCGCTTTTTCAGAGAGAATCTTTTGCATACTCCTCAAATTGATGTGACCAAGTTTTTAATGCCATAGTTTTGTCTCTTGAGCTTTGGATAAAAGGCACTTGGTTGGCAAGGTACTGACTGTTGGAGACCATAGATAACAGTTGTCAAGGGACCTGTGGCCTGTCATGACTTCCTTCTGTTGTTCGTCTTTGACCGAGCACTTGTCACGAGTGAAGTGGACATCCAGATTTAAATCACAAATTTGGCTTATGCTGATGAGATTTGCTGTGAGGCCTTCTACTAGCAGAGCTTCTTTCAGAAATGGAGAGTTGGGAAGATTGAGTTTTCCTTTCCCGAGCACTCTAGCTTTTACTCCATCTCCAAAAGTGACGAAGCTATTGTGCATGGTATTAAAGTGACCAAGAAAGAGCTGTTACCCGTCATATGTCGAGAGGATCCACTATCAAAGTACGAATCGTTGCTGGTTGAGGTTTTTAAAGCGGTGTACTCGATGTTAGCTCGATAGTTGACCTCTTTGACTCGCCATTCCTTCCGTGGTTGGCTTTTCTTGATGGTGGTCCTTTTCTTGACCAATCTCTTCCCATATAGCTGATAGCAGAAGGTTCGAATATGTCCTCTTCGTCCACAGTGATGACAAACCCAATTGTGTCTTTTGGTATGGGTTTTTGAAGCGGCCAGAGTAAGAGGCCTTTTGGTTGCTTGGTCAGCCGTGAAGTTAGGTGACTTCTGACAGGGCTTCTGGGCGGCGGACTTCTGAGGGACGAAGATGGTGTGTGATGATGATGCATCTTTTGAATATCCAAGTCCTTCCATATTCCTGGCTGGTTTCCCGATTGAAAGGATTTGATCTAGAGTGTCAGTGCTTGGATTCATCATCTTCACTGACTTTGTGACCTGTTCTAACTCGCCTTTCAGTCAAGCAACTTCCTTTTTGAGATCAACTGTCGTCTCGAGAAGTCTTGACTTGTCTTCATTAAGAGTAAGAATGAGAGCGTTCTGTTTTTCGATTACCTGAGAGTCTTCAAGCCACTTGACATACCATTCGTTGTAAGCGTTGTTGAGAGTCTCATCGGATAGCTCATCATCAGAGTCATACTTCGTTGAGCTTTCAGCTAGTTGATCTATTGTGGAGGAAGTGAAAGCCACATAGTTACTTGTATGCTCAAGGTCACTGTCTTCCTCATCTTCATCGTCAGTTAGGGAGGTATTGAATCCCTTCTTCTGTTTCTTTAAGAAGTTGGGACATTCTCTCTGCATGTGTCCATACCCCTCACATTCAAAGCACTGAGCTCCTTTACCTGATCGTTCTCCTCGTCCTCCATCGTTAGCTGTGTTTTCGAGCTTCTGAAACTTGTGCTGTGACTTGTCTCTGACTTATCGGGTGACTTTTCTTCCTGTCATCTGGCCAAATCTTTTCATGACTTTGTTGTAGTTTTTGGCCAGCATGGCGATAGTTTCCTCAATGTCACTATCCGACTCAGAGTGCGTTGAGTTCTTCAGCCTTTGATTAGAACTTTTGAAAGCCACACCTTTATGTTTCTTCTCGATAGGAGGTAGGGAGAGCTCGAAAGTTATTAGTGAGCCCATGAGCTCATCAAACTTCAGTGTCTTCAAGTCATGGACTTCTTCGATGGCGGTGATCTTCATCTTGAATCTGGGACTTAAAGCTATCAGCGTCTTTCTGACCAAATCTTCATCGGTCATAGGCTTGCCAAGTGAATATGATTCATTGGCCAGATCCTTGATGCGCACATTAAACTCCGCAATAGTCTCGTCGACATTCATGGTCAGAGCCTCAAAGTTAGTCGTGAGGTTCTGTAACTTCTGCTTTTTGACTTTGGAAGTACCCTCGTAAGCAACAACAAGCGTGTCCCAGGCAATTTTGACACTTGTGCATGTGTTGATGAGTCGAAACACATTCTTGTCTACTCCATTAAAAATAGCATTGAGTGCACGAGAATTACCTAGGGCGGCTTCATCTTCTTCCATGCTCCACTCCTTTTCTGGTTTGATGCTAGTTTGATTTCCATGAGCATCAGCATAGTAAGGTTCCTCCCATCCATTGATGATAGACTTCCAGGTTTTGCTGTCGAGGGATTTCAAGAAGGCACACATCCGTGCTTTCCAATATCCATAGTTTGTTCCGTCGAGCACCGGTGGACGATTGACAGATCCTCCTTCCTTCGAATCCATATTAGCTACTCAGAATTTTGCAGGAAAATCACCTAAAAGATTAAGGTGCCTCCTCTTATACCAATTGAAATTCTGAATCGTAGTCGAGTCAGGAAGTCGAACACAAAGTCTTTAACTTGTGTATCGACTTCTTGTGGAAACTGTAAGCAAAGTAATAGACAGATAATAATCACGACACCAGAGATGATTACCCAGTTCGGTGACTCTACACCTACGTCTGGGGGCAGTTTGCCAGTGGAAAGGTTTTTCACTATAGGTAGTCAATAGTACAACTTCAAGCACCAACTAGCTATCACACAAGCTATTGTCCTAAGCTACTATGGATCTCACCGTGAATCACCTCGACCAAGGGCCTCTCCCCCTATCTTTGAGATCCTCTCAATTCCACCCTTCGAGCAAGCCTATGCTCGGTGTCGTTGTCTTCTTGGACGGAGTTGTGAATCTTCAATCACAAACAAAAACCCTAACCGATCCAAAAACTTAGTCTTCGCGACTTTATGTTTGATTGGAGCAAAGACCCGTTCTATCGAATCTTAATCAGACTCTCAACACGCCGATGGTGCACGGTTAAGAGCTCTGAGAAATCTTTCAATTTAGAACAAGAACGGATGATCTGCTAATGGGAAGCCAAGGGCTTTTTATAGCAGCTCACATTCCTAATCCCTCCTGGATCCGGAACAGGAAAGCCAGGCAAGTTGTTTGCCGCCTTCCATGACAGCTAGAAGTCGTCTTGCCTGTTTCTGACTTCCTGAATAAATCAGGCAAGTATAGTTGCCGCCTTTTGCTGACGTGTAACTGCCAGCTGGAAGTCGTCTGACTTTGTCGACGTCACTCTCTTGCGCTGCAAGTCTTTGTGGCGTCTTTCTCCTTTCGCTCCAAGCTCCGTTGAAATAGGAAAGCTTTCAGTTCTTTCCTAATCTGTCTTGTAACAAGTCGTTCCACAAGTACAGTAACTTGTTGCGCGACTTCTTAGTTTTGCGCTAAAAAATCACGCCAACAAATAAACGTAGCAACAGATTTGAATAAATTCAAGAAAAAGATAAAACGTGGAAAAGCCATTAATAATTAATTTTCATTGAGATTGAGAAATAAATATTGGAAAATCCTCATTTTCCAAAACGAATGATTTGGTAAATTATTTCATTAATTGTCTTCAAAGTTTTATATTCTTTCCCTAAGAATATCATTTTCCTAAAATAACTATTTTCTCAATAGAGTAATATTTTCCTTAAAAATATATTTTTCAAGAATGAGGTATTATATTACTTCTACAAGTGAGAAAAATCGCTAGAGCCAAAGTATACAAAAAAAAACGTAGTCGTCGAACTTCTGTCAAATTCAATCCTCCTCGATTACTCTCTATAGTCCGGTTAGAGTTCGATTTTGATCGTCGCTTTATCCTGGGAGCAAGTTGCCCATACAGGGCAATAATTGTTTTAAGGAAAGCGGATTATCGTGACCCGATGATATTCAATTCCGTCTCTATCAACCGGTCTTGTACTGGTTCCAGGTTGTATAATATTTATACTATTATTTTTATTGTATGACTATTATCAATAAAACTTAGATAGTATTTTAATTGTGTTTGTGTCATGTGTTTTACATGTTTCTATCTTGCATAATTGTTCGATTTAATTATTTAATTATTCGATTTATGTTTATGGACTAACATATTATCTAACAATCTTAAGACAATTATTTTGTAGTTTTTCCATAGATGTTTCTAACCCGACGAACATGTTGCTTGATGGGAAAAATCTGATTTGATATTGATCGAACAGATTCAATGAAATGGTTTACTCGAAATTTCTTAATATCTCTTCTTGATAATTTTTAGTTAATCAATTTTGTTTCTAAGTGAAACTTGCATGAAAGATTAACACAATGAACATGATATTTGTTTTGGGAATAATGAGGTTTAATTATTATTTCTAATTTTTATTTTTCAGAGCATTCGACAAGAATCGAAAAGCTGTCCAGGAAAGTTTTGCACTCTTGACGTTTATGTTTGAGTCCGAACGAAGCACTTCTGGTTAGAATCAAGTTTTGACCAAAAGTACAAAGTTTTAGAGTACGGAACGACAAATCCAACGAAATTAATTTCAAATTTTTTTGGATATCTGTAGCCCCCGCTACACCCTCCGTACAGTAACGTTACTGAAAGTGACGGACTGAAATAATTAATTAATCCTCTATTATAAGCTTTATTGTTAATTATGAATTAATGAGTTGCCTAATGAGATTATGTTTACATGTTTTCTGTAGCAATTCACACATGATGAATAGATGGATGATGAGCCATTGATACCAAGTGGTGTGAGCTTGTTCAATATCAACTAATCAAGACATAACAAATAAAACAAAACAGATGGAAAAGATATCAAACTTGCAATATATAAGCACTAGATTTGCATGTCCTGATTAGAATCTTTTCACGTGGATCATTTAAATATAGGGATAATGACACTTTATTACAACTAGCTATAGCGAAATGACACTTTCATACCCTAACTATTTTTCTCTCTTTATTAGTACACTGCCAATTTCTTTTGTGACAACCTACATCTAAAATGTCTAATATACCTAAAATACCCCTGGTCGGATTAATGAATCTGATTTGAACCGACCTAGTTTGAACCAGTTTGATTTCACTATTAGTTTAATTCTATTTTTTTCAATTGAGTCAGGGGTATTTTAGGTATATTAGGCATTTTAGATGTAGGTTGTCTCAAAAAATTGTCAGGGTACTAAAAAAGAGTGGAAAATAATTAGGGTATGAAAATGTCATTTTACTATAGTTAGGTGTAACAAAATGTCGTTATCCCTTTAAATATATAATTGATTGGACTCTTATCGTAACATATTAAATTGTGGATTAATATGCATGTCTGTCTATTTGATAATTATACATATTGATTTGATCTCCCCACACGCAAGCTATAATAGTCATATATGTGTGATAAGAATAATTACACATGTGTGTTATGATATGTGTTGATTATATACATGTTTAAATCTTTCGGTGATTGATTAGTGTGTGTACATACATACATATATGTATATATATATATGTTTGGGTGATTATAGGAATATACACCTCCATTACTATCATAATTACGTTTATATATAAACATATGTTAGTGAATTATATATAATATGTTTGAATATAAATATTAACATGCCTTTTATAACAAGATCTATAGATGTATATGCTAAGAATGATTATGCATGCTTATAGATTTACATGTATTTGCATATATATGTGAAGGGCAATATAACACATGCATGTGTATTATTATATTATATGTGAATATACATACTAAGTGAGATATAAATATATGTATGTGTATGTCAATTTAATATATATATATATATATATATATATATATATCATTATAAGTATGTGATGCTTATGTGGTGTTGTAAATTTGACCATGAATTTTCACAATAATTGAGATTATCTGATTTGACATAATTGGTCAAAGAAGATTATGACCTAATTTATTAAATTGATGAATATAATGGTCTAGCGTTTGATTAATCGATTATGTTTCCTTTTTGGAGCACGTAAGAACGATTCAATCAATGTTGTTATGTAATCGATCTGAATCTAAGTGAAACATGTAAAGACGATTAACATAAAGCAGTGATGTGAGCTTCTAAATCGGTTTATTATGTTCTATTTGTAGAACACGTAAGAACAAATCGAATCAGGTTCCAACCTAATGGAACACGTTGTTTGTGTGGGGGAACTACGTTCCTTACAAGCGAAAATAGGTCTTATGTGTTGTGGAAATAGATTGTCTATATTGTGGAAATACGTTCCACTACGACGAGATCTAAATTTTCAAACTTTGTTCATTTGAATTAATGTTCTATGTGAACACGTTAATCAATTAAATCTAATGTTTGAATCTCTGTTGTCTCAGATGTGAGTAGCGAAAGTTGCTGAACCTACAAAGAATCTACGAATGCAACTGAATCTGCTATTCGAGTCGGTCCAAACGGTTCAGGTGCTCAATTTGAGATGAACCACCAGATGACACTTGTGCTTATGTCCCACCTTGATAAGCCCGAGAAGGTTGTTGGGATAGATTTTAAGACATAACGCTGCCAGCCAATATGTGGCTAACATGGTGGAGGTCTAGAGAGATCTCACAAAGTGCAAGAAATCTCAAGGAGGCGTTGCCATAAAACCCAAGTTTAGTGGGTAGTGCTTAAATTGCAATAAGGAATGTCATATGTCTTACGAATGCAGGATGCTGAAGAAGACAAAGAAGCTTGAAGCTAAGGTTGTGGATGTCACGACACAAGAGATGTCTGACATCGATTTAAGTGTTTAGTTTGAATTTTTGTTAAAATTTGAAATTATTTTTAATTTCATTGAATTCCAAATTTATGAATAAAATTAGAGAAACATTTCTTATCTTTATGTCATTAAGTCACTTATGTTTCTTGATATTGGAAATACGTTCCACTGATAATGAAAATACGTTTCATGTTTATGGAAACAATCCGAACAGTTTCTAATTATAATAACAAGTATATACTACTTAAGTAATTATTCGTTTGAATAATATGGTCTCAATATTATATAATGTGATGTTAAGTCAATTTGATTCAGTTCATAGATGAACACGCACGAACAAATTAAAAGACTCCAATGTTAATTTTGAATAACATAGTTTCTTACGAGAAAAATGTAAATTGAGTTCTTATGATCCAACTCTAGACAAGAGCACGTAAAAGATATATTGAACAATATCAATGCTTTAATTGATACACGTAAAATTTATTCTATGTATAAACATATATGAACGATTATTTTAAAGATTGTTAATTAATCGATTCTACGAGACATGTAAGATAGATTAAACAACATTTAAGTCTTTGTGATCACTATGTGGTAAGTATCTGAGTTTGACCTAGTCTAACGTTACATGTAGAAGGATAGCTATAAGGGCTTGGATTGGCTTAGTTATAAGTTACATGAGTGAACTCGAAAGACAGCTAAGGGATTTATCCCTCATACTCCGGTATGGGAATGATATCTGTTTAGGCCACTTGATGAGTATGACTGAAAAAAATTGCATGGCCATGCGGGAGATACTTAGTATCAATTTTCAGTCATCTCAAATATCGAGAAACAATGATTGTTTAAATAAGGATGACGACTCTATGCCTTATGATCAATTTGGATATCGGGCGATAAAAGGATAGTGACATGGACGATAAGAGGTTAAATCGAATCATCAATAATCATGGACATTGGGTAATCATACTTGAAATTCTGAGTTTGTGGTAGGGACAAGATGTCGAACACAACGTTGTGACAACTTGTTCGACAACTTGTCTGATCACAGATAAGTAAATAACGGAACAATAAATAGAAGACACACAATATATTTACCCAGTTCGGTGACTCCGCACCTACGTCTGGGGGCACTCTGTTAGTGGAAAGGTTTTCACTATTTGGTAGTCAATAGTACAATTTCAAGTATCAACTAGCTATCACACAAAATATTGTCCTAAGCTACTATTGATCTCACCGTGTACCACCTCGACCAAGGGCCTCTCCCTCTGTCTTTGAGATCCTCTCAATTCCACCATTCGAGCAAGCCTATGCCCGGTTGCATTGTCTTTGACAACCTTCTTTGTGAGACTTCAATTACGAACAAAAACCTTCAAATCACAGACATCCAAATCCTTGCGAGTTGATGTTTGTGATCGAAAATGTCCTTCTAAATAAAACAACCTCTGATCCGCTAGTCTTACACGGTCACGAGCTCTGAGTATTTAGCACAGGAAGGACGTAAAAGCAGACGAGTTGCTAAGCGGTAAAGCACCTGGTTTTATAGCAACTCGAGTAGCCTAATCGGTTTCCAATACCGATTAGGAAATCCAAACCCTTGCCGTCCTTGGCAAGTTGGCGTTGCCGCCTACAGGCCTTGGTGACGTGTCTTGATGCTAGCTGGAGTTTTCCTTATTTAGTCGTTTCCTAAAACTCACGCGCGCTGATGTTCTCTTTCTAAACAGGAACGCTACGGTACTTGACTAATTCTGCGCACATAATGTCATACTCCATATGTTGCGATATGTTGACTGACATCTTACCTTGTGCTTAAAAAATCTGCCAATACTGAACGTAGCAACAATCTCCCCCCTTTGCAATTTTTTAGGCAAGCACTTCTTGATGATACGTCTTCTGTTCTTAGGAATCCCCAGCCGAGTTTTATCTCCAGTCTAGGACGATCTGCTTCTGTCGTTGTCAATCTTCATGTTTGACTTCTATGCATTGTAGCAAATAACGTCTTCTTGTTGAGTCTTCTCATCCTTTATCAGCAAGGTACATAGTGCAAGTCTTTGTCTTCTGTCTCTTTGTGATAAGTTTATCATGTTGCAACATGTTTGTGACGCATGTTACAATCAATGACACCGACAAGTTGTAACATGTTTGTTACGCATGTTCTAATCATGTCGTTCCTTATGTCACAAAGTAAGTTGAACATGTTGTTACACGTGTTTCAGCCAACACTACTTTAACATGTTGTTACACACGTTAAAGGTGACAGATGACACAAGTCTCTAACATGTTGTTAGACATGTTTTCGACCAGACCAAACACTGTTACAGATCACCATTATTTGATGACCATAGATTGACCATGTAAGGTCCAAATTATCTCCCCCTGATTGCCTCAAAAATGGCAAAGGGTAAGTACAGAAGAATTAAAACAAACAAAATATCCAGCTCTAACGAAGAGAGCAAATACCAGCCTCTAAACACGAGGCAAACATCCTTACAAAAAATAAAGTTAACCCGGACAAACCCCGGGGATTTAAGTGTTGTGCAAAACTAATAAGTTTTTCAGAATCATAGGTAAACTAGATAGAATTCATGATGAGGAGGAGAAAGCATCATTTTCTTGAGCATTGGGACCTTCTGTTGGAGCAACCAACAAGTCATGGAGGAGCTGTTCAAAGGTAGCCTTGCGGCTTGAGAGAGTGGCAATGGAATTCTCCAGATCAGCAATACCTTCCATGAGCTCATGCACAGTCCTATCTCTGATGGACCCTGGTACTTTGGAGTTGCTTCCGGCTTCATAGGTTTTTGCAGAAGGTCGTGGAACATCCTTAACATGTTTCCCTTCGAACAACTTCGGGCTTATGTGAAGCTCCAAAGGCTTCTTTCCAACAAGATCATTGTCTCGAACAATGTTAGGACATTGTTGGATCATCATGCTACATATAAGGGATGGGAAGCCGATGGGTAGCTTAATGGCATAGGAACCTGCATGTCTAGAGAGATGTTCTACAATAAAAGACCCGAAGTCAAGAGGAGAGTCCATACCTATTTGGTAGATTAGCCTGGCTAGATCTGCCCGAATGCTTGACCCATGAGAAGAAGGTGCCAGTTCGCCATGCCTATTCGATAGAGAATGGAATATTTGGCTGTGAGCTCTGAGGAAGCAATGGCCCATTTTGCTGGCCATGCCTTCTTGTGCATTGCGGTCCATGGATGGACTGTGTTGAGCTTTGTAGGACACTTCTCTTCCTAGGTAGATGTTGATTGCTTTGGCAGAGAAGTCGAAGCAGTTCCCTCTTACATATACCTGTCTGAATTCAGGACTGGCTGGATTGTTGTATGCTTCGAAGAGATTTACAATTAACCCTCGCACAAGGGCTGTATAGTATGGGCCGACATATGAGACAGTTTTCATTAGCTGTGCACTTTGAAGAAGCTCTATGATGAATTTCATTTCTTTAGCAGCAACAAATAGTTCCTTTTCTGGGTAAATTGTGCGACTGCACACATACTTCCATCTGTTAGCGCCTTCAACGTAGTAGAACGAAACATTGTCTATGGGTACGTCAGGAACGTCTTTTGGCAGCCTCAGCCTTTTCTTGGCACTGAGAGTGTTCATCCCTTCTTCTTCTTTTGGTTCCTCCAAGTCGACAATTTTCTTCTTCTTGTTTCTGCCTGATGTTGGCACAGATGATTCACTCTTTTCTAAGACTTTTCTTTTCCCTCTCCTATCAGGTGTCACTTCTATATTTTTCTTGGTCCTCAATTTATTAAGAGGGACATTGTCCTCACTTGGTGACTCTTCTGACGAATCTTCACCAATGTCTTCCACAGAATTATCTAGGATGGTTGGAGACGTTGGGGCGTTCTGCTCCGTAGGTTGCTCTGGTGAAGATTCCTCAGGGGTTGGAATCGAAGGCTTAGATGAAGTTTTAGGGTTACCTGATCTCCTTCTGAGAGGAGGAATTTCTTTGTCACTTTCTCCCTCTAAGACATGCAATGGTGCAGAGAATAATTTTGAATGTTGTGATTTAGGATTTTCTTCAGTAAATTCTGCTCCACGCACCTTGACCCTATGCTGATTGTGGATCGTTCTCGGGATCTTGATTTTCTTCGCGACATGCTTAATTCTCACAATGGTTGCAGAAGCTCTCGATAGATTTGGAATGGGTTGTAGAGAGCGAGAGTTTGTAGTTGAAGAAACCCTAGTTTTTCGAGATAATGGAGCAAGTGGCGTGAGAATACCGAAGAGTCTCCCCGTAATTATTCCTTTTCCTTTATTTTCGCGCTGAGTCGCCTAGGTATACGAGAAGGTTGGCTGCGTATCTTTTTGCCAAAACAAAAAATTTTGTTTCTTCTTTTTCAACCGTCAAAACTAATAACAGGCTTTGGATAATGTGGGCCCGGATTTGATTTTGTGGACCCTAAATGGTCTTTTTAGAGAGAGAGAAAACAAATAAAAAACTCTTCTCTCTAGTTTATTAATTTTCTTATTCCAAGCAGCAGAGTCCAAGGAAGGACCTTAGACTTTCAAACCGATTTGTATCAAGTGCCTTGGTAAAAATGTCCGCTAGTTGTTTCTCAGTCGATGTACTCTAGTTTGATAATCTTGTCTTCACAAGCTCTCTGATGAAGTTATGTCTGATATCTATATGCTTGGTTTTGCTGTGCTGAACAGGATTCTTTGAGATATTGATTGCGCTAATGTTGTCGCAAAACAATGTCATGACATCTTGTCTGACATTATACTCAGCAAGCATTTGTTTCATCCAGAGGAATTGAGTGCAGCTACTTACAACGACAATGTATTCATATTCAGTTGTGGATAAGGCGATGCAGTTTTATTTCTTGTTGAACCATGAAACCAGATTTTTTCCGAGATAAAAGCATCCACCTGAAGTGCTTCTTCGATCCGATAAGTTACCGGCCCAGTCAGCATTGCAGTATCCAAATAGAGTAGAGGATGTGTCGAAAGAATATAACAAGCCTAGCTCAGTTTTCCCTGATATATTGACATCGTCAGGCTTGGGTACCAGTTCCCATACTTCCTTTCTCTCGAACTGTACTAGCTCCTCTTGCATGGCACACACCCAATACTAATCTTTTACGGCTTCTTGCACATTCTTAGGCTCTATTTTGGAGACAAAGCACATATTTCTTATCATGTCCAGGTAATTTACATGAGTCTTACTTCGGGTTCGAACTCCTTCGTTTATATCCCCAATTACATCATTAGTTGGGTGATTCTTCTGGACTCTTCTGGAAGGAACTCTTTGCAGGGTTGTTGGAGAAGTCTCTTTGTTAGGACCAACATCGTTTTCTTCATCAGTCTCTAAGACGCGTACATTGTCACTGACATCTGGTCTAACATCCGGAGCAGTCAGAATCTCTTCATCATCATTGTTGGGTTGTTCAGTGCTGTCATCATCAATGACTACGTTTATGGACTCCATCATGGTTTTGGTTCGTTTGTTGAATACCCGAAAAGCGCGTCTATTTCTAGAGTACCCAAGTAAGATCCTTTCGTCACTTTTAGGATCAAGCTTGCGTCGTGGCTCTCTATCAGCAAGGATATAGCACACTTAGCCAAAGACATGGAAGTACTTCACGTTAGGCTTCCTTCCCCTCCAAAGCTCATAAAGAGTAACTGTCATGCCTGGTCGGAGGGTGATATGCTGTGTTTAGAGCTTCTGCCCAAAAGTGAGGGGAAATGTCTTTGGCTAGCATCATGACCTGAGCCATTTCTTGAATGGTGCGATTCTTCCTTTCCACCACTCCATTCTGTTGAGGAGTGATGGGGGCAGAAAATTCATGGGCTATTCCTTTTCCATCATAAAAGTTGGCAAATGTGGTGTTCTCGAACTCACGTCCATGCTCACTTCTTAACTTGACAATCTTGCCAATCTTTTCTCCTTTTTCTCGTTGAACTCTTCGACATAAGGTTCAAAGAAGGAGAAGGTATCTGACTTTTCGCGAACAAAGTCTACCCAGGTGTACCTTGAGAAGTCATCAACACATACAAAGATATATCTCTTCCCTCCTAGGCTTTCAACTTGCATTGGTCCCATCAGGTCAACATGTACAAGTTCTAGAACTCGAGTAGTGGTAAGATGTTGTACCTTCTTGTGTGACGTCTTGACTTGTTTGCCTATCTGACATTCCCCGCAGATCTTTCCTTCGACGATCTTTAGATCTTGGACTCCAATGACAGCTTGTTCAGAAAGGATTTTCTGCATGCTCCTCACGTTGATGTGTCCAAGCTTTTGATGCCAGATTTTTGTCTCTTGTGCTTTAGACAGAAAGCATTTGTCTGGTACAAGGGCTGAGTTTGGAGACCATAGATAACAATTGTCTTGTGACATAAGACCCTTCATCAGTTCTTCCTTTTGCTGGTCGAGTATTACACACTTGTCGACATTGAAGTTGACACAAAGATCCAGATCGCAGAGTTGACTGATGCTGATCAGGTTGGCTGTAAGCCCTTATACCAGTAACGCTTCTTTTAGACAAGGTGAGTTAGGGAAGTTTAGCTTTCCTTTTCCCATGAATTTGGCTTCTACACCATCGCCAATGGTAACATAGGAATTCGAGCATGGTGTTATGGTAGTCAAGAATGAGCGACTACCAGTCATATGACGAGATGAACCACTATCAAAATACCAATCGTTGTTGGTAGAAACCTTTAAATATGTATATGCAGTATTAGCTCGATATTGTACCTCTTTTACTCGCCATTCTTGTCGAAGATTTTTCTTGATAGAAGTTCTTTGGTTGACCGAGCTTTTTCCATAGAGGCGATAGCAGAACGGTCGTATTTGACCTCTTCGTCCACAGTGATGACAGACCCAGATGTGTCTATTCTTCTTTGAGCTACCATGATGGTGTTTCTTTTGTGACTGACTGTTGCCAGATGTCTGTGACATCTGATGTGATATGTCGTACGCAGCCTTTTGGGGGATGAAAACAGTCTTGGAAGTTGAGCCTTTTCTTGAGTAACCAAGACCTTCCATGTTCTTTGATGGCTTTCCAACGGACAAAATTTGATCCAAAATTTGATCCAAGACATCATCCGAGGCAGGCTTCTTTGAAATTCCAGTGGATGTGGAGGCAGTAAAGGCCACATAGTGGTTGGGTTTCGGAGGATTCAAAAACAAAGTGCACAGCGGAAAATTAAAATTTAATATCCCCCGAAACAGTTCTCGGATTTTTACAAACCTAGATCTCATGTTTCTACCCCGAAAACGTGTAAGAAAATTATTTAACTTTTCGGTTTTGCAGACCAGCCAGATTGCGGGCCAGATATCTCCTAATTTTGACCTCCAATGGAAAAGGATATTTCACGAGAAATTGAAGAGTTTTGAATTTAATTTAATCTGGCGCTGCTGGTTTTGGGTCAATCGGACTTCAGACCTGAGATATATGTATCTCGCAATATTCGTCGACAAATCTAGAAATTCAACAAGTTTGATTAGAAAACAAAATATAGCTTGAGGTTTGAATCGGATCAGCCGTCTGAAAATCCCGAATCGATCTTTCCCTCTATCCGGCACACACGAGTGCACAAGACCACCAGATATAAACCCCAGTTGCCCTACTAGAAAGAAAAGTTCAGTTAGAGAATCCGGCAGAGTAACGGTGTGGAAAAATTAAGTTCTAATTTTTCAGCTCATGGGGCCTCTATTTATAGAATTTGGCTAGGGTTTTGGGAGCATGAACCAGCCCATAAAATGGGCTAGGTTCGGCTCCCTCCAAACCCTAGCCGCCGGCCAAGGCTTGGGTGGTTTGGGCCTCATGGGTCGAACTCATTAGGGTTTCGGCCATGAGGCCTTACCCTTGCCCAACTTGGCAGCCCATGAGTTATTCTATCCTCATGGGTTTGGCCCCATTATCCATCATGGCCGGCGCCCAAAACCCTAGGATTTCGGCCCGGTCCATGGCACGTGAGCTGACGGGCATGTGGCCCAAAATCGTAGTGCTTTTGGCCATCGCCCGATTTAACCAATCCATAATTACTTCTGCCCGGATTCCCTAAGATGTGCACCCTATGCGTGTGACCCTTTAGGCTCATGTCCTGTGGGGAGATCAGTATAAAATTACCATTTTACCCTTTCCATCATAAGTGACCTCTAGTAAGGCATTATGATTACCCAAAGTCCATGATTATCGACGATCTGATTTAACCTCATGTCGTCCATGTCACTATCCTTTTATCACTAGGTATCTTGATTAATCATAAGGCATAGAGCCGTCATTCTTATTTAATTAATCACCGTTTCTTGATACCCGAGATGACTGAAAATGATACTTCGTATCATTTGCATGGCCATGCGTTTCCTTTAAGTCATTCTCATCAAGTAGCCTAAACCGATACCTATTTCATACCGTAGTATGAGGGATAAATCCCTTAGACATCTCTCGTATCACACATATAGCCCATCCCCGAGCCAATCACAACCGTTATGGTTACCCTTTCACAAATAACGTTAGGTTTGAACCAAACTTGGATATTGACTATATTGTGATCACAGCGACTCTTTGGTATAAGGATACAATGATAAGTTACAAACTCTGAATATGTTCATGACAAAATCTATGAAACATATTCAAGTCGGGTTGTCCAATATCATTTCCACAATAATATCTATGATCTGACTCCGGCAAAACCTATTGCCATGATCAGTAGATCGTGATCATAAAGAGTCGTCCTCATACTGGTCGCTTCAGATGAAGCTTGACTGACCATGGACTCATTAAGTATAAATCATACAGATCCATAGTTCTACTATTAGTGATGACACACTCAATGATATAGATCAATATATACATAACTCATTACTACAACACCATAGTAATAAAATGTCACTTTATATTTGATTGCGACAGATGATACATATTCATAGACATAAATAGTATTGGACTAGGGCACAAATCCTACAATAGTTACTTGTCTGCTCTTTATCGCTGTCTTCCTCTTCATCAGATAATGAGGCTGTGAACCCTTTCTTCTGTTTCTTGAGGAAGTTGGGACATTCTCTCTGCACATGTCCATAACCTTCACACTCGAAGCACTGAACTCCTTTTTCTTTTCCTTGTCGTTCTTGTCTGCCTTCTTTGGGAGAGTTCTCAATCTTCTGGAACCTTTGTGGAGGCTTATCTCTGACATCTCGAGAGACATTATTCCCTACCATCCGGTTGAACCTTCGCATAACTCGATTGTAGTTTTTGGCCAACATGGCAATTGCTTCCTCGACTTCGCTGTCTGAGTCAGAGAATATATGCTCCTTTTGTCCTTCAGTTGAGCTCTTAAAAGCTATGCCTTTGTGTTTCTTTTCCAAACTAGGAAGAGAAAGCTCGTAGGTCATTAGGGATCCCATAAGCTCATCAAATTTCAAGATTTTTAGATCATGCACTTCTTCTATGGTAGTGATCTTCATCTTGAATCTAGGGCTTAGAGCCCTTAGGGTTTTTCTTACCAGATCCTCATTAGTCATAGGTTTTCCAAGCGAGTAGGATTCATTTGCTAGATCTTGAATTCGAATGTTGAACTCGTTTATTGTTCCATCCTCGTTCATGGTGAGAGCTTCGAAGTTGGTGGTGAGATAATGTAGTTTTTTCTCTCGTACCTTAGAGGTTCCTTCATATGCTAAGGAAAGGGTATCCCAGGCTATCTTTGCACTTGTGCATGTTTTGATGAGTCTGAAGACGTTTTTGTCAACTCCATTGAATATCGTATTTAGTGCTCGGGAGTTTCCTAGGGCAGCTTCGTCTTCAGCGGGGCTCCACTCATTTTCGGGTTTAGGGCCCGTAATGCTGCCAGATCCATCAAAGTATTGGGGCTCTTCCCTTCCATTAATTATTGCCTTCTAGGTCTTGTTGTCCAGGGACTTCAAGAAGGCACACATGCGTGCTTTCCAATACCTATAGTTTGTTTCGTCGAGTACGGGGGGTCGATTTATTGATCCTCTTTCTTTTGACTCCATCTTAGCTACTCAAAATATTTGCAGAATCTCACCTAAGAAATAAGGTGCTTCCTCAAATACCAATTGAAATTCTGAGTTTGTAGTAGAGACAAGATGTCGAACGCAATGTTGTGACAACTTTGTTGCTACGTTTATTTGTTGGCATGATTTTTTAGCGCAAAAGTAAGAAGTCGTGCAACAAGTTACTTGACTTGTGGAACGACTTGTTACAAGACCGATTAGGAAAGAACTGAAAGCTTTCCTATTTCGACGAAGCTTGGAGCGAAAGGAGAAAGACGCCACGAAGACTTGGAGCGCAAGAGAGTGACGTCGACAAGTCAGACGACTTCCAGCTGGCAGTTACACGTCAGCGAAAGGCATCAACTATACTTGCCTGATTTATTCAAGAAGTCAGAACAGGCAAGACGACTTCCAGCTGTCGTGGAAGGCGGCAACAACTTGCCTAACTTTCCTGTTCCTGGTCCGAGAAGGATTAGGAATGTGAGCTGCTATAAAAAGCCCTTAGCTTCCCATTAGCAGATCATCCGTTCTTGTTCTAAATTGCAAGATTTCTCAGAGCTCTTAACCGTGCACCATAGACGTGTTGAGAGTCTGATTAAGATTCGATAGAACGGACTTTGCTCCGGTCAAACATAAAGTCGCGAAGACTAAGTGTTTGGATCGGTTAGGGATTTTGTTTGTGATTGAAGATTCACAACTCCGTCCAAGAAGACAACGACACCGAGCATAGGCTTGCTCGAAGGGTGGAATTGAGGGAATCTCAAAGACAAGGGGAGAGGCTCATGGTCGAGGTGATTCACGATGAGATCCATAGTAGCTTAGGACAATAGCTTGTGTGATAGCTAGTTGGTGCTTGAAGTTGTACTATTGACTACCTATAGTGAAAAACCTTTCCACTGGCAAAGTGCCCCCAGACGTAGGTGCGGAGTCACCGAACTGGGTAATCATCTCTGGTGTCGTGATTATTATCTGTCTATTACTTTCTTACGGTTTCCACAAGAAGTCGATACACAAGTTAAAGACTTTGTGTTCGACTTCCTGACTCGGCTACGGTTTAGAATTTCAATTGGTATAAGAGGAGGCACCTTAATCTTTTAGGTGATTTTCCTGCAAAATTCTGAGTAGCTAATATGGATTCGAAGGAAGGAGGATCTGTCAATCGTCTACCGGTGCTCGACGGAACAAACTATGGATATTGGAAAGCACGGATGTGTGCCTTCTTGAAATCCCTCGACAGCAAAACCTGGAAGTCTATCATCAATGGATGGGAGGAACCTTACTATGCTGATGCTCATGGAAATCAAACTAGCATCAAACCAGAAAAGGAGTGGAGCATGGAAGAAGATGAAGCCGCCCTAGGTAATTCTCGTGCACTCAATGCTATTTTTAATGGAGTAGACAAGAATGTGTTTCGACTCATCAACACATGCACAAGTGCCAAAATTGCCTGGGACACGCTTGCTGTTGCTTACGAGGGTACTTCCAAAGTCAAAAAGCAGAAGTTACAGTACCTCACGACTAACTTTGAGGCTCTTACCATGAATGACGACGAGACTATTGCGGAGTTTAATGTGCGCATCAAGGATCTGGCCAATGAATCATATTCACTTAGGCAAGCCTATGACCGATGAAGATTTGGTCAGAAAGACGCTGAGAGCTTTAAGTCCCAGATTCAAGATGAAGATCACCGCCATCGAAGAAGTCCATGACTTGAAGACACTGAAGTTTGATGAGCTCATGGGCTCACTAATAACTTTCGAGCTCTCCCTACCTCCTATCGAGAAGAAACATAAAGGTGTGGCTTTCAAAAGTTCTAATTAAAGGCAGAAGAACTCAACGCACTCTGAGTCGGATAGTGACATTGAGGAAACTATCGCCATGCTGGCCAAAAACTACAACAAAGTCATGAAAAGATTTGGCCAGATGACATGAAGAAAAGTCACCCGAGAAGTCAGAGACAAGCCACAACACAAGTTTCAGAAGCTCGAAAACACAGCTAACGATGGAGGACGAGGAGAACGATCAGGTAAAGGAGCTCAGTGCTTTGAATGTGAGGGGTATGGAAACATGCAGAGAGAATGTCCCAACTTCTTAAAGAAACAGAAGAAGGGATTCAATGCCTCCCTAACTAACGATGAAGATGAGGAAGACAGTGACCTTGAGCATACAAGTAACTATGTGGCTTTCACTTCCTCCACAATAGATCAACCAGCTGAAAGCTCAACGAAGTATGACTCTGATGATGAGCTATCCGATGAGACTCTCAACAACGCTTACAACGAATGGTATGTCAAGTGGCTTGAAGACTCTCAGGTAATCGAAAAACAGAATGCTCTCATTCTTACTCTTAATGAAGACAAGTCAAGACTTCTCGAGACGACAGTTGATCTCAAAAAGGAAGTTGCTTGACTAAAAGGCGAGTTAGAACAGGTCACAAAGTCAGTGAAGATGATGAATCCAAGCACTGACACTCTAGATCAAATCCTTTCAATCGGGAAACCAGCCAGGAATATGGAAGGACTTGAATATTCAAAAGATGCATCATCATCACACACCATCTTCGTCCCTCAGAAGTCCGCCGCCTAGAAGCCCTGTCAGAAGTCACCTAACTTCACGGCTGACCAAGCAACCAAAAGGCCTCTTACTCTGGCCGCTTCAAAACCCAGACCAAAAGACACAATTGGGTTTGTCATCACTGTGGACGAAGAGGACATATTCGAACCTTCTGCTATCAGCTATATGGGAAGAGCTTGGTCAAGAAAAAGACCACCATAGAGAAAAGCCAACCACGGAAGGAATGGCGAGTCAAAGAGGTCAACTATCAAGCTAACATCGCGTACACCGCGTTAAAAACCTCAACCAGCAACGATTGGTACTTTGATAGTGGATCCTCTCGACATATGACGGGTAACAGCTCTTTCTTGGTCACTTTAATACCATGCACAATTAGCTTCGTCACTTTTGGAGATGGAGTAAAAGCTAGAGTGCTCGGGAAAGGAAAACTCAATCTTCCCAACTCTCCATGTCTGAAAGAAGCTCTGCTAGTAGAAGGCCTCACAACAAATCTCATCAGCATAAGCCAAATATGTGATTTAAATCTGGATGTCCACTTCACTCGTGACAAGTGCTCGGTCAAAGACGAACAACTGAAGGAAGTCATGACAGGCCACAGGTCCCTTGACAACTGTTATCTATGGTCTCCAACAGGTGCTTTTTCTCCAAAGCTCAAGAGACAAAACTATGGCATCAAAAACTTGGTCACATCAACTTGAGGAGCATGCAAAAGATTCTCTCGGAAAAGGCGATCATTGGAGTTCCCAACCTCAAGATCATTGAAGGAAAAATCTGTGGAGAATGCCAGATTGGGAAGCAAGTCAAGACGTCACACAAGAAGGTACAACATCTTAGTACTTCTCGTGTCCTAGAACTTCTTCATGTTGACCTTATGGGACCGATGCGAGTAGAAAGTGTAGGAGGAAAGAAGTACATATTTGTGTGTGTAGATGATTTCTCTAGATACACCTGGGTAGACTTTATCAGAGAGAAGTCAGACACCTTCTCAGTCTTTGAAGGTTTATGTCGAAGAGTTCAACGAGAAAAAGGAGAAGTCATTGGGAAAGTCGTTCGACTTCGGAGCGATCATGGAAAGGAGATCCCATCACTCCTCATTGGGAAAGTCGTTCGCTCCCATCACTCCTCAGCAAAACGCGATCGTTGAACGGAAAAATCACACTCTTCAAGAGATGGCAAGAGTCATGATGTTAGCCAATGACATCCCGCAGCACTTCTGGGCTGAAGCTTTGAATACGGCATGCCATACTCATAATAGAGTGACTCTCCGCCCTGGAACTTCGCTCACTCTTTATGAAATATGGAGGGGGAGAAAGCCGAATGTCAAATACTTCCATGTCTTTGGATCAATCTGCTACATACTTGCAGATAGGGAACCTCGACGCAAACTTGATCTGAAAAGTGACGAAGGCATCTTCCTTGGATACTCCAGAAATAGTCGGCTTTTCGTGTATTCAACAAACGCACCTGGACTATCATGGACTCCATCAATATCGTGATTGATGACAATAACGAGCAACCAAGTGACGAGGACGAAGAAGTCCTAAATCTCTCAGGAGAAGTCAGACCAGAAGTCAAGGACGATGAGCACAACAAAGAGTCTGAAGACGAAAGCCCAATCATCCCGGATAAAGAGGCATATCCGATAAGGCAAAGAGCTCTATCAAGAAGAATTCAGAAGAATCATCCACCCAAGGATGTGATTGGAGACATTAATGAGGGAGTGCGGACTCGACAAAAGGCATCTCTTGACTACAACGAGATGATAGGTAACGTTTGCTTTATTTCTAAAATTGAGCCAAAGAATATACAAGAGGCCATCAATGATGAGTACTGGGTCTGCGCCATGCAAGAAGAATTGGTTCAATTTGCAAGGAATGAAGTCTGGGAATTAGTACCCAAGCCTGACAATGTCAATGTCATCGGGACAAAGTGGATATTCAAAAATAAATCTGAAGAGCAAGGAAACATCACTCGAAACAAAGCAAGACTGGTGGTTCAAGGATACACACAAGTCGAAGGAGTCGACTTTGAAGAAACTTTTGCTCCAGTAGCCAGACTGGAAGCCATACGACTTCTTCTCGCCATCGCATGTCATCTGCGTTTCAAACTCTATCAAATGGATGTAAAGAGTGCCTTCCTTAATGGAAATATGAACGAAGAAGTCTATGTAGCCCAACCAAAGGGATTCGAAGACCATGACTCTCCGCACCATGTCTACAAGCTAAAGAAAGCTCTCTACGGTCTCAAACAAGCTCCACGGGCATGGTATGAACGTCTTACCCAATTTCTTGTACAAAATGGCTATATTCGAGGGGGAGTAGACAAAACTCTCTTTGTGAAGAAAGAAGGAAGGGACATCATGATTGCTCAAATATATGTTGACGACATTGTATTTGGAGGGAAGTCAGACAAGATGGTGGAACGTTTTGTCCAACATATGCAGTCTGAATTTGAGATGAGTATGGTCGGTGAGCTCACATATTTCCTAGGCTTCCAGATCAAGCAGATGTCAGATGGAATATTTATTTCCCAGAGTAAATATGCAAAGAACATTGTCAAGAAGTTCGGGCTCGAAAAGGCTTTGCACAAGAGGACTCCTATTGCTACACATGACAAATGCACAAAGGACGAGATGGGAGAATCAGTTGATCAAAGCCTTTATTGAAGCATCATAGGAAGTCTCCTCTATCTAACAACAAGTCGACCCGACATCGCTTACTCCGTGGGAGTCTGTGCTCGATACCAAGCCAATCCAAAAGTCAGTCACTTGGCTCATGCAAAGAGGATCATAAGGTACATCTCGGGAACTTCTGAATTGGGTTTACTATACTCCTATGATACTTCTCCTACTCTTGTTGGATATTGTGATGCCGACTGGGCGGGAAGCACTTCTGGAGGTTGTTTCTATCTGGGGAACAACCTTGTGTCTTGGTTCAGCAAAAAGCAAAATTGCATTGCTTTGTCCACTGCTGAGTCTGAATATATTGCTGCTGGAAGCAGTTGCACGCAGTTTCTTTGGATGAAGCAAATGTTGGCAGAGTATGGAGTTAAGCAAGAAGTCATGATTTTGTTCTGTGACAACATCAGTGCAATCAACATATCGAAGAATCCAGTCCAACATAGCAAGACAAAGCATATTGACATCATGCACCACTTTATTCGTGAGATTGTAGAAGACAAGAAAATAAAGCTTGAGTACCTACCCACTGAGAAACAAGTCGCAGACATCTTTACAAAAGCATTAGATGCGAACAGGTTTGACAGTCTGAGGTCAACCCTTGGACTTTGCTGTCTCGAGTAACCAGAAGTCAAGCAAGAAGAGGGAGAGCTTTTAGTTGATTTTACTCTCTCTCTCGATCAGGACCAAACAGGGTCCACAAAATCAAGCCGGGCCCAAATTCTTTTATCAAAAGCCCGTTAGTCTTATTTGAATTTTAAGAATGATTACACTTTGACGATCCACCTATCAGAAATCGTTCTGTTCAACTCCCACGCAGAAAAGGCTCTACACCTCCTCCACCATTTGAAATCGTTAGGGCACCAATAATCAAAATTTCTGCAAAGATTCTGTTCACTCCTCTCAAAGAACAAATCCTAGCTAAGCTTTTAGCCAAATGGTTGGTACTCGAAGCGGACGAATACCATCTGCCTCAAAAGCGCTACGAGCAAAAATGAGGGCAAAAGTTATTGCCAAGAAATTGTCGGCCTCCAAATCGACGAGAAACAAGCATGGAGTGAGGATCCGAGGAGGAAAATTCTCAGGGGAAAGTTCGGCAGCACCTCAGGAAGTAACAAATTCACCCCCAACGATCACACCTGAAGACACAACTCCCGTCGTTGAGAAGGACGACACTTTAGCCGATTCTGCGAACATAGAAGAAGAAGCTTCTCTCTCTACTCCGACTCCAACACAAGGTAAATCTGCTATCCTCCCTAAAGAAAACACCGAAGATAAAAGCCTGCCTGTAGAGGGTTTAGAAACCCTTGTTCCTGAAGTCCACGACACTAGCACCAAGGACCAATTCAGTCCCTCTAAGTCGACACCCGTACAGAGAAATCTCCTCGAAACGAGGACTTGCAGAAAGAAGGAAGTTCCCATGTCGCCCCGAACAGTGAGTCAGGGCTTAATGAAAATCCTGAAGCCGTTCTAGAAGTCACTCAACCTTTAGAGGAACTTGTCAAACATCGAAGAAAGTGTCGACATTGAAACCATGGAAAAGGAAGAAGATGTGCCCAAAAGGGCTGAGAGAAGGAAGCTACCAACACGAAGGTTGGTTGATGAAGAAGAAGAACCTCAACTACCGAGGAGATTGACCCCAAAGAGGAAAGCCACGGAGAAAGGAGGAGCATCGGCGTCTAAACAGCCGAAGAAGTCAAGAAAGAAGTCACTGACTACTATAGTAACCTCTGCTCCTGAAGAAGAGGAATCTGAAGAAGAAGACACCCAGATTGTGCTACCACGAGTCAAAAAGGCAATGGGAGGGCAGAAACTCCCCAAGTATGTACCGAAAGCCCCTACAGACAATGTCTCTTTCCACTCTGTAGACAATGCCGTTAAATGGCAGTATTTCTACCAACGCAAGATCTATCCAGAAAGAGAACTCTCCACAGAGGCGCAGGGGATAAACTCAATTGTAGAACTTATCCGAAGAGCAGGCCTGACCAATACGATCATAAATATTGGGCCATTCTACCCAGCATTGGTCAAAGAGTTTATTGTCAACCTTTCAAGCGAATTTGATGATCCAGAAGATGCTGAATACAGAAAGGTGTTCGTTCGGGGAGAATGCTTTGAAGTCTCTGCCTCAACCATCAACGCCTATCTTGGCAGAGAAGACCCAGAAGTCACTCCAGAAGTCCCGCACTTGAACAAAGTAGCGGTCGAGATCACTGGAGGACGAAAGAAGGTCTGGCCCGTCAAAGACACCATTGCGGCTACTTAGCTTACAACAAAATATTCAATTCTCTACCGCATTGGTTTGGCTAATTGGGCACCTTCTACACATGGGTCAAGCATCAAAACCGAATTGGGGAAACTCATTTACCAAATAGGTACGCAGTCTTCTCTTGATTTTAGCGCTTATGTTATTGAACACCTAGTAAAGCACGCCAAATCATGTGCTATCAAACTTCCTATCGGGTTTCCTTCACTGATCACCGGTATCCTTCTTCAACAATGTCCTCACATTGTTCGAGAATCGGACATTCCGGGTAAGAAGCCACTGCCCCTTGCTATCAACCTCAAGAATTTCGAAGAGAAGCAGTTGAAGGACCTCGGACTTCCTATAGCCAAAGCATCAGGAGCTAGTTCAAGCTCTCGACCCTCAGGACCAATTGGCACTAGGATGGAGGAAGAATTGGTGGAAATGATCGATGATCTGGATAAGTCAATTGCGATGTTATCAAATCCCAAAGTCGCCTGTGAAGCTCTTCTAGATGACCTCCGCTCTGCTGATGCTGCTGAAGAAGATTTTGACGACTCCACGTCGTTTTAAGTATTTCTCTGAATTTGCTATGATAACTTTGTTCCAAAACACTCTTAAATCCTCGGGGTCTGTCCGAGTTATTTTCCGCACTTTATGACTTTTATTTTGGGATATTTTGCTCATGTTTGAGCTGGATATTTGCTCATGTTTGAGCTGTTTATTTTGCTCATGGTGTGAGCTTGTTTATACCCTACTGTTTAGTCGAATTTCACTGTATGATTGCCTTTGGCAATATTGTTAGACAAACAGGGGGAGATAGATAGGCAACGTCTGAAGTTACGCCAGAAGTCGCGCCAGAAGCTGTGCATAGAAGTCGCTGCTGTAGAAGCAGTCGCTCCAAAAGCCGCTCCAGAAGATAAAACCAGAAAGCCGCACAAGAAGTCGCATCAGAAGTCACATAACTTGCTGTGTGCGTAACTGCCTCAAGGTGACGACGATGTGCCTGCTTGGAGAAAGAAGTCACATCACTTGCTGTGCGTAACTGCCACAAGATAAATCACTTGCTGTGCTTAACTGCCACAAGATGACGATGTGCTTAAAAATGTGTTTGCCTAAAAAATTGGCAAAGGGGGAGATTGTTGCTACGTTTATTTGTTGGCATGATTTTTTAGCGCAAAAGTAAGAAGTCGTGCAACAAGTTACTTGACTTGTGGAACGACTTGTTACAAGACAGATTAGGAAAGAACTGAAAGCTTTCCTATTTCGACGAAGCTTGGAGCGAAAGGAGAAAGACGCCACGAAGACTTGGAGCGCAAGAGAGTGACGTCGACAAGTCAGACGACTTCCAGCTGGCATTTACACGTCAGCGAAAGGCGGCAACTATACTTGCCTGATTTATTCAGGAAGTCAGAACAGGCAAGACGACTTCCAGCTGTCGTGGAAGGCGGCAACAACTTGCCTGACTTTCCTGTTCCTGGTCCGAGAAGGATTAGGAATGTGAGCTGCTATAAAAAGCCCTTGGCTTCCCATTAGCAGATCATCCGTTCTTGTTCTAATTTGCAAGATTTCTTAGAGCTCTTAACCGTGCACCATCGGCGTGTTGAGAGTCTGATTAAGATTCGATAGAACGGACTTTTCTCCAGTCAAACATAAAGTCGCAAAGACTAAGTGTTTGGATCGGTTAGGGTTTTTGTTTGTGATTGAAGATTCACAACTCCGTCTAAGAAGACAACGACACCGAGCATAGGCTTGCTCGAAGGGTGGAATTGAGGGAATCTCAAAGACAGGGAGAGAGGCTCTTGGTCGAGGTGATTAACAGCGAGATCCATAGTAGCTTAGGACAATAGCTTGTGTGATAACTAGTTGGTGCTTGAAGTTGTACTATTGACTACCTATAGTGAAAATCCTTTCCACTGGCAAAGTGCCCCCAGACGTAGGTGCGGAGTCACCGAACTGGGTAATCATCTCTGGTGTCGTGATTATTATCTGTCTATTACTTTGCTTACGGTTTCCACAAGAAGTCGATACACAAGTTAAAGACTTTGTGTTCGACTTCCTGACTCGGCCACGATTCAGAATTTCAAACTTGTTTGACAACTTGTCTGATCACAGATAAGTAAATAACGGAACAATAAATAGAAGACACACAATATGTTTACCCAGTTCGGTGACTCCGCACCTACTTCTGGGGGCACTCTGCCAGTGGAAAGGTTTTCACTATTTGGTAGTCAATAGTACAACTTCAAGTATCAACTAGCTATCACACAAGCTATTGTCCTAAGCTACTATTGATCTCACCATGTACCACCTCGACCAAGGGCCTCTCCCCCTATATTTGAGATCCTCTCAATTCCACCCTTCGAGCAAGCCTATGCTCGGTTGCGTTGTCTTCGACAATCTTGTTCGTGAGACTTCAATCACGAACAAAAACCTTCAAATCACAAACACTCAAATCCTTGCGAGTTGATGTTTGTGATCGACAATGTCCTTCTAAATAAAACAGCCTTTGATCCGCTAGTCTTACACGGTCAAGAGCTCTGAGTATTTAGCACATGAAGGACGTAAAGTAGATGAGTTGCTAAGGGGTAAAGACCTGCTTTTATAACAACTCGAGTAGCCTAATCGGTTTTCAATACCGATTAGGAAATCCAAACCCTTGCCGTCCTTGCCAAGTTTGGCAAGTTGGCGTTGCCGCCTTTAAACCTTGCTGACATGTCTTGATGCTAGCTAGAGATTGCCTTATTTAGTCGTTGCCTAAACCTCACACGCACTGATGTTCTTTGTCTAAACAGGAATGCTGCGGTACTTGACTAATTCTGCGCACATAATGTCATACTCCATATGTTTCGATATGTTGACTGACATCTTACCTTGTGCTTAAAAAATCTGCCAATACTAAACGTTGCAACAAAAACAGCCTCTGATCGGCTAGTCTTACACGGTCACGAGCTCTGAGTATTTAGCACATGAAGGACATAAAAGCTGACGAGTTGCTAAGGGGTAAAGCCCCTGCTTTTATAGCAACTCGAGTAGCCTAATCGGTTTTGAATACCGATTAGAAAATCCAAACCCTTGCCGTCTGAAATTTTGATCAGGTAGTTGTGCAAGATGCCACACACAATGTTATGTATAATGCTGTAACAGAGTGTGTGACAACTTGCGTAGATGAAGTAGGACAGTAAATATCAAAACGTAATAAACAACGACACAACAAATTGTTTACCCAGTTCGGTGCAACGTCACCTACGTCTGGGGGCTCTCAGCCTAGTGGAAAGGTTTCCCTATCAACAATACGTCAAAACATACAAGTACCTATGATCTTCCCAAGATCTATACTTTATGCTACTTATTACAAGTGTAACCTATCTCAGGGTCTCCCCCTGAATCCAAGACTCCGTCTTGATTCCACTCTTCGAGCAATCGCCTTGCTCTGTCAGTTCAAGTTGTCGTTGAACGTTGTGGTTGCGTGCAGTCTTCACTCACGCGATCCGTAAACCCTCAATAACCTAACTCTCAATAGTTATGGTGATACACAATATCTTTAGCACAATCTACAACCTCTCAGCCCGCAAACCTTTACGTCTAAGAGCTTTGTAAATTATTGCTAGGAAACAATAAAAGACCACACGATTGCTAAGGGGGTAGCCTAAGCTTTTATAGCAATCGAGAATGAGTACTAACCCTAATGGGTTTCCTCTTTATCATCGTCGTACTTTATGCAGAACATGGACTTTTCTAATTCCCGTCGAACATGGACTTTCCTGATTTCTGAGGCAAATCGTATCTCGCGACCTTTCCTCTTTATATATTAGATTGGGCTTTTGGTATACTTGGCCCAATGTCATGTGTTGGGATTTTGGACCGGTTCATTAAGAGGTACCAACTAACTCCTCTCAACCGTTTAGCAACTTCCTTTATATGCTGATGGTGCAGAGTCCGAGTGACGATCTGAGGTACTCGAATATGCTTGCATGTAACGGCTTAGTAAAAATGTCAGCAAGTTGCTTCTTTGTATGGATGTGCTCTTGGACGATCTTCTTGTCTTCGACCAGCTCGCGAATGAAGTGGTGTCTAATGTCAATATGCTTGGTTTTGCTGTGTTGAACCGGATTTTTAGAGATGTTGATTGCACTGACATTATCACAATACAAAGTTATGACTTCTTGTCTGACATTGTATTCGAGTAACATTTGCTTCATCCATAGGTAATTGTGTGCAGCTACTCCCAGCAGCGATATACTCAGATTCTGCAGTGGACAATGCAACACAAATTTGCTTTTTACTAAACCATGATGAGGTTATTTCCAAGGAAGAAGCAACCTCCAAATGTGCTCTTCCTATCTGATGTGTTTCCTTCCCAATCAGCATCACAATACCTCACCAGGGTCGAGGATGTGTCGAATGAGTATAATAAACCCTAGTCCGTAGTCCCAGAGATATATCTTATAATTCTTTTAGCCTGGGATAGATGATTAACCTTAGGATTTGGTTGATATCGTGCACATACTCCTACAGAGTAAGCAATATTAGGTCGACTGGCAGTAAGGTAGAGAAGACTACCAATAATGCTTCTATATAGGTGTTGGTCGACGGCTTCTCCTGGATCATCTTTAGTTAGCTTGATATGTGTAGCTGCAGGTGTCCGTTTATGTGAAGCTTTCTCTAGCCCAAATTTCTTGACAATATTCTTCGCATATTTGCTCTGAGAGCTGAAGATGCTATCTTTTAGCTGTTTGATTTGAAAACCTAGGAAATAGGTAAGCTCTCCCACCATGCTCATCTCGAATTCTGATTGTATTTGTTGGATAAATTGCTCTACCATCTTTCTTGATATCCCTCCAAAGACAATGTTATCGACATATATTTGGGCTATCATCAAATTCCAGTCCTCATTCTTCACAAATAGAGTCTTGTCGACTCCCCCTCTAGTGTAGCCGCTTTGAATCAGAAGTTTTGTGAGCCTTTCATACTAAGCCCTTGGTGCTTGTTTCAATCCATAGAGGGCCTTCTTAAGTTTATACACATGATCAGGAGAGTGAGGATCAACAAATCCTTTAGGTTGTGACACATACACTTCGTTGAGATCTCCATTTAGGAATGCACTTTTGACATCCATTTGGTAAAGCTTGATCTGTAGATGGCATGATATCCCTAGCAGGAGTCGGATAGCTTCATGCCTTGCTACAGGAGCAAAGGTCTCATCGAAGTCTACTCCCTCAATTTGAGTGTACCCTTGAGCTACTAACCTTGCTTTATTGCGAGTGATGTTACCAAGCTCTTCAGACTTATTTTTGAAGATCCATTTTGTGCCAATGATATTTCCTTCAGTTGGCTCGGGCACTAGTTCCCATACCTGATTCTTCTCAAATTGAATCAGTTCCTCTTGCATAGCATTGACCCAATATTCATCATTGATGGCTTCGTTGACATTCTTAGGTTCAATCTTGGAGACAAAGCATATAATTCCTATCAGCTCGTTGTAATTTACGGGAGCTTTTGTCCGAGTCAGTATGCCTTCATTTAGATCTCCAATTACCCCAGAGATAGGATGATTATTCTGGATTCTTCGTGAGGGGTTCTTGTTGCTGGTTTCAGGAACTGTCTTATCGTTATTGACACTTGGACTAGCATCATTGTCTTCTGGCTTGCTGCTAGCATCTTCACTAACATCAGTAATAGCATCCTTCCTAACATTGTTGGGATAAACTCCTTCGTCTGTCGCATCTTCTGGCGCATCTTCATAGTCATCATCAAAAGCAACATTAATTGATTCCATCATAGTCTTGGTTCATTTTTTGAAGACCCGGAACGCACGACTATTCCTTGAGTAGCCAAGGAAGATGCCTTCATCACTCTCTGGATCAAGTTTTCGACGAGGTTCTCTATCAGCCAGAATATAACAGGTGGATCCAAAGATATGGAAGTACTTAACATTAGGCTTTCTCCCCCACCATATTTCATAATGAGTTACAAACATATCTAGTCGGAGAGTGACTCGATTGTGGATATGGCAAGCAGTGTTAAGTGCTTCTGTTTAGAAGTGAATTGGTATGTCCTTGGCTAGCATCATAACTCTAGCCATCTCCTGTAGAGTCCTGTTTTTGCGCTCAACAATGCCATTCTGTTGGGGGGGGGGGGGGGGTTATTGGTGCTGAAAACACATGGGCTATCCCTTATGAGTTGCCGAATTATGCAAATTTACTTTTTTTGAATTCTCGACCATGATCATTGCGGAGACGGATTATTTTGTCAATCATCTTCCCCTTTTCTCGTTGGACCTGGATGCATAGAGTCTTGAAGATTGAGAAGGTATCCGATTTGTCACGAGGGAAATCAACCCATGTGTATCTTGAATAATCGTCTACACACACAAATACGTAGCGTTTTCCTCCAAGGCTTTCAACTTGCATTGGCCTCATGAGATCAACGTGTATTAGTTCAAGTACTCGTGAGGTTGTGATATGCTGCAGCTTCTTGTGTGACATCTTTGTTTTCTTTCTAATCTGGCATTCTCCGCAGATCTTTCCTTCCACAATTTTCAGGTTTGGAATTCCAGTGATGGCCTGCTCTAAGATTGCCTTATGCATGCTCCTAAGATTTAGATGTCCAAGCTTTCTATGCCAAAGTTTGGTTTCTTCTGCTTTGGAGACAAGACACTTTGCCCCTTCGTTATGTGAATCGAGCGACCAGATGTAACAATTATCCATTGAGCGGATTCCTTGTAGGATAGTGACTTGATCGATATCTTTTACTATACAGGCTTCTTTAGTAAATTTAACTTCTGAACCCATATCACAAATCTGGCTGATGCTAATCAAATTTGCCTTGAGTCCTTCTACAAGTAATGCTTCAGTTAGGCAAGAAGCTCCTGGATGCTTGAGTAGTCCTTTTCCAATGATTCAAGCTCGAATCCTATCCCCAAACGTAACATAACAGTTTGTATATGATTTGAGATTGGATAGAAACTCAAGAGTACCTGTCATGTGTTGGGAACATCCACTATCAAGATACAGTCCTTGTTGGTTGAAGCACTCAAGGAGGTGTATGCAACTAAAGCTTGATAGGCTAGATTCTTTGGTCTCCATTCAAGGCGGGATGTTTTCTGAATAGTCGAGAGATGACCTTGATATCTCTTGTGATTTCGCTTCTTCCTATGGAGTTGAAAGAAAAAAGGCCTAATGTGACCCCGTTGACCACAGTAATGACATATCCACTGATATTGATGAGTTGGAATTCTGGAGGATCGATGTCCGCGTGGAGGATGTTTTTTGGCAGTTGATTGACAAGAGCATGTTATAGGAGATGTTACGATATTTGTTGTAGATTTTCCTGTAGGATATGTCGTGTCATCTTGTAATTTCTTGTCAGCCATGTCTTGCTGTGGGACAAACTTTGTGAATGCTGCTGAGGAGGTATCATGTGTGTATCCTAGTCTAGTCATATCTTTGGACTGCTTTCCAATTGGTAGGATTTTGTCAAGACTTTCTGTGCTAGAATTCATCATCTTCATTGATTTAGTCATAAGACTAATTTCTCCATTAAGTCTGGCAATTTCGCGTTTTAGCTCAACAATTGTCTCTAGGAACCTAGACTTGTCGTTGGTAAGAATGATGATCCGTTCTCCTTGTTGATCAAGGATCAGAGTTTCCTTGACCCATCTGGTATGTAAGCTTTTGTATGCCTCGACCAGTTTCTCCTTAGTCTAATTCTCGTTTGGAGTTGGATGATGGAGATCATCATTGATTTTAGCAGAGTTATCAATGTTGAAGGAATTGTTTGAGGGTTCCAGACAATTAATTTCATGCCCATACAAGAAATTTAACCTCAAAGTTCCATGATTTATACGGATCTTGCATGATCATGAATTGATCATGAGATCTAGACTAGATTAAAATTTAAGTTTACCTTGAATCAAAAATCTCCTTGTTACTAAATTGGATTTAGTAACCTCTAAAGAACGTCCACACAGGAAGAGCAATCCAACGGATACTTGCAACGAACCTTGCTAGAAGATCGAAGCAAGCAAAACGGACGGAGCACGGACAGGAGGGGTTCGGCCGAAACTGGCTAGGGGAGAGAGAGAAGGCGGCTAGGGTTTCTCAAAAATAATTGTGTAATTTTCAGATCTGAAAATTTCCCTTTTATAGACCTTAATCGGGCTTTTAATTAATTAAAGGCCTTAATGGGCTTAAAGCCCAAAGCTCTTAATTAATTGTGTAGAGAAGCCCATTCTGGCTTAGCCCATTCTGGCTAGGCCCAGTTTAGCTAATTTAATTAAATCTATTTAATTAGATTATAATTAATTAGTCCTGCTAAACCGTTTTTGATTCCGGTTTAATCCTAAACCGAAATCGGTCTAAACTGGTTTAATCCAAAACCGGATTTTGTCTCTCTCATGATTCCTCCATATGAATCCATCCGTTTTACTCAACCTAAAGTGTGTGACCCTCTAGGCTCACGACACGTCGGCGGACTGGTAAAATTACCATTTTACCCTTTCCATCATGAGTGGCCTCTAGCAAGACATCATGATTACCCAACGCTTGTGATTATCGAGATTTCGACTTAACCTTGTCGTTCATGAATCTATCCTTTTATCCTCTTGATATCTTTGACAACCACGAGGCATAGACAAGTCATCCTCGTTCTATTGTCCTGTTTCTTGATTCTGAGTTAACTGAATTATAACTGATACTGCGTATCGTCTGCATGGCCATGCTACTGTATTTCAGTTGTACTCATCAAGTGGCCTAAACTGATATCTGCTCACACGTCCGTGTGAGGGATAAATCCTTCAGCGATCCATCTAGTCAACTTATGTAACTTGTGATCGAGCCAATCACAGCCGTTATTGTAACCCTTTTACAGGAGACGTTAGACTGAGTCAAACTTGTCACTCATTACATATTGACCTCGATGGTCCTTCGGTCTGAGGATGTGATTTCATGATCCGACATATGAGTATGTTCATGACTGTGTCTATGTAACATACTCATGATTCGGGTCGTCCTATATCACCCCTGACTGGTGATACTATGACCTAACTCTGGCCCCCTTCTGGCCATGATCAGTAGAGCGTGATCATTTAGAGTTAGCCTCATACCGATCGCTTCTTATGAAGCTATTCTGATCGGGGACTGCTTAAGTAAGATTTTATTTGATCTGTAGATCTACTATTATGTGTTGACACATCAATGATACAAATCAAATCATACTTAAGATATTACTACAACACTTAGTAATATGAATGCCGATTTTTATTCAACGAATAATCTTTATTACATGATTAGATTGAAAATACATTGTGCTAGGGCACAAATCCCAACAGTCTCCCACTTGCCCTAGACCCAATTGGTATTCCAATCTAAACCCATTCCCCTGACATGTTCCTCATGCTTAGGCTGCGGTAGCGCCTTAGTTAAAGGGTCAGCTAGATTATCATGCGTTGAAATGTAGCTTATCTCTACTTCGCCCTTATCAACCATCTCTCTGATGATGTGATACTTTCTCTCGACGTGCTTGGTCCGGTTGTGAAATCTGGGCTCTCTAGCTAGTGCTACGGCCCCTGTGTTGTCACACCTTAAGCTCACGGGATCAAACGTTCGCGGCAGTACATCTAATCCTCTCAAGAAGCTCCTGACCCACACCGCTTCTTTGGCTGCTTCCGACGCAGCTATGTATTCCGCCTCCGTGGTGGAGTCGGCTATTGTCGCTTCCTTAAAGCTTTTCCAACTGAAAGCTCCCCCATTCAACATGAACACATACCCACCTTGAGACTTAAAGTCATCTGGGTCTGTCTGAAAACTAGCATCAACATATCCAGTGACGCTTAGCTCTCCTTCTATCCCACCATACACTAAGAAAGCGTCCTTTGTTCTCCTCAGATACTTGAGGATACACTTGACGGCAGTCCAGTGATCTTGGCCTGGGTTAGACTGAAATCTGCTGGCACAACTGAGGGCAAACGATACGTCAGGCCTCGTACAGATCATGGCATACATGATAGATCCCACTGCCGAGGCATACGGGATTCCATTCATTCTCTTAAGCTCAGCAGGTGTTTTAGGACACTGTTTCTTGCTTAGCTTAATGCCATGTCTTACCGGGAGGTTCCCTTTCTTAGAGTCAAGCATCGAGAATCTTCTCAACACCTTATCTATATAGGTGCTCTGACTTAGACCTAATATTCTCTTGGATCGATCTCTGTAGATCCTGATCCCCAGAATGTAAGCGGCCTCTCCTAAGTCCTTCATGGAGAAACACTTCCCTAACCAAGCTTTGGTCTCAAGCAAGGTTGGGACGTTATTTCTCATGATTAGTATATCATCGACATACAGCACCAGGAACACTATGTTACTCCCACTGCTCTTCTTGTAGATACAAGGTTCATCTGGATTTCTGATGAACCCGAACTCTTTTACGGCTTCGTCGAAGCGTAAGTTCCAACTCCTGGAAGCTTGCTTCAATCCATAAATGGATCGTTGCAGCTTACACACCTTTTCTGGATGTTTAGGGTCGACAAAACCTTCTGGCTGGGTCATATAGACATCCTCCTGCAAATTCCCGTTAAGGAATGCGGTTTTGACGTCCATTTGCCATATCTCGTAATCGAAATATGCTGCAATGGCGAACATCATCCGAATTGACTTAATCATAGCTACTGGCGAAAAAGTCTCATCATAGTCCATACCTTGGACTTGACGATAACCTTTAGCAACCAGTCTTTCTTTGTAAGTTTGAGGCTTTCCGTCCATATCTGTCTTTAACTTAAATATCCACTTGCAACCTATGGGTTTTATCCCAGGTGTGCTGTCTACTAAGTTCCAGACCTGATTGTCTTTCATGGACTTCATTTCCTCATCCATGGAATTCTGCCATTCTTTTGAGTTGGGACTGGCCAAGGCTTACTGAACTGTTGCAGGATCATCCTGATCTACAACTATCAAGTCATTACCCTCTGTGGCTAAGAAGCCATATCTGACTGGGTTTTGACGAGATCTTTCAGACCTCCTTGGTCCTACAGGAGTTACTGTTGGATTAGGACTTGGATCATTACCTCATCGGGTACCTCTACAATATATGCTGGCTGTTCCGTGTCTTCTCGAATTTCTTAAAGAAGCACAGGACTCCCACTGGGTTTCTTGGATAAGAATTCTGTTTCCAAGAAAACCCCACCTCGAGCAACAAAGACTTTGTTTTCCTCGGGTTTGTAGAAGTAGTACCCCATGGTTCCTTTGGGGTACCCTACAAAGGCACACTTATCTGCCTTGGGTTCGAGTTTATCACCAAGCAACCGCTTGACGTAAACGTCGCACCCCCAGATCTTGAGGAAAGACAACTTGGGAACTTTCCCTTGCCAAGCCTCAAATGGAGTGGTCTCCACTGCCTTTGTAGGTACTCGATTTAATATGAATGCGGCCGTTTCTAGGGCATGGCCCCAGAACGATAATGGAAGGTCGGCGTGACTCATCATGGAACGAACCATGTCTAGCAGGGTTCTGTTCCTCCGTTCGGAAACACCATTCATCTGAGGGGTTCCTGGCGGGGTTAATTCTGAGAGTATACCGTTATCCCTTAGGCGACCGAGAAACTCTTGATCCAAGTACTCGCCACCTCGATCGGAACGAAGTGCCTTTATACTTTTACCAAGCTGGTTCTGTACCTCATTCTGGAATTCTTTGAATTTATCAAAGGATTCCGACTTATGTCTCATTAAATAGACATACCCAAACCTACTGAAATCGTCGGTAAAGGTTATGAAGTATCTGAAACCTCTCCTGGCTTGTGTACTCATGGGCCCACATACGTCTGAATGTATTAGGCCCAAGAGATCACTTGCCCTTTCACCTAAGCCGCCAAAAGGCGCCTTTGTCATCTTGCCCATAATGCAAGATTCGCATCTCTCGATTGGTGTGAATTCAGACGGGCTCAAGAGCCCACACTTATGAAGTGTAGAGACGCGTTTCTCGCCTATGTGGCCTAGACGACAGTGCCACATCACTGTCTGGTTTGAGTCATCCGACTTTAACCTCTTATTTACGTTATAGTTTGTACTGTAGTTAGTTTTATCAATATTTAAAATATATAATCCACCAACCATAGATGCAGTGCCGTAAACGATATTATTTCTTGATAAAGTAAACAAGCCATTGTCTATGGCAAATACAAAACCAAGTTTGTCCAAACTGGACACTGAAATAATATTTCTACAAAATGTAGGTACACATAATACATCGTCCAAAACTAATACTAGCCCTGTGGGCATCCTAAGACTAACAGAACCGACAGCCGTCGTTGACACCGAACTGTTGTCTCCGACTCTCAGATCCCGCTCGCCTTTCCCAAGGAGCTTTCTACTTTCCAGAACCTGCAGATTAACACAAATGTGAGATTCTGCTCCGGTATCAACTACCCATGTATCTGAGAAAGTAGTGTTGAGATTATACTCAACAACGTAAATACCTGATCCAGGTCCTGAAGGGTGTCCTCCCCTCGGCAAGCTCTTCACATAATCCTTGTGCTGCCTGCAATCCTTCTTTCAATGACCTGGCTGCTGGCAGTAGTAACAGATCACCTCTGAGGCCGAAGAGCTCCCTTCGGTTCTATGAACCGCTTGGATTCTCGGACCTCTAGGTGCCCTTATTTGCCCAGCTAGGTGCATTGGCGCCTTACCCTTACCTGACACTGCTGGTGCCTTGCCCTTGTTGGGTTGTCCTGGTGACTTGGTATTAGGCTTGCCAGCTCTTTTGAAGCTTACAGCCTTATTGACCATCAGGACCTCAGGGGTTTTGCCCTTGAGATCTTTCTCTGCTGTCACCAACATCCCATGTAGTTCCTTGATGGTCTTTTCCATATTATGGAGATTGTAATTTGTGATCACATCTCCATAAGCCTTTGGAAGCGACATCAGGACTATGTCTGACTTCAGCTGCTCCGTGAACTTATGACCTAGACTGGCCAAGCGATCAAAGAGCCGCTTCATCTTAAGGACGGGTGGGCTAACTGCCTCACCAACGTTGAGTCTGCAATAGAATACTTCCCTAAGAGTGTCGTATCTTTCGACACGGGCATTCTTTTGGTAGTATATCTTGATTTCCTCCATCATCTCCTGGGGTTCTCCCATGAGATGCATGAACTGGTCCTGGGTCTCATTTTCCATGGACCCGACCATGAGGATGCCAACGTCTTGTCGATCGCTTTTGTATTTCTCAAAAGCACTCTTATCGGCATCGCTGGCATCATCAGCAGGCTCAACTAAAGGCTTGTCTGTAAGGATATACTCCTGTCTGTCATACTGAAGTGCAAGCTTCAGGTTCCTCTCCCATTGCAGGAAGTTGGTCCCAGTCAGCCTGTTATTCGACAGAAGAGACTTTAAGACTTCACTGCCAGAACGTGTTGCTTTGGGTAGCGAAGTTGCCATCTAATCTATACATGAAAACAAAACTCGATCAGATTCTTAATTAAGTTGAAGTAAGAGACACTTGATTATGAATATATCTGATTCTTGTATCTGAATCTAAACCAAGATCTCCACATATCCAAAACTAGAGTGAGTTAATCTCATCGCCCCAGTTTTGGACATTGGAGTAGGACAGTCTAGTCCTTTCACAATTCCATGTGATTCTTGGCTAGGGCTTATACATTGTGTGTATACGGCATTGCCCTATATCTGATACCCTGGCTCAGATCATCTGAGAATCGCAGACAAGTCAACCAATTTTCAACGCATGTTCCAATCTGCATGACTACTACGCTAATGCGCACGCAACCATGCAAACTGGTCCATCTTCTATTAGAACCCTTTCTCATGGATCCACGTTAATCGTATCTACCCATGAGTCCGAGAGCTAATCGAAGTGATGAAAAGTGGGCGGTATCTAGCTTGACTTGAAATTATTTGCCTTTAAATATTCATTATCACTGATCATAACTTGATCTTAATATGAATTTACCATCTACAAATCCATGTAAAGATAATTTCAATTCCGGTTTACATGTGCGTGATTGACTGATTATTAATCTTTACACATGTGGGTGATGATCTAATTAACATAAACCTATGAAAATTAAATCACACATTCATCCATACATTCATAAACATAAATGTAAACTTGCTTTAGCTAGCCCGCTAACCCTACTAGAATAAACTAGAACCTATACTAGGTCTTGTCTTTCCTCGTTCTCCTAGACTCCCACTGGCTCCAGGCCTCCTCGGGATTTCCGTCCTTCTCTTCGATTCTTCTCGTCTTGGGTCTTCGTAATTACATTTAATTTTAAATAAAATAAATGATGTGACACGCAGGTCACTAATAAATTACAACCCAAAAGCAACTCGCAGGTTGCAAACCGAAATTAAGTTCTAAAATCGGGCTAACTTAGCAATCATGTTGCAAACATCGTGTTATCAAACAATCATGTTATCAAACAAGCATGTTATCAAGCAAGCATATTAATTCCTATTTTATCTTGATTTAAATCATAAAATACGGTTTATTTAAACCGTTTCTTAAACCGGTTAATTTTTGAATTAAATCGGTTCACGCGCTGGTTTATCGAAACCGAACCGGTCTGAAATTTTAATTAATATTTGCTGAAAAAATTCTGAATTTTCTGGGTCGGATCTTGACCCAAATCCATCTGGTTGGGCCGAACCAAAATTGACCCGAGGGCCAATTAGGGTTCGGCCGAAAACCCTAGCCGGCCGGGCTGGCCGAGGCGGGCCGCCTGGCCTGGTCTGGTCGGGCCGAAACCCTACCCTGGCCCGAGCCGAGGGGCTCGGCCAGATCTGCCATGGGCAGATCTGGTCGATCCTTCCCGGCTGGCCGATCGGCCCGTGGTTCGGCCGGGGTTAGCCTCTCGGCTAGCCTCGGCCTCCCACGGGTCTCGATCTTGATCAAACTCGATCAATTAATTTTTCAGCAATATTAAATAAAGTTCCAGCAATTAATTCATCAACCAAAATTATAAAGTTTGCAATTTTCAAATTCACAATACCGAATTAAATTGCAAAATTAAATCTAGCCTATCATGCTCGAATACAAAATCATGCATAACCAAGGCTCTGATACCACTGAAGGAATTGTTTGAGGGTTCCAGACAATTAATTTCATGCCCATACAAGAAATTTAACCTCAAAGTTCCATGATTTATACGGATCTTGCATGATCATGAATTGATCATGAGATCTATACTAGATTAAAATTTAAGTTTACCTTGAATCAAAAATCTCCTTGTTACTAAATTGGATTTAGTAACCTCTAAAGATCGTCCACACAGGAAGAGCAATCCAACGGATACTTGCAACGAACCTTGCTAGAAGATCGAAGCAAGCGAAACGGACGGAGCACGGACAGGAGGGGTTCGGCCGAAACTGGCTAGGGGAGAGAGAGAAGGCGGCTAGGGTTTCTCAAAAATAATTGTGTAATTTTCAGATCTGAAAATTTCCCTTTTATAGACCTTAATCGGGCTTTTAATTAATTAAAGGCCTTAATGGGCTTAAAGCCCAAAGCTCTTAATTAATTGTGTAGAGAAGCCCATTCTGGCTAGGCCCAGTTTAGCTAATTTAATTAAATCTATTTAATTAGATTATAATTAATTAGTCCTGCTAAACCGTTTTTGATTCCGGTTTAATCCTAAACCGAAATCGGTCTAAACTGGTTTAATCCAAAACCGAATTTTGTCTCTCTCATGATTCCTCCATATGAATCCATCCGTTTTACTCAACCTAAAGTGTGTGACCCTCTAGGCTCACGACACGTCGGCGGACTGGTAAAATTACCATTTTACCCTTTCCATCATGAGTGGCCTCTAGCAAGACATCATGATTACCCAACGCTTGTGATTATCGAGATTTCGACTTAACCTTGTCGTTCATGAATCTATCCTTTTATCCTCTTGATATCTTTGACAACCACGAGGCATAGACAAGTCATCCTCGTTCTATTGTCCTGTTTCTTGATTCTGAGTTAACTGAATTATAACTGATACTGCGTATCGTCTGCATGGCCATGCTACTGTATTTCAGTTGTACTCATCAAGTGGCCTAAACTGATATCTGCTCACACGTCCGTGTGAGGGATAAATCCTTCAGCGATCCATCTAGTCAACTTATGTAACTTGTGATCGAGCCAATCACAGCCGTTATTGTAACCCTTTTACAGGAGACGTTAGACTGAGTCAAACTTGTCACTCATTACATATTGACCTCGATGGTCCTTCGGTCTGAGGATGTGATTTCATGATCCGACATATGAGTATGTTCATGACTGTGTCTATGTAACATACTCATGATTCGGGTCGTCCTATATCACCCCTGACTGGTGATACTATGACCTAACTCTGGCCCCCTTCTGGCCATGATCAGTAGAGCGTGATCATTTAGAGTTAGCCTCATACCGATCGCTTCTTATGAAGCTATTCTGATCGGGGACTGCTTAAGTAAGATTTTATTTGATCTGTAGATCTACTATTATGTGTTGACACATCAATGATACAAATCAAATCATACTTAAGATATTACTACAACACTTAGTAATATGAATGCCGATTTTTATTCAACGAATAATCTTTATTACATGATTAGATTGAAAATACATTGTGCTAGAGCACAAATCCCAACAAATGTTACATATAAAAGTGGTAGTAGTGAATGCAACAAAGTTGCTTACCTCCTCAGAACCACTATCTTCACTGTCATCATCTGATAGGGTAGCATTATATCCTCGTTTTTGTCGTTTGAGGAAATTTGGACATTCCCTGCGAAGATGACCAAATCCTTCACATTCATGACACTGAGGTCCTTTGTTCTTGCTGTTTTCCTCTCCGCTTCTGTTTGGTTTGTCAAGACTTCCTCCTGTCAGAGCTTCTTGTGGAGCTTTGTTTCTGGCATCTGTTGTAACATTCCTTCCGCCCATTCATCTGAATCTTCTCATGACTTTGTTGTAATATTTTGTGAGAAGGGTCATTGTAGCATCGATGTCTTCGTCAGAGTCAGAATCCTCAGATTCTGGTTGCTAGTGTGTTGAGCTTTTGAAAGCAACTCCTTTATTCTTTTTGTCGATATTGGGCAGAGATAGCTCATAGGTCATTAGAGATCCCATCAGTTCATCGAATTTTAAGATCTTGAGGTCATGAACTTCCTCAATTGCGGTGATCCTCATCTTAAATCTAGGGCTAAGAGCACGCAGGGTTTTTTTAACGAGTTTTTCATCAGACATTGGTTCGCCAAGAGAATAGGATTCATTGGCTAGATCTCGAATTCGAACGTTGAATTCAGCGATTGATTCGTCCTCTTTCATGACAAGGGCTTCGAAGTTGGTTGTCAAGTATTGCAGCTTTTGTTCTCGAACCTTGGTTGTTCCTTCATATGCAACAACTAGGATATCCCATGCGGATTTGGCAGTCGTGCATGTGTGGATTAGTCTGAATACGTTCTTGTCAACACCATTAAAAATAGCATTTAAGGCTCGAGAGTTTCCCAATGATTCCTCGTCTTCATTATCAGTCCAGTCTTTTTCTGGTTTTTGGCCGATAGGGTTACCATCACTATCACTGAGTTGTGGGGCATTCCAACCATTGATCACAGCCTTCCATGTTTTATTGTCAAGGGACTTTATGAAGGCACACATGCGAGCCTTCCAATAGCCGTAGTTACTTCCATCTAGAATTGGTGGTCGGTTGATGGATCCTCCTTCTCTGGTATTGTCCATCTTGATGATCAAAATATTTGTTTAGGAACTTCACCTAAAGCTGTATGTGCCTCCTCTGATACCAATTAAAATTTTGATCAGGTACTTGTGCAAAATGCCACACACAATGTTATGTATAATGTTGTAACACAGTGTATGACAACTTGTGTAGATGAAGTAGGACAGTAAATATCAAAACGTAATAAACAACGACACAACAAATTGTTTACCCAGTTCGGTGCAACGTCACCTACATCTGGGGGCTCTCAGCCTAGTGGAAAGGTTTCTCTATCAACAATACGTCAAAACATACAAGTACCTATGATCATCCAAAGATCTATACTTTATGCTACTTATTACAAGTGTAACCTATCTCAGGGTCTCCCCCTGAATCCAAGACGCCGTCTTGATTCCACTCTTCGAGCAATCGCCTTGCTCTGTCAGCTCAAGTTGTCGTTGAACGTTGTGGTTGCGTGCAGTCTTCACTCAAGCGATTAGTAAACCCTCCATCACCTAACTCTCAATAGTTATGGTGATACACAATATCCTTAGCACAATCTACAACCTCTCAGCCCGCAAACCTTCACGTCTAAAAGCTTTGTAAATTATTGATAGGAAACAATAAAACACCACACGATTGCTAAGGGAGTAGCCTAAGCTTTTATAGCATTCGAGCATGAGTACCAACCCTAATGGGTTTCCTCTTTATCACCGTCTTTCTTCTTTCCAGAATCGGAGACGTTCTGGAACTTTTTATAATTCCTAATCGTACTCGTACTTTCTGCAGAACATGGACTTTCCTGATTTCCGTCGAACAAGATGTTTGCCGAGATGTCGTTAACAATGTCATACAAGATGTCGGGTACGATGCTTCGACATTCTTTATGACATTTTCTCTAGTGCCTTAAAAATAATCCAATCACCAAAAACGTTGTAACTACTACGTCCTTGGCAAGTTTGGCAAGTTGGCGTTGCCGTCTACAGGCCTTGCTGACGTGTCTTGATGCTAGCTTGAGTTTGCCTTATATAGTTGTTGCCTAAAACTCACGCTCGCTGATGTTCTCTGTCTAAAGAAGAACGTTGCGGTACTTGACTAATTCTGCGCACATAATGTCATACTCCATATATTGCGATATGTTGACTGACATCTTACCTTGTGCTTAAAAAATCTGCCAATACTGAACGTAGCAACAATAATGCCTTGCGAATTTTGCTAGTCTGCCAACGGGTCGTAAGCCTAGAGGGTCACACACTTTAAGCAAGGTATATCAAAAGGGACTTGGATAGGTCAGTATATGAGAAGTATGAGGATCGGGAAAAATTCGCCTTTCGGTTTAGTTAAATCGGAGCAAATTAGTGTAAACCAAAAATTGGTTTAAGGGAATTGAATCGGTCTAGCTAAACCGTTTAATTAGAACCCAATCTAAATGGGTTTGATGAAAGTTTAGTTAAGTGGGCTTTTAAGCCCATTCTTAATATAATTATGATATAATTATTATTAAGAAATTATGAGATTTAATAAAGGAATTAATTTGAAAAACAAATAAAATTGATTTTCAACTTAATTCCCATATTTTCTCACATTTTTAGCTGATTCTTCTCCATGCTTGCTGCCCTACTCTCCTCTCTTCTTCTTCATCATTTTGTTTTGCTAATTACTCCATAACTTTCTAGCAAAAAATTTGAAGAAACCTTGACCAAAAAGTACCTTGCTTGTGTGGACTCAATAGAGGGCATAAAACTCTTTTCTGCCTTGGCTAATTTGATGAAAGAAGAGGTAAAATTACAAAATTGTCCAAGTTCTTATATGCTAAAAATTTAATCACATGATGATTCTTTTTCGATCTGTTTTCGGGAATCCATGGTTAATTTACGATTCCACATGAAATTGATTGTCTTGGAACCCATGGAAACCCTTCACGAAGTGCTTTAACTTTCTTCCTAAGTTGATTCTCAACTTTAGCCTTAAACTCTCTGAACTTGTCAAACGAGTCAGACTTATGCCTCATAAGATATACATAACCATACCTACTGTAATCATCAGTAAATGTGATAAAGTATCTGAATCCCCTTCTGTCTTGTGTACTCACGGGTCCACATACGTTAGTGTGTATTAGGCCCAATAAGTCACCCGCCCTCTCACCCCTACCGGTGAAGGGCAACTTCGTCATCTTGCCCATCAAACAAGATTGGCACCTATCAATTTGTCCGAATTCAAACGGACTTAACAGTCCACACTTGTGAAGTTCTGATAGTCGTCTCTCGCTTATGTGGCCTAGACGGAAGTGCCATAATCGAGTCTCACTCGATTAATCAACCTTGAGCCTTTTGGTATTCACATTGTATACCTCATTCTCGTTGATGTCACTAGTTTTCAAAACATAGAGACCATTAACAAGCAATGCTTCCCCATAGCAAACATTCTTTCTATAAATCTTGAAAAGACCTTTGTCAATAACAAAATTGAAACCTTCAATGTCTAAAACATATATAGAAATATTGTCTTTACGGAAAGAGGGCACACAATAAACATTGTTCAAAAATCAAAAGAAGTCCTGACGAGAGACTGAGACGAACGACCCCTACGACTGTGTTCACGACACTCTTGCCATTTGCAACCCGTATGTTCGCTTCATCGCCAGAGAAATCTCGTATACTTTCCATTACATGCACATCAACACAAATGTGAGATTGCGATCCAGAATCTAGCACCCAACCAGAGTTAGTAGACAGATTAACTTCAATGAAATAAATACTTGAAGCGCTAGTCCTACCGGTCTTTTACTCCTCTAGGAACTTTTTGTAGTCCCTCTTCCAGTGACCACGCTGATCGCAAAAGAAGCAGATGACATCCTTCTTGTCCAACTTGGCCTTGCCATTTCCCTTGAGTGCAGACTTGTCCTTATGAACCTTAGGACCCTTCGCTTTCACGTCAGTCGGTTTGGAAGACTTGACCGAGCTCCCACCAGCTCTCTTAAAGCTGGTGCCTCCTTTGACCATCATCACCTCTTTGGTTTTATCCTTGAGGTTTATTTCAGCATATACAAGCATGTCGTGCAGCTCTATGATGGTCTTGTGCATGTCATGCATGTTGTAGTTCATGAGGAACCCATCATACATGAAAGGGAGAGTTGACAGGATCATATCGACCTTCAACTCATAAGTGAATTCCACACCCAACCTAGTAAGGTGCTTGAACTGACCCTTCGTCTTCAACACATGATAGCTGACTGACTCTCCAGATGGCATCTTGGTGAACATCAAACCCTTGATAGACTTGAACCTTTCGGTCCTACCCTTCTCTTTGAACATCTCTTTTTGCTGTTCCATTATGGCAAATGAGTTCCACTAAGATCCATTAGTTGTTTTTGGAGATTAGCCTCCATCGTGCTTAGCTTGAGGCATCCCATGTGGAGCGAGTCGTTAAGACGCTTTTGATGAGCGTCTCTAACACTCCTCGTGGAACCCGCATCTAGCACAGGGGGTATAGGCTCGTTAAGCACATGTTCCTTCCTCTTGTGTTTGAGTACAATTCTCAAATTACGCTCTCAGTCGAGTAAGTTCGTTCCACTAAGTTTCTCCTTGTCCATGATCGGTCTTAGTGAAAACGTGTGTGCTTGGCTCTCTGCCATTATCTACACAGATCGATAAATTCAAGTTAGACTCTGAATTTATCTATGAAGATTTGTAGTAAAACCTTGACCATTTTGATCCTTCGCAAGAATCAAGAACCAAGACTCTTGATTCACCCTCTTGAAGTGAGCTAATGCATCCATACTTCAATTAGGTTATGTAGGTAGGAGTACTTTTCAATCACCCCGTGTGTTACTCTTGGCCAAAACATATGTACAAAGTACATTGGCATTGTTCTGTCTGATGCTCTAGGTCGGCGCAATCATAGATATGTGGACCACATTATGATAGGAGAGAGCTAATGCATCTACGCCCCAACCAAATCTCTCGGCATCCTCTATTATTTCTTCCATGAACGCTCTGCTAACGTACACGACGTTCATGGCCTAGTTAAGTCAACCAATTAACGACATGTGGACAAGAACTTGAACTGGAGAGAGCTAATGCATCTACGCCCCAAACAAAACTGTCCATCTCTGCTAGCTTTGCTTCAACGAACGCTCTGCTAACGCACACGACGTTCGTGGTCACGCAGTTTCGTAGAGTGTCAAAATTGGATAGCATCATTGCATGAATCAATTTCATTGCAATATGATCAAGTTTTGCGAGACATGTACCTAGTACATTCTCAACATGATAACTCTTCATCCGTACCGGGTACGATGATATGTTTCATGCTTCACTTACTTTTGTATGTTCAAGTTTACGTTATTTAACCAATTTCGGACATGCAAAACATATGTATGTTTAAACTTATCATGCTATTATGCATATAAAATAAACATACATTACTAATCATGCAATTCTAAAAGGCATAATTTAAACATGTATAGCTAAAGCCCATATCTAGTTTCGATCTTTATGGGGCCAGTCCATACAGATCGGGGTCACATCCTAAGGGTGCAGATTACAACTAAAAAAGTCTTCTTCATCCTTGGCGATGCTCCCACTGGCTCCTTGACGTCCCCACGACTCAATGCCAACTCCAAGACTACCAACGTGTCATCTCCGGAAGTGCGTTTACAAAAAATATTAACGGCTCGCAGGCCGGGTATAAATATAAGACATGTAAACTACGGCGCATCTCGTCGCAAAATATACAACCCAAATCTTAAGATGGCACAAACCGCCATTTTATAATTAGAAATCAAATGCAATATAAAAGGTCTTGTCTTGATGGGCTTTAGCTATACATCATGTGATCTAACTTACGCATGTTGCAATCATATCATGTTATAAAACATATATGTTGTCACACAATGCATGTTATCAATCACATTAAATCATATTTTAATCTTTATGATTTTAGTTTATTGATCTCACTTGGCACTCGAAAGTACCGTTCTCAAAACCCTAAACCGAGACTCCCGCGTTTTCTCCATAAAAACCGGGAATCAGTTCTTCGATCTAATCGCAAGGACCCGACCCTCCCGCCGGTCGATGTAATCATTTCATCAACCGATATGTTAAAACTCTAGTGTATCGAGCAAAATCCTAATAGGTCATTGGGCGATACAAAAAGTTCAACATAATGTGCCAACAACGTATTGAGTACATTGAACGACACAACAATGCGGTCCTCCGGTTTCTTGGGTAATCAATGCCGTGGAAACTCGAGAACGTACTTTGTCTCGACGGAAAAATTGTTTACCGAAACTATATATTTATACATACTCGATCAAAATATTTTAACCACATCGAGGATCGAGCATATTCATGGCATCAGAACAATAAAATAATCCAACTCGAAATCTTGATTTGCCTTAGGTCGAAAATTCGATTCGGCGCGAAAATTTCCCACTGATTATAGGTGTCGATCACCACATTTTAAGGACCGAGAGGTGTCGATCGACACTAGGGTCTTGTTGAGATTTTGTGCCCTAGCATAATGTATTTTCATGTAATAAGATTATTAGTTGAAATAAAATCGGCATTCATATTATTAAGTGTTGTAGTAATATCTTAAGTATGATTTGATTTGTATCATTGATGTGTCAACACATAATAGTAGATCTACAGATCAGATAAAATCTTACTTAAGCAGTCCCCGATCAGGATAGCTTCATAAGAAGCGATTGGTATGAGGCTAACTCTAAATGATCACGCTCTACTGATCATGGCCAGAAGGGGGTCGGAGTTAGGTCATAGAATCGCCAGACGGGGTGATATAGGACGACCCGATCATGAGTATGTTACATAGACACAGTCATGAACATACTCATATTTTGGTACCTGAAATCACATCCTCAGACGGAAGGATCTTTGAGGTCACTATGTGATGAGTGACGAGTTTGACTCAGTGTAACGTCTCCTGTAAAAGGGTTACAATAACGACTGTGATTGGCTCGATCACGAGTCATATGAGTTGACTCAATAGATCGCTGAAGGAGTTATCCCTCATACAGACGTATGAACAGATATCTGCTTAGGCCACTTGATGAGTACAACTGAAATACAATAGCATGACCATGCAGTCGATACAGAGTATCAGTTACAATTCAGTTAACTCAGATAAAGAAACAGGAACATTGAACGAGGATGACTTTTCTATGCCTCGTGGTTGTCGAGATATCAAGAGGACAAAAGGATAGATTCTTGTACGACAAGGTTAAGTCGAAATCTCGATAATCACAAGCGTTGGATAATCATGATGTCTAGCTAGAGGCCACTTATGATGGAAAAGGTAAAATGGTAATTTTACCAGTCCACCAATGTGTTGTGAGCCTAGAGGGTCACACATTAAAGGTTTAGTAAAACAGATGGAATCATATAGAGGAATCATGAGAGAGATAAAATCCGATTTTGGATTAAACCGGATTAGACATATTTCGGTTTAGGATTAAACCGGAAATCATGAACGGTTTAACTGGACCAATTAATTAGAATCTAAATAAATAGATTTAATTAATTTAGCTAATTAGGGCCTAGCCAAAATGGGCTTCTCTATTTAATTAATTAATAAGCTTTGGGCTTTCAGCCTATTAAGGTTTTTAATTATTTATTGCCTAAAAAGAGTTATAAAATTGAAATTTTCAGATTTTTAATGATAAGAAATTTTTTTCCAAAAACCCTAGCCACCCTCTCTCTCTCTCTCTCTCTGGCCGGTCGCCCCCCCCTCACTCTCTCCTTCCCGTTTTGCTTGCTGCGATCTTCTTGCAAGGATCGTTATGAGTATCTTCGAATTGCTCTTCCTATGTGGATGTTCTTTAGAGGTCACTGAATCTAATTTAGTGACAAAGGAATTTCAAATCAAGGTACATCTATGAATTGTATTCTAGCCTAGATCTCGTGATCATGCAAGATCCTTATTAAATATGGACTTTTGAGGTTAAATTCTTGTATGGGCATGAATTTAAATCTTTGGAGTTTATATATCACCCCTCAAAAATTTCTTCAGTGGTATCAGAGGCTGGTTACACATGATTATTGTATTCGAGCATGATAAGCTAGATTTAATTTTGCAATTTATTTCAGTGTTATGAGATTAAAATTGCAAAATAATTTTCTGTTTTTGGTTGATGAATTAATTGCTGGAATTTATTTAATTGTTGCTGAAAAATAAGTTTTTTGGTCGAGTGAGATCATGTCGAGACCCGCGGGAGGCCGAAGCTAGCCGAGAGGCTAACCCCGGCCGAGCCATGGGCCGACCGGCCAGAACGGGAGGGCCAACCAGATCTGCCCGTGCCAGATCTTGCCGAGCCTCTCGGCTCCGGCCAGGGGAGGCCACGGCCTGACCTTAACCTGCCAGGCGGCCCGCCACGGCCAGCCTTCACGGGCTGGTTAGTCATGGCGCGGCCAGCCTTGGCGGCTAGGGTTTGGCCGAACCCTAATTGGCCATCGGGTCAATTTTGGTTTGGTCAAACCGGAAAGGATTTAGGTCAGAACTGACCCAGAAAAATACAGAATTTTCAGTGAGAATTAATAAAAATTTTAGACCGGTTTGGTTTCGATAAAACAGAGCGTGAACCGATTTAATTCAGAAATTAACCGGTTCAAAATAACAATTTCGATAAACCGTGTTTTATGATTTAAATCAAGATAAAATTAGAATAAATATGTTTGCTTCAATCACCTAACTCTCAATAGTTAAGGTGATACACAATACACAGCCTCTCAACCCGCAAACCTTCACGTCTAAGAGATCTGCATAATATTGTTAGGAAACAATAAAAGATCACACAATTGCTAAGGGGGTAGCCTGAGATTTTATAGCAATCGAGTATGAGTACTAACCCTACTAGGTTTCCTCTTTGTCACCGTCTTTCTTCTTTCCAGAATCGGAGACGCGCTAGAACTTTCACAATCCTAATTGTAGTCGTATTTTACGAACAACAGAAACTTTCCTGATTTGCGTCGAACAGGATGTCAGCCGAGATGTCGCCAACAATGTCATCCAAGATGTCGCATACAATGTTTCGACATTCTTTATGATATCATTTCTATTTCCTTAAAAATAAGACAATCACCAAAAACGTCGTAACTACAGTCTCCCTCTTTGGCTATTTTTAAGGTCAGCATTCTTCGTCGCATTTTTCGTCACCTTTTCTTGCAGCGATCGGCAGTCGTCAAGTCTTGTTCACGCATCGTTTCTTGTGCGTCTTACTCCCCCTTGCTAGTTAAAAAAGAGCCAAAACTCAAAGAAAATTTTGAACACTAGGACAGGGAGTAACAAAAAAAAAAATTTAACTCACACACATTCTTGATCAGCAGTCGAGGACATGCGTGAAACATGTTCAGTGTAAATTACAAATAAAAAGTTGTTCAGTTTTTGATAATCCATAAAGTACTAAAATTTAAACGGATTTGCTATTGGAACTAGCAGTATCATCTTCAGTAGCTGTTGCAGAGGCATCTTGAGTGGTTTCTTCAGTAGAATCTGGTAGGGAGGAGGAACCATCGTTGTCGGTATCTGGAGGAGGCATCGTCTTCAGCAGGTTAGCACAGTGGGATCTACGTTGGGACAAGTGCTTCAGCGCCATCTTCAGATTGATGATGTTCTCGTCAAGCACAACTATCTCTCTCTCGATCCTTATTGCATCTCTGCTGGTAGTCTTTATTGGAGGGGCAGCACTGGTAGCTCGACTGGTTGTTGCCTTAGTTGGCTTAACTTCTTTCCTGACAAGATCAAGAGCATGCTTTCCCTTGAACAACTTGTGGCTCACCACAATCATTCCTCCGCGGTTTCCTGCCTTATCAGTTGACTTCAACACACCAGGGTGTTGGTGCACCAGTAGCTCAGATATAAGGGAGGGAAAAGCAATAGGTATTGTTGGGCCAAAATGTGACGTGAGAACGTCGCACAATGGTTTCCACGTGCAAGTGCACACAGTTCGCAATTAATATAATTTATAAGATCCGGTAAGATACCGAGTCGGTCCACATGAATTAAATAGGGGTCTACGATTAATCAATGAAAGTGCTTGCAGTTATGACAAAGATAACAAATTGTGAAAGTGATAACGGATGGTTTAAAACGCCTAGGGTGCTAGACAATCATCAAGTGAAATAGTCCGAGAGACTTAAATTCTACGGAATGAAAGGTATGTTGAGCCTATGTCTTAAGTGCCGACCTCGCCTTTCGGTATTGAGGTTAGCCTAATCCCCAGTCTCCTCGTGCTCCTTCGGTATTGAGAAAAACTCGAGACCACATATAATCAACATTAATAAGTTGAGGGTTACTATAAGGTGCCAAGACACGGTATTGAGCCTACAACCCTCGGTGGATGCTAGGTCCGAAGTCTATTCCTTCCCTTTCGGTATCGAATATAACTCCTCAAAAAAATATTGTAAAGCGTTAATTAAACAATATATGCATTCAAACAACAATCCACACAATAAATTGATCATTCATAGAACTAATTCTCAATAAACTTTATGATCACATTTTATATTGTTTAGCACCCATGGCTAAGGGATTTAGCCCTCAACCATGGTGCTCAAGTCTAGCAACATCATGGTTAGAGTAAGAACACACAAAAACAACATATTAAATACAAAACAAACGGATAGAAATGCTCTTGGATGATCGAGCAAGGTGCGTCTTCAAGATTGATGAAGAACGGTGGAACCCTTTTACCTCTTGGTATCGAGAAAGATGAAGAACACTCGAGAAATGACGATGAACACTCAAGAACGCTTCAAGGATTGATTAAAAACTTGGTGTCTCGTTTTCTCTCTCTTCTTTTCTTCCTCCTCTGCAAAATATGAGTGAACCCCTTTTATAGTTTTTTGAATCCGGGACAAGTCATGATCGTGACTGGTGTGGCACGATCGTGCCTCGGTGAAGGTCACGATCGTGTGCTGGGATGGCACGATCGTGACTTGGAGCAGGTGAGATCGCGCCTTTGTGCTTTGGAAGCCACGATCATGACTGATGTAGGCACGATCGTGACTCTCTCTATGTGACGATCGTGTCTCCGTCGTGACTGAAATCGTGGGAGCCCTCTGTAAGTTGGAATAAAATGCTCCGAATTCATCTTCAAGGGGGCACGATCGTGATTGGCAAGGGGGGCGATCGTGCCTAATGAGGCACGATCGTGCCTAAAGGGTTATGTCCGGCCCTTTGGTCAACTCGCCAAGACTTTGGCTCGGTGCCTCGTTTTAGGCCCTTTTTCCTTCTGTTCTTGCGTACGCACCTCAAAACACTAAAAAGCATAAAACGCATACTCCCAGGCCTTAATTGGCCACTACGGGACAAAAATGCACCGAATTGTGTGGTGAAACGGTCTCGAAACGAGACCTTTTGACCCCACGACAAATACACCCCACTTAAACACTTATCGTCCCGATAAGTAAATAAGCGCACTACAAAATTTGCCGAGTTAAGAACCCTAAGTCAACTCAATAGGAGGACCTCGACATCTCCTAGGGGTTTTAGGAAAAACACCCCCGAACCGAAACACACAATACGAGTGGGAAAACTTACCACTATACTACAACGACAACAACTAGACTTAGGATTACAACTACTCCTAACACACACACAATGAGACTCAATTGGCATAACCCGCAATTGCACATGAGTATCCATATAAACTCGAGATAATCATGCAAAGGTCAACGTGCACGAAGGGTATCATTTTCACTCCGCAAGCATGCTACACAACACTTGCCTTTACACAATATGCATCACGTAAGTCCCTTTCCCTCAATTCTTTGATGATCATACACTAATGTTTCAGACCGATCCCGATGATCACTAGACCATAGCCAAGAGTGGATCCATAAGTGTAGGGCTTAACGTGGCTTGTAATGTTGGATAAGACTCGGGTAGATTTTTTTAGAAGATTAATTCAGGAAGATTAATGGTGCTCAATTCCTAAGTTGCCTCAACCTCACAAGCCCCGTTACAATTATATCTCTCCCCAAGACTCGTTATCAATAACATGTTACCCCTCTATACCCAATCATCCCTTCCCATTCTTTTTCTGCTTTGACAACCGACACTTTGCTTCACTTTTGGTTTGCTTCTCAATGCTAAATTTAACTGCTTGCTGATTTGCGTTTGGGCCTTCGCCCGGGTTTGGTTCATTGTTTTTATTCCTTCTTGTCTTTCTCTTCTTTGGCATTTTTGCTCTCCTAAATTAGGATCTTCCGGTATGTTATGTGTTTCTTTTCCAATTTCTTCTTTTCTTTAGTTGACCTCAAACCCGAAACGCAACAATTTCAAAGTGTTTACCTTTGGTGTCTTCTTAGCACTGTGTTATTCTCTTCAAATGGCCAATTCACTTTTTCTTATCCCCAACCCCACTGTCACAATTCTCATTCATATACAATTGGCCTAACCCTTCCCCCCCACTCACTGAAGCAACTAAGCAATGAGAAGCACGGGTTCAAGTCAATGTTAGGCTAATGAATTGAAAGAACACAAACTGTAGGGTTTTATAAAAATGCATTTTGGAAAAGAGAGGGCACTATGGAAGATGTGTATATGGTAGAATCATATTTTGTTCAAACGGTCCAAAGAAGTGCCTACGAATCTTTTCCCTTGGTCTATGATATTTTGGCCGAAGCCATTGCGGTCAAACCATTACTTACAACCACGAAACATTGATGGGGATGCACACAGTGTAATCGACAAGCATAGCATTTCATACAACGTGTTAAAATGTAAGCATACACTTTGGCTCACAATGGCCTTTTCCACAATATCCCACAAGTCGATATCTCACCCATATGCATTCACACAATCATGCCTGTTGCTACGTTTAGTGTTGACATAATTTTTTAGTGCAAAAGTAGAAGTCATTACAACATGCTGCACGACATTTGGTGCAACTGCATATACTCCAGATTAGGAAAAGGTATGGAAGCGTCACGACAAGATCAGGCAACTGAAACTTGCGGCGCAAGAAGAATGACGTCACGACGAGGTTAGGCAACTTCCAGCTGTCAACAACATGTCAGCAAAGACGGCAACGCCAACTGTCAGCTTGCCTAAATTGTTAGGAAGTCTGAGACTTCCTATTCCTAATCCGAGACAGATTAGGAATGTGAGGTTGCTATAAAAAGCTTATGCTTCCCCATTAGAAACTTTTCCGTTCTTTTTCTTTGTGCTAAATTTCTCAGAGCTCTTAACCGTGCAACATAGGCGTGTTGAGGGGCTGATTGGTTTGCTAGAACAATGTGCTTCGATTAAACATCAATTCACAAAGATTGAGTGTTTGATCGATTAAGGTTCTTGTGTTTGTGATTGAAGATTCAAAAATATGTCAAAGAAGACAACGACACTGAGCATAGGCTTGCTCGAAGGGTGGACTCGAGTAGGACTCGAAGACAGGGGGATTAGGACCCTGGTCTAGGTACGAGAGCTAGTAGCTTAAGTCAATAGCTTGTGTGATAGCTAGTTGATACTTGAAGTTGTACTTGTAACTACATAATAGTGAAGTATCTTTCCACTGGCCGAGGGTCCCCAGATGTAGGTGACGTTTCACCAAACTGGGTAATCATCTTTTCTGTCATTATTATTGCTTGTTTTATTTTTTGAACTATTGTCTGTGTTTAGGCAAATTGTTGACACAATAGTTACGACTTTGTGTCTGACTTCTTTGGCTCTGCTACATATCATAATTTCAATTGGTATTATAGGAGGCACCTTATCTCTTTGGTGATTTCCTGCAAAGATTCTGAGTAGCTAATATGGATTCAAATGAAGGAGGATCTGTCAATCGACCACCAGTGCTCGACGGAACTAACTATGGGTACTAGAAAACATCCTCCTGCAAATTCCCGTTAAGGAACGCAGTTTAGACGTCCATTTGCCATATCTCATAATCGAAATATGCTGCAATGGCCAACATCATCCGAATTGACTTAATCATGGCTACTAGCGAAAAGGTCTCATCATAGTCCATGCCTTGGAATTGACGATAACCTTTTGCAACCAGTCTTTTCTTGTAAGGCCAATATCTCTGTCTTTAACTTAAATATCCACTTGCACCCTATGAGTTTTATCCCAGGTGTGCTGTCTACTAAGTTCCAGACTTGATTTTCTTTCATAGACTTCATTTCCTTATCCATGGCATTCTGTCATTCTTTGGAGTTGGGACTGGACAAGGCTTGCTGAACTGTTGCGGGATCATCCTGATCCACAACGATCAAGTACATTTAACATGTACAAACCACCAACCATAGATTCAGTGCCATAAACAATATTATTTCTTGATAAAGTAAATAAACCATTATCTATGGTAAATACAAAATCAAGTTTGTCCAAACTGAACACTGAAATAATATTCCTACTAAAAGTAGGTACACATAAAATATCGTTCAAAACTAAAATAAGCTTGTGGGCATCCTAAGACTAGCAGATGCGACAGCCGTCGTTAATACCGAACTATTGTCTCTGACTCTCAGATCCCGCTCGCCTTTCCCAAGGAGCTTCTTACTTTCCAGATCCTGCAGATTAACACAAATGTGAGTTTCTGCTCCGGTATCAACTACCCATGTATATGAGAAAGTAACGTTGAACTTATACTCAACAACGTAAATACCTGATCCAGGTCCTGAAGGGTGTCCTCCTTTCTGCAAGCTCTTCACATATTTCTTGTTCTGCCTGCAATCCTTTTTCCAATGACCTGGCTGCTAGCAGTAATAACAGACTACCCCTGAGGTCGAAGTATTCCCTTCGGTTCTAGGAACCGCTTGGATCTTCGGACCCCTGGGTACCCTTATCTGCCCAGCCAGGTGCATTGGCGCCTTACCCTTACTCGCTACTGCTGGTGCCTTGCCCTTGTTGGGATGTCCTGGTGACCTGCCAGTAGGTTTGCCAGCATTTTTGAAATTGACATCCTTATTGACCATTAGAACCTCAATGGTCTTGCCCTTGAGATTTTTCTCTGTTGTCACCAACATCCCATGCATTTCCTTGATAGTTTTTTTCCATATTATGGAGATTGTAACTGGTAATCACATCTACATAAACCTTAGGAAGCGACATCAGAACTATGTCCGATTTTAGCTGCTCTGTGAAGCTATGACCTAGAATGGCCAAACGATCAAAGAGACGCTTCATCTTGAGGACATGTGGGCTCATTGCCTCACTAGCATTGTGCCTGCTGTAGAATTACTCCCTAAGAGTGTCGTATCTTTCGACACGAGCATTCTTCTGGTAGTATACTTTGATCTCCTCCATCATTTCTTGTGGATTGTCCATGAGATGTATAAACTGGTCTTGGGTGTCATTTTCCATGGACCCGACCATGAGGATGCCAACATCTTGTCGGTTGCTAAGATACTTGTCATAAGCATTCTTATCTGTCTCGCTGGCATCATCTGCAGGCACTTTCATTGGCTTATCCGTAAGGATATACTCCTGTCTGTCATACTGAAGGGCAAGCTTCAGGTTCCTCTCCCAAACCAGGAAGTTGGTTCCTGACAGCTTGTCATTCGACAGAAGAGACTTTATTGTTTCATTGACAGAACGTGTTGATTTGGGTTGCGACGGTGCCATTAAATCTACACATGAAAATAAATTCAATCAGTTTCTTAATTAAGTTGAAGCGAGAGATACTTGAGTATGAACATTTCTGATTCTTATATCTAAATCTAAACTAAGATCTCCACCTACCCAAAACTGAAGTGAGTTAATCTCATCGCCCCAGTTTTGGTCATTGGAGTAGGACAGTCCAGTCATTTCACAAAACCATGTGATTCTTGGCTAGGGCTTATACATTATATGTATACGACATTGCCCTATATCTGATACATTGGCTCAGATAATCTGAGAATCGCAGCCAAGTCAACCACCTTTCAACGCATGGTCCAATCTGCATGGTTACTACGCTAATGTGCACGCACCCATGCAAGATTGTCCATCTTCTATTAGAACCCATTCCCATTGATCCACGTTAATCATATCCACCCATGGGTCTGTGAACTAATCGAAGTGATGAAAAGTAGGCGGTATCTAGCTTGACTTGAAATTACTTGTCGTTTAAATATCCATTCTCACTGATCATTACTTGATCTTAACTTGAAGTTATCATCTACAAATCCATGTAGAGATATTTTCATTCTGGTTTACATGTGCGTGATTAACTCATTATTATTAATCTTTACACATGTGGGTGATGATCTTATTAACATAAAATTATGAAAATTAAATCATACATTCATGAACATAAATGTAATCTTGCTTTAGCTAGCCCGCTAACCCTAATGGAATAAACTAAAACCTATACTAGGTCTTGTCTTTTCTCATTCTCCTAGACTCCCACTGGCTCCACGCCTCCTCGGGATTACAGTCATTCTCTTCGGTTCTTCTCGTCTTGGAATTACGCAATTACATTTAAATAAAATAAAATAAATGTCGTGACACGCAAGTCACAATTAAATAACAATCCAAAAGCAACTCGCGGGTTGCAAACCGAAATTAAATTTTAAATTCGGGCTAACTTAACAATCATGTTTGTAGTTACGACGTTTTTGGTGATTGACTTATATTTAAGGAACCAGAAATGATGTCATAAAGAATGTCGAAACATCATATGCAACATCTTGGATGACATTGTTGGCGAAATTTCAGTTGACATCCTGTTCGACGCAAATCAGGAAAGTTTCTGTTGTTCATAAAATACGACTACAATTAGGATTGTGAATGTTCCAGCGCGTCTCCGATTCTGGAAAGAAGAAAGACGGTGACAAAAAGGAAACCCAATAGGGTTAGTACTCATACTCGATTGCTATAAAAGCTCAGGCTATCCCCTTAGCAATCATATGGTCTTTTATTGTTTCCTAGCAATATTATACAAAGCTCTTAGACGTGAAGGTTTGCGGGTTGGGAGGCTGTATATTGTGCTGAGGATATTGTGTATCACCTTAACTATTGAGAGTTAGGTGATTGAGGGTTTACTGAATCGCGTGAGTGAAGACTGCACGCAACCAAAAATGTTCAACGGCAACTTGAACCGACAGAGTAAGGCGATTGCCCGAAGAGTGGAATCAAGACGGCGTCTTGGATTCAGCGGGAGACCCTGAGATAGGTTACACTTGTAATAAAGTATAGATCTTGTGATGATCATAGGTACTTGTATGTTTTGACGTATTACCACATAGTGAAACCTTTCCACTGGCAGAGAGCCCCCAGACGTAGGTGATGTTGCACCGAACTGGGTAAACAATCTGGTGTGTCATTGTTTATTACGTTTGGTAGTTACTGTCCATCTTTATCTATGCAAGTTGTCATACGCTGTGTTATAGCATTATACGTAACATTTTGTGTGACATCTTGCATAACTATCTGATAAAAATTTCAATTGGTATTAGAGGAGGCACCTACAACTTTAGGTGAGTTCCTAGTCGAAAAAAATTCTGATCATCAAGATGGACAATACCAGAGAAGGAAGATTCATTAACCAACCACTGTAACTAGATGGAAGTAACTACGGTTATTGGAAGACCCGCATGTGTGCCTTCATAAAGTCTCTTGACAATAAAACATGAAAAGCTGTAATCAATAGTTGGAATGCCCTACAACTCAGTGATAGTGATGGTAACCCCATCGGCCCGAAACCAGAAAAAGACTGGACTGATAACGAAGACGAAGAATCACTAGGAAAATCTCGAGCCCTGAATGTTATCTTTAATGGTGTTTACAAGAACGTATTCAGACTAATCAACACATGCACGATTACCAAATCTGCATGGGATATCCTGGCCATTGCATATGAAGGAACAACCAAGGTTCGAGAACAGAAGCTGCAATACTTGACAACCAACTTCGAAGCTCTTGTCATGAAAGAGGATGAAACAATCGCTGAATTCAACGTTCGAATTCGAGATCTAGCCAATGAATCCTATTCTTTGGGCAAACCAATGTCTGATGAAAAACTGGTTAGAAAAACCCTGCGTGCTCTTAGCCCTAGATTTAAAATGAAGATCACCGCAATTGAGGAAGTTCATGACCTCAAGATCCTAAAACTTGATGAATTGATGAGATCTCTAATGACCTATGATCTATCTCTACGCAATGTCAACAAAAAGAATAAAGGACCTTAGTGTCATGAATGTGAGGGATTCAGTCATCTTCGCATAGAATGTCTAAACTTCCTCAAAAGACAAAAACGAGGATATAATGCTACCTTGTCAGATGAGGATAACGAGGATAGTGGTTATGAGGAGGTAAGCAATTTTGTTGCATTCACTACTGCCACTTCTATGTGTAACATTGACAAATCTGTTGATATCAATGATGATCTTCATCATCTAACTCCCAACGAGAATTGGACTAAGAAGCAATTGATCGAGGCATACAAGAGCTTATATACCAGATGGGCCAAGGAAACTCTGATCCTTGAACAACAAGCAGAACAGGTCATCACTCTTACCAACGACAAGTCTAGATTACTAGAGACAATTGTTGAGCTAAAACGAGAAGTTACCAGACTAATGGAGAAATTGGTCTTATGAAGAAATCAGTAAAGATGATGAATCCCAGCACAGAAAGCCTTGACAAGATCCTATCAGTAGGAAGCGGTCGAAAGATATGACGGGACAAGGGTATACACATAATACCTCCTTATCAGCACTCACAAAGTTTGTCCCACAATAAGCGGTGGCTGACAAGAAACTACAAGATGACACGACACATCTTACAGGGAAACCTACGACAAATGTCGTGACATCTCCTACAACATGTTCTTGTCAATCAACTATCAAAAGACATCCTCCACGCAGACATCGATCTTCCAGAACTCCAACTTATCAACATCAGTGGATATGTCATTACTGTGGACAAAGGGGTCACATCAGGCCATTTTGCTTTCAACTCCATAGGAAGAAGCAAGCTCAGTTACCTCAAAATCAAAGGAGATATCAAGGTCTTTTCTCGACTCCTCAGAAAACATCTCGCCTTGAATGGAGACTAAAGAATCTAGTCTATCGAGCTAATGTTGCATACACCTCCTTGAGTGCTTCAACCAACAAGGACTGGTATCTTGATAATGGATGTTCTCGACACATGACAGGTACTCCTGAGTTTCTATCCAACCTCAAACTATATACAAACTGCTATGTTACTTTTGGAGATGGGATTCGAGCTCGAATCATTGGAAAATGACTACTCTAGCATACATAAGCTTCTTGCCTAACTGAAGCATTACTTGTAGAAGGACTTAAGGAAAATTTGATTAGCATCAGGCAGATTTATGATCTGGGCTCAGAAGTTAAATTTACAAAAGAAGCCTGTATAGTAAAGAATATCGATCAAGTTACTATCTTACAAGGAGTCCGCTCAATGGATAATTGCTACATCTGGTCCCCCGATTCAAACTTCCAAGGGGCGAAGTGTCTTGTTTCCAAAGCTGAGGAAACCAAACTATGGCATAGAAAGCTTGGACATCTAAACCTTAGGAGCATGTAGAAGGCGATCTCAGAGCAGGCCACTACTGGAATTCCAAACTTGAAAATTGTGAAAGGAAAGATCTGCGGGGAATATCAGATTGGAAAGCAAACAAAGATGTCACACAAGAAGCTACAACACATCACCACCTCACGCGTACTTGAACTAATACACGTTGACCTCATGGGACCGATGCAAGTCGAAAGCCGAGGAGGAAAACGCTACGTGTTTGTATGCGTGGACGACTATTCAAGGTACACATGGGTTGGTTTCCCTCGTGACAAATCTGACACCTTTACAACCTTCAAGACTCTATGCATCCAGGTCCAACGAGAAAATGGGGAGACGATTGGAAAAATAATTTGTCTCCACAGTGTTCATGGTCGAGAGTTCGAAAACAGTAAATTTGCAGATTTCTGCAACTTAGAAGGGATAGCCCATGAGTTCTCAGCACCAATCACCCCCCAACAGAATGGCATTGTTGAGCACAAAAACAGGACTCTACAAGAAATGGATAGAGTCATGATGCTAGCCAAAGACATACCGACTCATTTCTGGGCAGAAGCACTTAACACTGCTTGCCATATCCATAATCGAGTCACTCTCCGACCAAGTATGTCAGTAACTCATTATGAAATATGGAGGGGGAGAAAGCCTAATGTTAAATACTTCCATATCTTTGGATCCACCTGTTATATTCTAGCTGATAGAGAACCTCGTCGAAAACTTGATCCAAAGAGTGATGAAGACATCTTCCTTGGCTACTCAAGAAATAGTCGCGCGTTTCGGGTCTTCAACAAACGAACTAAGACTATGATGGAATCAATCAATGTTGTTGATGATGACGACTGTGAAGATGCCCCAAAAGATGCTACAGAGAAAGAAGGAGTCTTAACTGAAGCTTATCTAGCAGCAAGCCAGAAGACAATGATGCTATGCTAAATGTCAATAACGATGAGGCAGTTCCTGAAACCAGCAACAAGAACCCCTCACGAAGAATTCAGGCTAATCATCCTGTCTCTGGAGTAATTGGAGATCTAAATGAAGGCATACGGACTCGGACAAAAGCTCTTGTGAATTACAACGAGATGATAGGAAATATATGCTTCGTCTCCAAGATTGAACCCAAGAATGTCAACGAAGCCATCAACGATGAATTTTGGGTCAATGCTATGCAAGAGGAACTGATTCAATTTGAGAAAAACAAGGTATGGGAACTAGTGCCGAAGCCAAATGAAGGAAATATCATTGGCACAAAATGGATCTTCAAAAATAAGTTCGATGAGCTTGGTAACATCACTCGCAATAAAGCAAGGTTAGTAGCTCAAGGGTACATTCAAATTGAGGGAGTAGACTTTGATGAGACCTTTGCTCCTGTAGCAAGGATTGAAGCTATCCGACTCCTGCTAGGGATATCATGCCATCTACAGATCAAGCTTTACCAGATGGATGTCAAAAGTGCATTCCTAAATAGAGACCTCAACGAAGAAGTGTATGTGTCACAACCTAAAGGATTTGTAGATCCTCACTCCCCTGATCATGTGTATAAACTCAAGAAGGCTCTCTATGGATTGAAACAAGCACCAAGGGCTTGGTATGAAAGACTCACAAATTTTCTGATTCAAAGTGGCTACACTAGAGGGAGAGTCGACAAGACTCTATTTGTGAAAAATGAGGACGGAAATTTGATGATTGCTTAAATGTATGTCGATGATATTGTCTATGGAGGGATGTCAAGAATGATGGTAGAGCAATTTATCCAACAAATGCAGTCAGAATTCGAGATGAGCATAGTGGGAGAGCTTACCTACTTCCTAGGTTTTCAAATCAAACAGCTAAAAGACAGCATCTTCATCTCTCAAAGCAAATATGCAAAATATATTGTCAAGAAATTTGGGCTAGAAAAAGCTTCACATAAACGTACACCTGCAGCTACACATACCAAGTTAACTAAAGATGATCCAGGAGAAGCCGTTGACCAACACCTATATAGAAGCATCATTGTTAGTCTTCTCTACCTTACTACCAGTCGACCTGATATTGCTTACTCTGTGGGAGTATGTGCACGATATAAAGCTAATACTAAGGTTAGTCATCTATCCCAAACTAAAAGAATTATAAGATATATCTCTAGGACTGCAGACTTGGGTCTACTATACTCATTCGACACATCCTCTACCCTGGTGGGGTATTGTGATGCGGATTGGGCTAGAAGCACAACAGATAGGAAAAGCACAAATGGAGGATGCTTCTTCCTTGGCAACAACCTCATATCATGGTTTAGTAAAAAGCAAAATTGTGTTGCTTTGTCCACCGCTGAATCAGAGTATATTGCTGCTGGGAGTAGTTGCACTCAATTACTATGTATGAAGCAAATGTTAGTAAAAAATAATGTCAGACAAGAAGTCATGACTTTGTATTGTGATAATGTCAGTGCAATCAACATCTCAAAAAATCCGGTTCAACACAACAAAACCAAACATATTGACATTAGACATCACTTCATCCACGAGTTGGTCGAAGATAAGAAGATCGTCTTAGAGCATATCCATACAGAAAAGCAATTAGCTGTTATTTTTACCAAGCCATTAGATGAAGTCAGATTCGAGTACCTCAGATCGTCACTCGGACTATGCACCATCAACAAATAAAAGAAGTTTCTAAATGGTTCAGAGGAGTTAGTTGGTACCTCTTCATGAACCGGTCCAAAATCCCAACATATGCCATTGAGCCAAACATTCCAAAAGCCCATTCAAATACAAAAAGAGGAAATGTCGCAAGATACGATTCGACACCTACATATTTGATTTTTTTCAAAAACCTATTTTGTCTCAGTAAGTTGTTTCGTTGCATCGCTCAAAAACCTCTCAACTCTTGTGCGAAATAATACGACTCTCGGTAACCATGGTGAAAACCGGGAGCAATCTTGCACCAAATGAGGATACTGGCAAAGGGAAAGCTAAATCCAAGAAAACCGAGGAAAAGGGTCCCAAAACCTGTAAGCCTGGCACCAATCAATATGGAGTACGAATCAAAGGGTTATAGCCGAAGCACGCCGAGGGTTCATCCGGAGGCATCTCGCCAGTAGAGGCTCCAACACCCGTCTTCTCCCGATTTCCCAGGAAAGCTCGAACCGGAAGTACAATGTTCTCAATGACAGACCTGACAGGCCCGGAACGAGGGACTGACATTGGCCAAGAAACTCAGGAAGCTTTCATGCAAGTCATCTCTGCGCCAGTATCTTCAATCATCCTCACTCAAGGTATCGATTCCTCTATTATTTCAAATACTGACACCTCGAGGAACAGTGATATGTTAGAATCATTACTAGAAAATCGGGACCCTCCTCGTGAAGGAGTGGTTGAGGACCTGATGAACACTGAAAAGAAAGGGGAAAAGAATGATTTGACTCCGGTCAGTCATGGGCTAGAAAGAATTGCCGAAGGAGATGTTAGAGAAGAAGTTGCGAAAGACGATTTACCTGTGCCCACAGAAGAAGATGTGGTCGAAGAAGAAGTTTCTGATTCTGAAGAAGCTGGTATAGAGACCAGTAACAAAAGTGTTTCTGATAAGGAGGAGACCGGAGACAAAGATGCCGGTCTAGAAGAAGTTGAGAAGGAGAACGACCCTGCAGATGATGCAGGAATTGTCAAAGATACTGGTACTGTGAATGATGTAGCAGATGTTGTAACTGTTGTTGCCACAGAGTCTGACCCTGAAGACGTTGCGGCTATAATCATGGAAGAGGCACTTCCAGTTGTCAATAAAGAAGCCGCGGGAGATGCCACAGAAGATGCCACCGAAACAGCACACACAATGCTCTCGTCCCTGAAGAAGAAAGTGTTAGAAGAACATTAAGTCTTGCATTAATGGTAGGAAAGCTGAAAGAAAACAAAAAGAGGAAGGAACTGAAGGATGCTAGAGGTCCTAACAAGAAGAAAAAACTGTCCATAAAGGACAAAGGAATGAAGATTGTCTCCAAAAGGAGACTTGTTAATGAGGAAAGTGATGATAATGCAGAAACTTCGACTGTAAAAGAAACAAAGAAGGTAGTTAGCCAGAAGCAGACCAAGAACACTCAAAGTGTTCCTTATGATAATGTGTCATTCCATTTGGCTGCAAGTGCAATTCGGTGGGAGTTTGTGTTCCAAAGGACGGCCTATCCTGAGAAAACTCTATCCATAGAGATCCTCGGACTAGAAGCCATCATCAGGCTTCTACAAAAGGCAGAACTCATGAAGACAGTCACCGACATAGGTAATCACTATCCTTTGTTGGTTAAGGAGTTTATTGCAAATTTGCTTGCTGGTTTTGGTTCTCCGGATGATCCAGAATGTGAGAAGGTCTATGTCAGAGGCTTACACTTCAACATCTCCTCCGACATTATAAATGCCTTCCTAGGGAGAAAGTGTGTCCACTCTATACCACCACCTGATCTGAAAAAAGTTCTCAAAGAGATAACTGGTGATAAGAGCAGAGTATGGCCTACTAAGGGGACTGTGGCGGCCTCAGATCTTACTTCAAAATACTCTATACTGTTCCGCATCGGAGTAGCAAATTAGGCACATTCTACACATGCATCCTCCATCAAACCGGAGCTGGCAGTTCTTATCTTCCAAATAGGTACTGGTTCAACACTTGATTTTGGCCAATTTGTTATTGACCACTTTGTTAGACATGCGAGATCACAAGCTGTGAAAATACTTGTTGTGGGGTCAAAAGGTCTTGTTTCGAGACCGTTTAACACCACAATTCGGTGCATTTTTGTCCCGTAGTGGCCAATTAAGGCCCGCGAGTATGCGTTTTATGCTTTTTGGTGCTTTGAGGTGCGTACGTAGGAACGGAAGGAAAAATGGCCTAAAATGAGGCACCGAGCCAAAGTCTTGGTGAGTTGACCAAAGGGCCGGACAGAACCGTTTAGGCACGATCGTGTCGCCCCCTTGCCAATCACGATCGTGCCCCCTTGAAGATGAATTCGGAGCATTTTATTCCAACTTACAGAAGGCTCCCACGATTTCAGTCACAACGGAGACACGATCGTCACCTAGAGACAGTCACGATCGTGCCTACATCAGTCACGATCGTGGCTTCCAAGGCACAAAGGCGCGATCGTCCCCGAGGCGATTTGAAAATATCTCACCTGCTCCAAGTCACGATCGTGCCATCCCAGCGCACGATCGCCCCCATGAAAGAGGAACGATCGTGCCATCCCAGCACACGATCGTGACGTTCACCGAGACACGATCGTGACGTTCACCGAGACACGATCGTGCCACACCAGTCACGATCGTGACTTGCCCCAGATTCAGAAAACTATAAAAGGGGTTCACTCATATGTTGCAGAGGAGGAAGAAAAGAAGAGAGAGAAAACGAGACACCAAGCTTTTTCAGCAATCCTTGAAGCGTTCTTCATCATTTCTCGAGTATTCTTCATCTTTCTCGACACTAAGAGGCAAAAGGGTTCCACCGTTCTTCATCAAACTTGAAGACGCACCTTGCTCGATCATCCAAGAGCATTTCTATCCGTTTGTTTTGTATTTAATATGTTGTTTTTGTGTGTTCTTGCTTTAACCATGATGTTGCTAGAATTGAGCACCATGGTTGAGGGCTAAATCCCTTGGCCATGGGTGATAGACAATATAAAATGTGATTATAAAGTTTATTGAGAATTAGTTCTATAACTGATCAATTTGTTGTGTGGATTGTTGTTTGAATGCATGTATTGTTTAATTGACGCTTTACAATATTTGTTTGAAGAGTTCTATCCGATACCGAAAGGGAAGGAATAGACTTGGGACCTAGCATCCACCGAGGGTTGTAGGCTCAAGACCGTGTTTTGGCACCTTATAGTAACCCTTAGCTTATTATTTTCGATTATATGCGGTCTCGAGTTGTTCTCAATACCGAAAGGGCACGAGAAGACTCGGGATTAGGCTAACCTCAATACCGAAAGGCGAGGTCGGCACTTAAGACATAGGCTCAACATACCTTTCATTCCGTAGAACTTAAGTCTCGCGGACTATTTCACTTGATGATTGTCTAGCACCCTAGGCGTTTTAAATCATCCGTTATCACTTTCGCAATTTGTTATCTTTGTCATAACCACAAGCACTTTCATTGATTAATCGTACACCCCTATTTAATCCCTATGGATCGACTCGGTATCTTACCGGATCTTATAAATTATATTACTTGCGAACCGTGCGCACTTGCACGTGGAAACTATTGTGCGACGTTTTCACGTCACATTTTGGCCCAACAAGTTTTTGGCGCCATTGCCGGGGATTAATCGGTATACGATTGGTAAATGCTTGTGTATGATTTGTTTTGATATTGATAGTGTTCTACGTATTTGAAGGTACGTATTTGGTACATTATCCAAAGCTCGGGAGTGCCAAAATTTAATTACAATCCAGAGATCGAGGCTTTGTGTCGGAGAAATAACGCTTCGAAAAAGCGTATCAGTGGAAGTTTAGTGCAACAAAGAACCATGGACGCTACTCCTACTAGAGTGGATCAACGACCACCCATTCTGGGAAGGGATTGAGATGAGAATCCCGCTGAGGGAAACAATAATGAAAGATCACAATTTGGATCCGAGGATCACGAAGACTACTATGCCGAGGATGACGACATGCCTCCTCTGTCCCCGCTTCCCCCTAGAGGACCGCGAGGGAGGAGGGGAAGAGGAATTCAACGACCCCGACAACCACGACATAGAAGAAGGGCAGACTATAACTACCAAGCCCCGGATTTTGAGATTACATTAGTGATGTTGAGTCTGTTAAGGACAAACCCGCAGTTCATGGGCAAGAATGCCGATGCCCACAGTCATCTAAAGCTTCTTGAAGACGTCATGGAAACTACGACCAGTGGCAATCCTGAAGATCTAGTCAAGACCAAGCTACTCCCCATCTCTTTGGGAGGAGCGGCAAAGGCGTGGTACATGACGTTACCTCTTCGCAAAAAGCGAGATTGGGCAAGCCTAGAACGAGCATTCCTTTCAAAATATGTCCCTCCCCGTAAGGAGGGCTTACTTCGGAAGGACATCAACAACTATACCCAACTCCGGGGAGAAACTCTTGGAGAGACTTGGGAAAGGTTCAAACAGTTGCTGAGAAAGTGTCCGGATCACCAAATCTGCGATGAGGTCTTGAACAAGACGTTCTATTGGGGGCTAAATCAAGCATCTCAAATGGCGGTCAATGTCGGCTCATGAGGATCACTTCTATCTATAACTACGGGTGAAGTATTTGATGTAGTGGAGCAAGTTGCGCTCTAAAGCTACGAGTATAACGAAGCTGATGCGGTCCAGAATAACCAAGGAGCGTCCTTTGCACGAAAAGGAGAGGAACATGAGACGCTAAAAAGTCTCTCAGAGAAGATGAATAGGCTACTAAACATGGCACAATGAGACCAAGGAAGGAACTCGAGGCCTCAAGTGGGGGTAAATCGTATGGACTACAACCACAACGAGGGTAACTTTGGGGGATATTGATAGCATTTGTGCCCTAGTCCAATTGGTATTAGCCTGTAAACGTCTATGTACAAATATCATCGTTTGTAATGTATAAATATAAACGGCTTTATATTACTTGTGTGTTGAAGTAATATGTTAAGCATGATCTGATTTATGACCACTAAAGTAGTAGAACCATAAATCTGTACGGATCACACTTAACGAGTCCCTGGTCAACCTATGCTTCCTTGAAAGCGACCAGTATGAGGATGGTTCTTAATGACGTAGTTCTACTTGTCATAAGGATGTGGGATCCTGGAACCATATCATAGATATCATGAGGTGATTGATATCGGACGACCCGCATTGAATAGTGTTTTCATAGATTAAGCCATAAACATATTCAGATGCGATAGCTTGTCACGACGTCCTAAGACCAAGGAGTCTTTGTGATCACTATGCAATGAACGTACGGCTTTAACTTGCGCCAAACGTTTTCTGTAAAAGGATTGCTATAAAGGGCATGATTGGGCGGCGGAACGGGTTGCATGAGAGACACGAAAGACGGCTAAGGGATTTATCCCTCATACTACGGTATGGGAAAGATATCCGTTAGAAGGCCTCTTGATGGAGACTGACTGAGAGAAAAAGCATGGCCATGCAATTGATACGGGTTATCATTTCTCAGTCATCTCGCATATCAAGTAACAATGATTGATTAAACAAGGGAGACGACTCTATGCCTTGAGATCAATCGGGATATCTAGAGATAAAAGGATGGTGACTTGTACGCACAAAGGTTAAGTCGAATCATCGATCATCGTGCACCTTGGGTAATCATAATATTTTACTAGAGACCACTTATGATGGATCGGGCAAGAGCGAGTCTTGCGCCGATCTGCCAACGGTGGCAAGAGCCTAGAGGGTCACACACATACAAGACGGATAACTTGAGACAAAGAAACATGGATGTTTCTTATGGAGAAGTGTATGGACAAAACTGGAGGTTTTGTGCCATAGGTTCGGTTTGAGAGAATAATTAGCGAATCGAGAAAAATTGAGTTTTTCGTCGATATCGCGTCGGACTTTGTTTGATAAGTAACGACAAAATGGTTGGGCGACTTTTGGACGCGGCATGAGACAACACGGGAGGGCCCATTGGGCTTGGCCCATGAAGCCTCATGGCCGGCCCAATAAGGGCCCAATAAGGCCATATGGCCGGCCCACTTGGTGGGGCCAATGTGGGGGCCACACAATGCCATGCTTAGTTGGTGATTGTGGATTAAGAGGTGAGTGATTTAAGGGGTATGGGTTAAAGCTCTTTTAAGCCCATACCAATCACTTTTAACCCATACTTGTGAGTTGGATGATGAGTTATATTGCAAGACATTAATTCATTAAGTCAAAAACTCACAAAAACCTCTCTCTCTCTCTCTCATTGTGGCCGGCCACCATAGCTCCTCTCCTCCATCTTGCTCTCTTGTTCTTCATTTAATTGTTCTAGTAGGCAATTAAGTGAAGGATCTTGAAGATCATTCTCTTGGTGTGGACTTGCTTTAGAGAAGAAGATCCGAACGTTCTTCTTTATCGATTCAAACAAGACTTAAAGGTAAATATCTTGTGGAATAGATTTTGCTTTGGGATTTAATGGTTTAAATGTTCTTGGACAAGGTTTGGAGTAGATTATCTTTTATTGCTTCCGCTATCTCGATGACAATCTAGAACGCTCCAAAACCCTACAGTGGTATCAGAGGGTTGGTTACCCTCTTAATCTTTGTCTTGTTGAATTTATTTCGGTTTTGTGATTATTTGCATGCCAAAAGTTGATAACATGATTTTAATGCTTTTTGGGAAATTTGCATGAAATATGTTATTTTTGAAAAATATATTAAATTTGGAATTTTTCGGAAATTATTGGTTTTGTCGGGTCCGAGAAGAGACTCTCGGGGAGCCGGATCGGAGGTACCGGACAGAGGTCACCGGAGGCCGGTGAGGCCGGCGGTGACCGGGCCCGTCCCCACTCTTGGCCGAGGCCGAGAGTGGCGGCAAGCCGGGTTTGGGCCTTCCAAGGCCCAAACCGGGCCGTGCATGGTTGGGCTCGGCCCAATGGGCCCTCGGCCCATTGGCTTGGCCCGACTTGGTTCGTGTGTGGTGTTTGATCCACGTCACGAACCCGCGATCCAATATTTCGAAAACTTTCAAAATTTGATCGGTTTCGATAAACCGTTTTTCGAAAAGGTCTAGTTTCGATAAACCCGACCAAGCAACTTGGCAAAATTAAAATCGGAATTATTGCATATTATTTGATAACATATTTGTGTGATAACATGTTGGATGATGTGATGAAATGTATGATGCATTAGTAGCCCATTAGATTTTATCGCTTTCACGGTTTGCATACCGTTAGTGTAAGCGTGTAATTATTCTTTTATTCGAGCCCATAAAGTGTAATTATTTTTTATCCGGTCTACGAACCGAGTATTAATTGTAATTATTACTCAAAGACGAGAAGGATGGAAAATCAAACACGATGACGGTCTTGGAGGAAGTCCAAGAGCTAGTGGGAGCCCGAATGAGAAAGACGAGAATATGTGAAGACTCGTAGAATTCTAAGTTTAGGATGGGCTATAAAATGCATATTTAACGCTTTATGAATGCTTGCTTGAATTATTTAATTAATAATATGCTTGCATGATTAACTTATAAGTTTATAAGCCTTCACCTCACATGCAAAGATTAAAATCAACTTTAATTGTTTGCATGTTTAAAGTGTTGTGAACTATCATCGCACGGGTTGTGATTGATGAGTTCAAATTTGAAACGTGTTTGCACGGGTTGCAAATGACGGATTCAAATGAAGATAGTATGTAATACAATTAGAAACGTCACAACACGGGTTGTTGATGACGGGTTCGTAATTGTACCAAATACTTTCGAATTATTAAGCACAACCAAATTACAAGTTAATTTGAGTCAAGTGAGATGCCACCCTAATTCACACCCATGTAGAAACATTTTATCGGTGTCATGCGCCTTAGCGGAGCATCGATCGAATGGGTTCTAGATGGGAATGGTAAACTTTGTGGGATGTCGTGCGCCTTAGCGGAGCATCTGCACAAAGTTAACTCGTTAGTGAAAGTTGGTTGACTCAACCACGATTCTTGGCCTGAGGTCGTGCTGGGGCATCGGAAGGGTAAGCCGTGTGTTTTACACATACCCTGACTAAGAGTTACACGGGTTGTAATTGGACGGATGTCCTACCTAAATAAGTCAATTGGAGCGGTGCGCCTTAGCGCACTTCAAATGACGAATAAGGGATCTTGGTTTAAAGATTCTATTTTTTGGAATCTAATGGTTGGTGTTTAATTCGGATCTTCGTAAATTTATTCAACTATTCTGATTAAATTTACTTTCTTCGTGTAGAAATGGCTAGTAATTCAACAAATTCGTCTAATTTGTCATTGAGGACTATACTCGAGAAGTGTAAATTCAACGGGACAAATTATCTAGACTGGGACAGAAATTTACGACTTGTGTTAAAAATGGAACGCAAGGAGTATGTCCTTGATAAGGCTATCCCTGAGGAGCCAGCTGCCAACGCAACGAGGGTCGTTAAGGATGCGTACCAGAAACACCTTAGCGACTCTATCGACGTTGCGTGTGTCATGTTGGGCTGCATGGAGGCGGACCTCCAAAAGCAGTTTATGGAGCTATCCCATGATCCGTTTGCAATGTTTGCACAGATCAAGGACGCCTTTCTTGTATACGGCGGCAGAAATGATGATCTCGTCGTCAAAGGATATGTCGACGCTAGTTTTCAGACAGACCCCGATGACTTTAAGAGTCAGTTGGGATATGTGTTTATATTGAACGGTGGAGCATTCAGCTGGAAAAGCAAGAAGCAGGATACCATTGCCGACTCTACGACGGAAGCTGAGTACATTGCCGCATGTGAGGCGACAAAAGAGGCTGTATGGATCAGGAGTTTCATGGCTTGGTTAGGTGTAATTAAAAACCCGTCTAACCCAGTAGACTTATATTGTGACAACACCGGGGCTATTGCGCAAGCTAAGGAACCCAGGGCACATAACAGATCCAAACATGTACTCAGAAAGTATCACATCATCCGCGACACAATTGCGAGAGGTGACGTGAAGATCCACTACGTTGCAACTGATGATAACACAGCCGACCCATTGACCAAGGCTCTTCCTCAAGATAAATATGAAAAACATGTTAGGTCAATGGGTATAGACTGGGACTTAGATTGGAGCTAAGGGCAAGTGGGAGATTGATAGCATTTGTGCCCTAGTCCAATTGGTATTAGCCTGTAAACGTCTATGTACAAATATCATCGTTTGTAATGTATAAATATAAACGGCTTTATATTACTTATGTGTTGAAGTAATATGTTAAGCATGATCTGATTTATGACCACTAAAGTAGTAGAACCATAAATCTGTACGGATCACACTTAACGAGTCCCTGGTCAACCTATGCTTCCTTGAAAGCGACCAGTATGAGGATGGTTCTTAATGACGTAGTTCTACTTGTCATAAGGATGTGGGATCCTGGAACCATATCATAGATATCATGAGATGATTGATATCGGACGACCCGCATTGAATAGTGTTTTCATAGATTAAGCCATAAACATATTCAGATGCGATAGCTTGTCACGACGTCCTAAGACCAAGGAGTCTTTGTGATCACTATGCAATGAACGTACGGCTTTAACTTGCGCCAAACGCTTTCTGTAAAAGGATTGCTATAAAGGGCATGATTGGGCGGCGGAACGGGTTGCATGAGAGACACGAAAGACGGCTAAGGGATTGATCCCTCATACTACGGTATGGGAAAGATATCCGTTAGAAGGCCTCTTGATGGAGACTGACTGAGAGAAAAAGCATGGCCATGCAATTGATACGGGTTATCATTTCTCAGTCATCTCGCATATCAAGTAACAATGATTGATTAAACAAGGGAGACGACTCTATGCCTTAAGATCAATCGGGATATCTAGAGATAAAAGGATGGTGACTTGTACGCACAAAGGTTAAGTCGAATCATCGATCATCGTGCACCTTGGGTAATCATAATGTTTTACTAGAGACCACTTATGATGGATCGGGCAAGAGCGAGTCTTGCGCCGATCTGCCAACGGTGGCATGAGCCTAGAGGGTCACACACATACAAGACGGATAACTTGAGACAAAGAAACATGGATGTTTCTTATGGAGAAGTGTATGGACAAAACTGGAGGTTTTGTGCCATAGGTTCGGTTTGAGAGAATAATTAGCGAATCGAGAAAAATTGAGTTTTTCGTCGATATCGCGTCGGACTTTGTTTGATAAGTAACGACAAAATGGTCGGGCGACTTTTGGACGCGGCATGAGACAACACGGGAGGGCCCATTGGGCTCGGCCCATGAAGCCTCATGGCCGGCCCAATAAGGGCCCAATAAGGCCATATGGCCGGCCCACTTGGTGGGGCCAATGTGGGGGCCACACAATGCCATGCTTAGTTGGTGATTGTGGATTAAGAGGTGAGTGATTTAAGGGGTATGGGTTAAAGCTTCTTTAAGCCCATACCAATCACTTTTAACCCATACTTGTGAGTTGGATGATGAGTTATATTGCAAGACATTAATTCATTAAGTCAAAAACTCACAAAAACCTCTCTCTCTCTCTCATTGTGGCCGGCCACCATAGCTCCTCTCCTCCATCTTGCTCTCTTGTTCTTCATTTAATTGTTCTAGTAGGCAATTAAGTGAAGGATCTGTAAGATCATTCTCTTGGTGTGGACTTGCTTTAGAGAAGAAGATCCGAACGTTCTTCTTTATCGATTCAAACAAGACTTAAAGGTAAATATCTTGTGGAATAGATTTTGCTTTGGGATTTAATGGTTTAAATGTTCTTGGACAAGGTTTGGAGTAGATTATCTTTTATTGCTTCCGCTATCTCGATGACGATCTAGAACGCTCCAAAACCCTACAGATATGGCAATGCACGGGGGTACAAAGATCGTCCAGTGCAAAGCCATCCCCAAGGATATGGAAACAATTACAAAGCGAGACCACATGCCAATGCGAGTAGTTATGGCGAAGTGTATCCCGATCGTCCCCAAGGAGGGAACAATGGCCAAAACAACGTCTTTCAAGCTACGACAAGGGTCAACATTCCAATTTTAAGAGCGATGAGTCGCTTAGAGATGTTCTAGAGGCTTTCATAAAAAGCCAAACAGCGGTGACCGATGAACTGAGAAGAAACCAGAGGAACAATGACGCTCGATGGGAGCAAAGTAGTGCTCCTAGACAAATGGGAACTCTTCCGTCAAACACAAAGGTGCCGAAAGGTCATGGTAAGGAGCATGTTAAAGCGATCACATTGAGAAGCGGAAACACATTACCAAGGCCATCTACCCCGGTGGATTATGAGCCGGAAGTGGAAGAGGCCGTTGTTGAGGATTTAGGGTTTGGGGATGAAAACCTCGGGGATGAGGAAGGAGAACTAGAAGCACCTCGAGAAAGGCATGACAAGCCCCAAGAGGGACCCCAAGTAGATCTTACTTATGTCAAGCCATCTACTCCCGTTCTAAAACCTCCATTCCCTCAAAGGGTAACAAGAAAGGCGAAATGCAACGACGTTCAATTTTCCCGTTGCCTTGATGTGCTTAGGCAAGTCTCGATCAACATCCCTCTTATCCAGGCGTTGAATGAAATGCCTAAATATCACAAGTTTTTCAAGGAGATCCTCTCTAACCGTCAGCGTTTGCAAGAGTGTTCTAAGATAACATTGAATGAGGAATGCAGTGCATTGGTGCTCAACAAATTGCCTCCAAAAGAGAAAGATCTAGGAAGCTTCACAGTTCCGCTCGGGATAGGAAGAGCAAAGGAAATGATATCCTTATGCGATTTGGGAGCCGACATTAACCTTATGCCGCTTTCCATCTTTAACTCACTTCAAATTGGCCACATGAAGAAAACATCAGTTTATTTGCATTTGGCTAATCGACAAGTGGTTTACCCCGAGGGGGTAGTGGAAGACGTGTTGGTGCGCATTGGAAAATTTATCTTGCCGGCCGACTTCATCATTCTTGACTTCTCGGTTGATCATGCGGTTCCCCTAATCTTAGGGCGACCTTTTCTCGCAACCACCGACACGGTAATCCTAGTTAAACAAGGCGTATTGGAGATGACAGTGCGAGGTGAAACTATCATCTTTGACATTCTAAAAGGGATTAAAGCGCCTAATATGAATTATTTGGAATTAGCGGCCATCTCCCTGATTGATCAAGAGGTACAACATGTTCTCCCCTCAATTTGTTTAAGTACTAATGATTTTTCTAGTGCTTTCTTTGAACAATTAGATCTTGAAGAAAAAGAGGAATTGAATGAGCAAAGTGAGTTATGCGCTCTCAGTTTTGTGGAAAGAAGAGAAGGATACAGGGGCACTGAGCCATTGTTTACGGGAGATAGAACGTTCCCCACACCAAGCCTTCGCTTGAGGAAGCTCCGAGGCTTGAATTAAAGGTGCTTCCCCAACATTTGAAGTATGAATATTTGGGGCCAGATTCTACGCTTCCAGTTGTCATTTCCTCTGTCCTGTATCCAAATCAAGAAGCAAGGTTGATGAGTGTATTGCAGAAACACAAGGGGGCATTGGGTTGGACTATCGCCGACATCAAAGGGATAGACCCAACTTTTTGCACCCACAAAATTATTCTGGTGCAGGAATGCCGAGGCTCCGTTGAACATCAAAGACGGCTCAATCCGGCTATGAAGGAAGTGGTGAAGAAGGAAATCTTGAAGTGGTTAGATGTCGGGGTGATATACCCAATTTCAGACAGCAAGTGGGTTAGCCCAGTTCAATGTGTTCCGAAGAAGGGAGGCCTAACGGTAGTTGCAAATGCTAACAATAAGCTGATTCCTCAACACACTGTGACCGGGTGGTATATATGCATGGAATACCGCAAGTTGAATAAAGCGACAAGGAAGGATCATTTCCCACTACCCTTCATCGACCAAATGTTGAAACGGCTAGCCGGAAATGAATTCTATTGCTTCCTAGACGGCTACAATGGTTATAATCAAATCCACATATCCGTGGAAGATTAGGAAAAGACAACATTCACTTGCCCCTACGGGACGTTTGCTTTCTGACAAATTCCTTTTGTGCTTTGCAACGCCCTGGCGACCTTCCAAAGGTACATGATGGCTATATTTTCAGACATGGCCAAGAATTACGTGGAGGTTTTCATGAACGACTTCTCAGTTTTTGGAAGGTCATTTGACGAGTGTTTGGAGCACCTGGAAAACGTGTTGAAAATATGCGAGGAAACCAACTTGGTGCTTAATTGGGAGAAGTGCCACTTCATGGTACGTGAAGGAATCGTTTTGGGCCACAAGATCTCGAAAGAAGGCATTGAGGTCGATCGGGCCAAGGTTAGTGTCATTGAGACTCTTCCATATCCGTCTTCTGTGAGATTGGTGAGAAGTTTTCCTGGCCATGCCGGTTTTTACAGATGCTTTATCCAAGACTTCTCAAAAGTAGCCAAGCCGTTGTGTAAATTGCTCGAGAAGGAGGTGAAGTTTGAATTTACAAGAGAGTGCAAAATTTCCTTTGATGAGTTGAGACCAAGACTGGTAAAGGCTCCAATAGTAGCAGCCCCGGATTGGGGTCGGCCTTTCTAGATCATGTGTGACGCAAGCGACTATTCTTTGGGCGCGGTTCTAGGCCAAAAGCACGAAAAGATCTTCCGCGTCATATCTTATGCGAGCAGAACTTTAAATGATGCCCAAGAGAACTATACAGTACTGAGAAGGAATTTCTAGCAGTGGTATTTGCATTCGAGAAGTTCTGCCAGTATGTGATAGGGTCAAAAACTGTGGTACACACGGATCATGCGGCCTTGAAGTATTTATTGACCAAGAAGGAGGCAAAGACTCGACTAAATCGATGGGTCCTTTTGTTGCAAGAATTTGAGCTTCAGATAATGGATCGGAAGGGAGCTAAAACAAGCAGCCGATCACCTTTTTCGAGTGAAAATGGCGAGAAGGAATGTGAAGAGGAAATCAGGGACATATTTCCCGACGAACATGTCTTGGCAGTGGAAAGCGCAGTACCATGGTATGTCGACATTGCAAACTATGTTTCATGTGGGATCGTGCCTTTGGGGATTAATTCCCAACAAAAGAAAAGGTTCCTTCATTCTTACAACAAATACTATTGGGAAGAGCCTTATTTGTTTAGGCAAGGGAATGATCAAATTTTCCGCCGGTGTGTAGCGGAGAATGAAATTCCTGGAATTCTGGAGGCTTGCCATAATTCCCCTTATGGGGGTCACTTCGGGAGGGAACGGACCGCTCGAAAAGCATTGCAATCGGGCTTTTATTGGCCAACTCTCTTTAAAGACTGTCACAAGCACACCAAACAGTGTGACAGATGTCAGAGAGTGGGAAATGTCTCTAGGAGTCATGAGATGCCTCTAACCGGTATTTTGGAAGTTGAGGTGTTCGACATGTGGGGTATGGACTTCATGGAACCTTTCCCGTCATCTTATGGGAAGCTCTACATCATAGTCGCGGTAGACTATGTGTCTAAATGGGTCGAGGCAGAAGCTTGTATTGCAGCAGATGCAAGAACGGTCATCAAGTTCGTCAAGCGGAATATCATTGCACGATTCGGAACCCCCCGAGCTAACATAAGTGATCGTGGCTCCCACTTCCGAAACAAGCTCTTCAAAGCTCTTGCCAAGAAATTTGGCATGAAACACAAGATGGCTCTTTCGTATCATCCTTAATGCAATGGGCAAGCCGAGAGCGCCAACAAGGAAATAAAAGGGGTTTTGGAGAAGATGGTAGGCCCAAACAGGAAAGATTGGTCGGAGCGCCTCGACGAAGCCCTCTGGGTGTATCGCACCGCGTACAAAACCCCGCTAAACATGTCTCCTTATCGGATGGTATACGGTAAAGCTTGCCACTTGCCAGTGGAAATCGAGTATATGGAAAGATGGGCAATCATGAGGTGTAACATGGATCTGGGTAAAGCGGGAACCAAAAGGTTGCTCCACATAGAGGAGCTTGAGGAGTGGAGACGTGAGGCGTATGAGAGCAACGCCATTTACAAAGAAAAGACGAACTGGTGGCACGACAAGCACATTATAAACTCCATGCCGGGAAGCTAAAGTCCAAATGGTCCGGGCCATTCAAAATCATTACGTGTTTGCACCACGGGGTAATGGAAATTTTGACCTAAAGGACAAAACTACGTTCTTTGCGAATGGGCTATACTTGAAGCTTTACCACGGGATAGATGGAAAAGACATTGAACCTGGCGTTGATGAAGAAGTGAAAGGATTCGAAGAAGTTGGAGAAGAATTGACCGAAGAAGGTGGCTTGGATCGAGGGTAGTGTGGTTACTACCAGAGTGTCGTCGGGCTAACGACGTTAAACAAATGCGCTATTGGGAGGCAGCCCAAGTTTCTAAATCTTTCTTTGTATATTCTCACATTTTAGTTTCTTTGGTTAGAGCAATGCACTAATCTTTGTTCGTTTTGTTGCATGAAGGAACCGGTGCAATCACGACACTTATGGCGTACACCTCTCCTTCACAAGACGAGCAAATCAACACCCGGGCCAAACTATCAAGCCAAGTCAATCTCATTAATTTGAAGAAGGTAACATGTACTTTCTGTAGGGTTTTGGAGCGTTCTAGATCATCGAGATAGTGGAAGCGTTTAACAAAATCTACTCCAAACCTTGTCCAAGAACATAAACCGTTAAATCCCAAGGCAAAATCTATTCCACAAGATGTTTACCTTTAAGTCATTGTTGAATCGATAAAGAAGAACTTTCGAATCTTCTTCTCTAAAGCAAGTCCACACCAAGAGGATGATCTTGAAGATTCTTCACTTAATTGCCTACTAGAACAATTAAATGAAGAACAAGAGAGCAAGGGTGGCCGGCCACTATGAGAGAGAGAGGGCTTGTGAGAGTTGTGTGATTATTTTGTGTAATGAATCAATAATAGATATTTACCTTCATCATCCAACTCATAAGCATGAGTCTAAAAGTGATTGGTATGGGCTTAAAGTGTCATCACCCATACCCCTTAAATCACTCACCTCTTAATCCACAACCACCAACCAAGCATGGTGTTGTGTGGCCCCCACTCTTGGACCCACCAATGTGGCCGGCCATATTGGGCTTGAAATTCTGAATCGTAGCCAAGTCAAGAAGTCGAACACAAAGTCGTAACTTGTGTATCGACTACTTGCCTAAATTGCAAACTGTGGTAAACAACAACCAAGCAATAATAACGACACCAGAGATGATTACCCAGTTCGGTGACTCCGCACCTACGTCTGGGGGCACTTTACCAGTGAAAAGGTTTTCACTATAAGGTAGTCAATAGTACAACTTCAAGCACCAACTAGCTATCACACAAGCTATTGTCCTAAGCTACTATAGATCTCACCGTGAACAATCTCGACCAAGGTCCTCTCCCCCTGTCTTTGAGATCCTCTCAATTCCACCCTTCAAGCAAACACCTATGCTCGGTGTCGTAGTCTTCTTTGACGGAGTTTGTGAATCTTCAATCACGAACACAAGAACCCTAACCAATCCAAACACTCAATCTTCACGACTTGATGTTTGATCGGAGCAAAGCCGTTCTAGCAAACTTATTCAGCCTCTCAACATGCCAATGGTGCATGGTTAAGAGCTCTGAGAAATTTAGCTAATTTAGAACAAGAACGGATGACTGCTAATGGGGAAGCTTCACGCTTTTTATAGCAGCCCCAAATTCCTAATCTTTCCCGGATTAGGAATAGGAAGTTTCTGACTTCCTAAATAAATTAGGCAAGCAGAGTTGCCGCCTTTGCTGACGTGTTAGTGACTGCTGGAAGTCGCCTGGCTTGTCGACGTCTTTCTCTTGCGCTCCAAGTCTTTGTGACGTCATTCTTTTTTCGCTCCTAGCGGCGTCTAAATAGGAAAGCTTCAGGTCTTTCCTAATCTGGAACGTAATACGTCGCTCCACATGTCGTGTAACATGTTGTACTGACTTCTTACTTTTGCGCTAAAAAATTATGCCAACATTTAAACGTAGCAACAATCTCCCCATTTGGCAATTTTCTAGGCAAACACATTTTAGGCACATCGTCATCTTGTGGCAGTTATGCACAGCAAGCGATGCGACTAAACACCTGTTTAAGTACATCGTTATCTTGTGGCAGTTACGCATAGCAAGCGATGCGACTTCTGGTGCGGCTTCTGGTTCGTCTTCTGGAGCGGCGACTTCTAAATACAACTTCTTGTTTGCGACATCTGGCGCATCTTCTGGCGTGACTGTGCGCAACTTCTGGCGTGACTTTTCGTCTTCTTTGCCCGTTAGCCTATATCTCCCCTTGTTTGTCTAATAATATTGCCAAAGGAAATCATACAATGATTTTCGAATAATAGCAGGGTATAAACCAGCTCAAACCATGAGCAAATATCCCAAAAACAAATGTCACAACGTGCATGAAATTAACTCGGACAGTCCCCGAGGATTTAAGTAGTGTGTTTGAAACAAGTTATCATATGAGATCAGAGAAATGTTTTAAAACTAGGTGGAGTCATCGATATTATCTTCATCTTCAGCAGGAGCAGTGCGGAGGTCATGTAGGAGGGCTTCACAGGCAGTTTTCCGGGTCGTCAGAGCAGCAATTATCTTCTCCAAATCATTGATCATATCCATCAGCTCTTCCTCCATTCTGGTGTCGAGATGTCTGGAAGGACGTGAGCTGGAAGCAGCTTCTGATGCTTTGGCAATGGGAGGAGCGAGATCCCTCATATGCTTGCCCTCGAAGTTTTTGAGACTGATAGTGAGGGACAGTGGCTTCTTTCCAGGAACATCCGTCTCTCAAACAATGTGAGGACATTGTTGGAGGAGAAGTCTGGTGATCAATGAGGGAAACCCAATAGGTAGCTTGACAGCACATGACTTGGCATGTTTGACAAGGTGCTCAATGACATATGAACCAAAGTCAAGAGGAGATTGCTTACATATTTGGTGGATGAGCTTTGCTAACTCAATTTTGATGCTCGACCCGTGAGTGGAGGGCGCCCAGTTTGCCAAGCCAATGCGGTACAGAATTGAATATTTGGCAGTGAGCTCCGCAGCCGCAATGGTATCCTTGAAGGGCCAGATCTTTTTCCGTCCTCCAGTGATCTCAAAAGCCAATTTGTTCAAGTGCGGGACTTCTGGAGTGACTTCTGGGTCCTCTCTGCCAAGGTAAGCATTGATTGTGGTGGCAGATATCTCAAAGCACTCTCCTCGAACAAATACCTCCATGTACTCCGCGTCTTCCGGGTCATTAAACTCACTTGAGAGGTTGACAATGAACTCCTTGACCCGCGCTGGGTAGAATGGCCCGATGTTGATGACCGTGTTGGTCAGGCCTGAGCCATGGAGGAGTTCCACAATCACATTCATTCCTTGAGCTTCAGTTGAGAGCTCTCTCTCCGGGTAGATGTTGCGCTGGTACACATATTGCCATTTGACAGCGTTGTCTACTGAGTGAAATGAGACATTGTCAGTTTGAGCCTTTGGAACATTTTTGGGGAGTTTTAGACCTCCCATTGACTTCTTGACCCGTGGAAGTATGACACGAGTTTCTTCTTCTTCTGACCCATCTTCTTCTGGGGCAGAGGTTGTTACCGAAGTCAACGACTTCCTTCTAGACTTCTTCAGTGGTTTAGAAGCAGATGCTTCTCCTTTCTCTGTGGTTTTCCTTTTTGGGGTTAGTCTTCTTGGTGGTTCTTCTTCTTCATCAATCAACCTTCTCTTTGGTTGTTTCCTTTTCTCAAGCCTTTTAGGCACAACTTCTTCTTCCATGGTTTCTGTTGTATCTATCTCTTCTATATTGACAAGATCGTCTTCAGGTTGAGGAACTTCTGGGATAACTTCCGTATCTTCATTCAGTCTAGGATCACTGTCCTGGGCGACAAGTGGACTGTCGGCTTTGTTGAGTGGTGACTTCTCTGGTGCAGGTGTTGAACTTGGGGGGCTGGATCGATCCTCACAGCTAGCACCATGAATCTCAGGAACTGGACTTCCTCGAGCTTCTTCAGATATATTAGGGTCTACTTCAGAAGGGGCAGTAGGATTACCTTATAGGAGCGTCTGCGAAGAGTGAGAGCCTTCCTCTTCTAGGTTAGCAGATCTGTCCTTTTCTTCAGTGGGGATTGCCTCCATTGGTGTATTCTGAGGCCTTGCCGAACCTTCCCCCGAGAGATTTCTTCCACGAATCTTCACTCCATATCTGTTCGTCGTTGATTTTGAGGCCGATAACTTCTTGGCAATCACTTTCGCCCTCATCTTTGCTCGTAGTTTCTTGGAGGTAGATGGTACACGTCCACTACGGGTACCGACCATTTGACAGAGGGCTTGATTGGTATTGTTTTTGGAGAGAAAGAACAACTGCTATGGTTGCAGATTTGATTTTGGTTTTTCGTGGTGCCCTAGCGGTTTTGGGAAAGTGGAGGGGATGTGCAGACTTTTTCTGCGCGGAAGTTGAAAGGAGTGAATGCCGATTGGTTGATCGTTAGTTTTGCAATCATTCCTTTTCTCTTCTGAATTTCAAAAAAATTTCATCTGGGCTTTAATAAAGTAATTTGGGCCCGGCTTGATTTTGTGGACCCTCGTTGGTCCTGATAGAGAGAGAGAGAGTAAAATCACTTAAAAGCTCTCCCTCTTCTTTCTTGACTTCTTGTTATTTCAGACAGCAAAGTCCAAGGGATGACCTCAGACTTTCAAACCTGTTAGCATCTAACGCCTTTGTGAAGATGTCAACGACTTGTTTCTCAGTGGGTAGGTACTCAAGCTTTATCTTCTTGTCTTCTACAAGTTCTCGAATAAAGTGATGCCTGATATCAATATGCTTTGTTTTTCTGTGTTGAACTGGGTTTTTCAAAATATTGATTGCACTAATGTTGTCACAGAACAAAGTCATGACTTCTTGCTTGACTCCATACTCTGCCAACATTTGTTTCATCCAAAGAAGCTGAGTACAGCTACTTTCGGCAGCAATATATTCGGACTCGGCAGTAGACAAAGCAATACAGTTTTGCTTTTTGCTGAACCAAGACACAAGATTGTTCCCCAGGTAGAAACAACCTCCAGAGGTACTTTTTCGATCTAGTGTGCTTCCCGCCCAGTCAGCATCACAATATCCAACAAGAGTAGGAGAGGTATCAAAGGAATATAGCAAACCCAATTCAGAGGTTCCCGAGATGTACCTTATGATCCTCTTGGCATGAGCTAAGTGACTGACTTTTATGATTCGCTTGATATCGAGTACAGACTCCCACGGAGAAAGCGATGTCGGGTCGACTTGTTGTTAGATATAGAAGACTTCCTATTATGCTTCGATAGAGGCTTTGATCAACTGGTTCTCCCAGATCGTCCTTTGTGCATTTGACATGTGTGGCAATAGGAGTTCTTTTGTGTGAGGCCTTTTCTAACCCGAACTTCTTCACAATGTTCTTTGCATATTTGCTTTGGGAGATAAATATTTCATCTGACATCTGTTTGATCTGGAAGCCTAGGAAGTATGTGAGCTCACCAACCATACTCATCTCAAATTCAGACTGCATATGTTGGACGAAACGTTCCACCATCTTATCTGACTTTCCTCCAAATACGATATCATCAACATATATTTGAGAGATCATGATGTCCCTTCCTTCCTTCTTCACAAAGAGAGTTTTGTCTACTCCCCCTCGAATATAGCCATTCTGTACTAGGAATTGGGTAAGACGTTCATACCATGCTCGTGGAGCTTGTTTGAGTCCGTAGAAAGCTTTCTTTAGCTTGTAGACATCATGAGGAGAGTCATGATCTTCAAATCCCTTTGGTTGAGCAACATAAACTTCTTCGTTGAGATTTCCATTAAGGAAGGCACTCTTTACATCCATCTGATAGAGTTTGAAACGCAGATGGCATGCTATGCCGAGAAGAAGTTGTATGGCTTACAGTCTGGCTACCGGAGCAAAAGTTTCTTCGAAGTCAACTCCTTCTACTTGTGTGTACCCCTGAGCCACTAGTCTTGTTTTGTTTCGAGTGATGTTTCCTTGCTCGTCAGTCTTGTTTTTGAATATCCACTTTGTCGCTTGGGTACTAGTTCCCAGACTTCATTCCTTGCAAATTGAATCAATTCTTCTTGCATGGCGCAGACCCAGTACTCATTATTGATGGCTTCTTGTATATTCTTTGGCTCAATTTTAGAAATGAAGCAAATGTTACCTATCATCTCTTTGTAGTCTATAGGTGCCTTTTGCTGAGTCCGCACTCCTTCATTGATGTCTCCTATCACATCCTGAGATGGGTGATTCTTCTGAATTCTTTTTGAAGGAGCTCTCTGTTCTATGGGAGATGCCTCTTTTTCCGAGATGATTGGGCTTTCGTCTTCAGATTCTTTGTTGCGCTATTCGCCTCTGTCTTCTGGTCTGACTTCTCCTCTGACTTCTGGTCTGACTTCTCCTGAGAGATTTAGGACTTCTTCGTCTTCGTCACTTCTTCGTCCTCGTCACTGGGTTGCTCGTTACTGTCATCGATCACGACATTGATGAATTCCATGATAGACCGGGTACGTTTGTTGAATACACGAAAAGCTCGACTATTTCTGGAGTATCCAAGGAAGATGCCTTCATCGCTTTTAGGATCAAGTTTGCGTCGAGGTTCCCTATCTGCAAGAATGTAGCAGATCGATCCAAAGACATGGAAATATTTGACATTATGCTTCCTCCCCCTCCATATTTCATAAAGAGTGAGCGATATTCCTGTTAGGTTTGTGCCCTAGTCCAAAATAATTCCTCAATCTATATTGTAACGGACATCATTATTTTACATAATAAAAGGCAGAATATTACTAATGTGTTGTAGTAATATATATCTAATGTGATTTGATCTATGTCATAATGTGTGTAACCACTTATAGTAGAACTATAGATCAGAAAGAATTGCATTCGATAATGTCCCTGATCAGCTAAGCTTCTTCTGAAGCGATCAGTATGAGACTAACTCCTTGTGATCACGCTCTACTGATCATGGCAAAGTATGTGCCGGAGTTATATCATAGATATCATCAGGTCGATGATATCGGACAACCCGATTGTGAGTATGCTGCATAGATCCAGTCATGAGATACTCACATATCTTAGCTTGTCATTATATCCTAAGACCAAGGAGTCTTTGTATCGAATGTAATTTGATCTATGTCATTATGTGTGTAACCACTAATAGTAGAACTATAGATCAGAAAGAATTATATTTGATGAGTCCCTGATAAGCTAAGCTTCTTTATGAAGCGATCAGTATGAGACTAACTCCTTGTGATCATGCTCTACTGATCATGGCAAAGTGCGTGCCGGAGTTATATCATAGATACCATCATGTCAATGGTATCGGACAACCCGATTGTGAGTATGCTGCATAGATCCAGTCAGGATATACTCACATATCGTAGCTTTTCATTATATCCTAAGACCAAGGAGTCTTTGTGTACACTATGTAACAAATACCTAAATTTGACCTAGTCTAACGTTATCTGTAAAAGGGTAACTATAACGGCTTCGATTGGATTTGATATTGATTGCACTAGTGAACTCGAAAGGCGTCTGAGGGATTTATCACTCATACTTCGGTATGAGAAAGATATCTGTTTAGGCCACTTGATGAGTATGACTAAAGAAAGATCACGGCCGTGCAGGTGATACCTTAGTATCAGTTTTCAGTCATCTTAGATATCAAGAAATAGTGATTGATAAATTAGGATGACCATTCTATGCCTATTGATCAATCTGGATATCGGTTTGATAAAAGGACAGTGACATGTACGATAACAGGTTAAGTCGAATAATCAATAATCACGAACATTGGATAATCATAATGTCTTGCAAGAGACCACTTATGATGGAAAGGGTAAAATAGTAATTTTACCATTTAGTTACGACGGTTTTCGAGATTGGCTGATTTTGAAGGAACTGAAGAAACATGTTACAAAGAATGTCGAAAGCATCTTTTATGACATCTTGTGTGACATTGTTGACGGCGTCTCGGCAAGCATCCTGATCGAACAGAAATCAGGAAAGTGCAGATTCGGCAGAAAATCAAGAAGACGATTAGGAAAGTGCAGAACGACTCCTAATCTGAAAAGGAGAAAGACGGCGATTAATAAGAAACCCTTTAGGGTTAGTACTCATCCACGATTGCTATAAAAGCTTAGGCTACCCCCTTAGCAATCGTGTGGTTCTTTATTTGTTCAATAGCATCAATTTGCAAGGTTCTTAGACGTGAAGGTTTGCGGGCTGAGAAATTGCAAATTGAGCTTAGGATGTTGTGTATCACATAACTATAGAGAGTTAGGTGATTGAGGGTTTACTGAAAGTCGTGAGTTGGAGACTGCACGCAACCACTAAGCTTGAAGAAGACTTGAAGACGACAGAGCAAGGCGATTGCTCGAAGAGTGGAATCAAGACGTTCTTGGATTCAGGGGGAGACCCTGAGATAGATTGCACTGTAAAACGTAGCATAAAGTATAGATCTAGGAGGGATCACAGGTACTTGTATGTTCTGACGGATTACTGATAAGTGAAATCATTCCACTAGGCTGTGAGCCCCTAGACGTAGGTGACGTTGCACCGAACTGGGTTAACAATCTGCTGTGTCATTACTTAGAGCTTTATATTTACTGTCCTGCATTGTCTACGCAAGAAGTCAGACACAACGTTATAGCATTCTGTGTAACATTGTGTGTGGCATCTTGCACGACTAAGTGATCAGAATTTCATACCAGTCTGCCAATTGTTCGTGAGCCTAGAGGGTCACACGCATTTGGCACGATACATGACAACAATTATGGATGAAAATTGAGAACGATTCAGTAGTTTTCTGGCCTAAGGTTTTAGCCAGACGGTTGAAGAAATCAATTCGAGGAAATTGAGCCATTTTGTCTAAACCGAAATTAGAACTCAAGTTAATGGGTTTAATTTGGGTTTTAATTAAACGGGCTTAAAGCCCATTTAGGGATTTGAGTTATGAATGGGAACAAATGCAAATAAGAGTTTATGAAGGATAGATATGCGATATCTTCCATTATCTTCTCTAATTTTCAGCAACTATCTCCCTCACTCTCTCCCCTCTCATCCTCCATTGTTGTCAAGTTTCTCTCAAAAATTAGTAGCAAAATTATTGAGTGAAAACCTCTTCAGTTGTGGTGCTTGTGTGGACTTGATAGAGAAACACTATACTTGTGTTTTCATCGATTTGAAGAGGTAACTTTCAGATTTATATTTATATATATAACATGCTGAAGTTGCATTAAGATCATAGTTCATTTCGATCACCACGGTTACATAACGTCCGCTGCATGATATTCATCGATTGGAACCCGTGGTGATCTCTTTCAGTGGTATCAGAGGCATGGTTGTTATGTATTTTTCTACATGTTTATATGTGTTCATCACCTTAGCGTGCATGTAAATCCAAAAAAAAATTTCAGATTTGATTGATTTTGGAAATTGGAAAATAATTTTTTTTGGGGTGTTTCGGGTTAGCCATGGCCGACCAGGTCTTGGAATGCCCTAGGGCAGACCATGGTCAGCACCAAGGGCCGACGAGGGTCGCCTACGGGCGACCATGGTCGCTGCCGCGGGCGACCACGGCCTGCCCATGCGGGCGACCATGGCAGCCCGTGAGGGCCACCATGGTTGCCTCGCGGGCGACCAGGGTCTGCCCTAGGGGCGACCATGGCTGCCCTCGCGGCTACCATGGTCGTTCCCGTGGCGACCACGGTCAGCCCCGCGGGCGACCTCGGCAACCCTCACGGGCCACCGTAGTTGCCTCCGCGGGCGACCTCGGTTGAGCCGGTTCGGCTCGGCCAGATTCTAGCTGAACCCGATGGTTCGCGAGAATATATGAAACCCTAAAAATTTTTTAATTTTCAGATTTGGTTCGGTTTCGATAAACTAGCGAGAACCGATCCAAAATTCAATTAATCGATTAAACCGTCCAGTTTCGATAACCCGGAATTTTTCCACACTTAAGAAAGATAAAATTTGGAAAATTTATTTGTTTGATTAGCATGTTGATTCTATATATGATCTTTGATAACATGATGTTTTCCACATGATGCTAGCTAGCCCATTAGATTTGCATTTTAATTTCGGTTTTGCAACCTGCGCGTTGCTTAATTTTGGGTTGTAGTAAATACGGCATGCGTGTCGTGATTTGTATTTCCTTTTATTTATTTTAATTTGTAACCACGAAGACCGACACAATAATCAAGTCAAGAGGGAGACTCGGATTGGAGGAGGCTCGAAGCCAGTGGGAGTTCACGAGAATGGAGCAAGTTTGGATCTTGAAGACCATGTCTTTAGGATCAGTTTTGCTAGGTTCTTAGTAACTTAAGATGGGCTTAGCTATGCATATATTTTATCGTTACATTTATATGTTTGAATGTATGAATGTTTGATAGTTTAAATATAGAAGTTTATGTATGATTTGCTATCACCCACATGCAAAGATTAAAATCGGAATTTAATCAGACTCGCATGTAACCTGCTAAGGGATCATCTTTGCATTAATTTGCAATTGATGATTCCAGATTAAGATTATATTAATATACAATAAGACTTTTATAATTCAATTAAACGCAAATAATTACAAGTCAAGCGTGATACCATCCAAGTTTGGGCACTCAAAAGGGCTTTGACCCTAAGGATGTCGGTACGCCTCCGCGTAACATTCATAGAGAAAAGGTCTGGATGAGATGGATAGTTTTGTGTGGGTGCGTGCGCCTCCGCGTAGTAGTCACATTAGTTCTATCCATAGTTCAAGCTTGGTAGACTTGTCTACGATTGTCAGCTAGGGCTGACCTAGGGTATCAGTATAGGGTATGCCGTGTACTTTTAGTACAGACCCTAGCCAGGAATTACATGGTTTTGTAAATGGATGTATTCCTACCTTGATGCTTTCAATTGGAGCAGTGAGCCTCCGTTCACTTCAATTGAGGGTATGATAGGTTCCTGTTTCAGATTCTAATGTTAGAATCAGACAAGTGTTTTATAACTAAATCTCCAACTTGAATTTTAATTAATTTTACCATGTAGAACTAAAAGGCAAACACAACACAAAGGAGTAATAGCGCACTGAGAGTCCAGATTGAGGACAGACTCAAGAGTGTGAATTACTCAGATTGGAATAGAAACTTGAGGCTTGTACTCAAGCATGAATGCAAGTAGTATATCCTTACCAAGGAACCTCCTGTTGAGCCACCGCTGAACGCCGCTAGGGCACTAAGGATGTAGTTACGACGTTTTTAGAGATTGGCTGATTTTAAAGGAACTGAAGAAACATGTTACAATGAATGTCGAAGCATCTTCTACGACATCTTGTGTAACATTGTTGACGGCGTCTCGGCAAACATCCTGATCGACAGAAATAAGGAAAGTGCAGATTCGGCAGAAAAGCAAGAAGACGATTAGGAAAGTGCAGAACGACTCCTAATCTGAAAAGAAGAAAGACGGCGATTAAGAGGAAACCCTTTAGGGTTAGTACTCATCCACGATTGCTATAAAAGCTTAGGCTACCCCCTTAGTAATGGTGTGGTTCTTTATTTGTTTCCTAGCAACAATTTGCAAGGTTCTTAGACGTGAAGGTTTGCGGGCTGAGAAATTGCTTATTGAGCTGAGGATATTGTGCATCACATAACTATTGAGAGTTAGGTGATTGAGGGTTTACTGAAGTCGTGAGTTGAAGACTGCACGCAACCACCAAGCTTGAAGAATACTTGAAGACGACAGAGCAAGGCGATTGCTCGAAGAGTGGAATCAAGACGTTCTTGGATTCAAGGGGAGACCCTGAGATAGATTGCACTGTAAGACGTAGCATAAAATATAGATCTAGGAGTGATCACAGGTACTTGTATGTTCTGACGGATTACTGATAAGTGAAATCTTTCCACTAGGCTAAGAGCCCCCAGACGTAGGTGACGTTGCACCGAACTGGGTAAACAATCTGCTGTGTCATTACTTATAGCTTTATATTTACTGTCCTGCATTATCTACGTAAGAAGTCAAACACAACGTTATAGCATCCTGCGTAACATTGTGTGTGGCATCTTGCACGACTAAGCTGATCATAATTTCAAAGGATACTTATCAAAGTTCCTTAGTAACCAAATCGATGTGTCATGCATTATGGTGGGCAGTAGGATGCCAGAGTTATAGAAGCAGTTCAGGAACGTTTCAGATGACCCTCATACCTGTAAGGCAGAGGTCAAGAAAATGTTCAAAGAGAAAGCTCGTGTCGAAAGATATGATACTTTCATAGAACTTAACTCCTGCAAACTTAAGGCTGGAGCTCTGTTAGTCCCCATGTCACGAAGATTTAATCTCTTCAGGAGCATCTAACCAGACTCGGTTTTGATGATCAGGTGGAAACGGCTGCAGATTTTATGTTGCAGTCACTTCCAGATACATATAGTGATTTCATAGTAAATTACAATATGCATGACATGGACAAGTCCTTAACAGATCTGCATGGGATACTTGTGACCACTGAAAAGAACCTCAAGGGCAAGACTAAGGAGGTCCTTATGGTCAACAAGAAGGTCAGCTTCAAGAAAGCTGATCAGGGTAAGGGTAAGGCTCCTGAGCACCTTGAAGGGCAGTTCAGACACCCCAAGCGTCCAAAAGTTCAAGCAGCTCCCAAAGCTGCTGTGAAGATTAAGGACAAAATGGAGGAGATCTGCCATCACTGCAATGAGCCAAGACACAGGAATAAGGGATTGTAAACAAATACAAGGATCATGTGAAGAAGAGTGGGTATCCGCGTCTTCAGGATCAGATATTTATGTTGGTAATCTTAATCGGTATAACGTAAATAAGAAAAGGCTTAAATCTGATGATTTAAACCAAGTTATAATCTGGCATTGTCATTTAAGGCACATAGGCGAGAAACGCATTTCAACACTTCACAAGTGTGGACTTTAAGTCCGTTTGAATTCACTCAAACTGAAAGATGCAAGTCTTGCCTAATGAGTGAGAAACGCATTTCTACACTTCACAAGTGTGGACTTTTAAGTCCGTTTGCTGAAAGGCGCAAGTTTCGCCTAATGGGCAAAATGACAAAGGCACTTTTCACAGGTTTATGTGAAAGGCGAGTGACTTGTTAAGTCTAATACATTCCGACGTATGTGGACCTATGAGTACTCAGGCCAGAAGAGAGCTCAACTTATACTTGACTCTTGAAATGGCCGCATTCATTTTGAATCGGGCTCCGATGAAGACAACGATAGTACATCTTGTGACAGTCTTTCTTTCTCCCATTAGTGTGGATGCGTGCGCCTCCGCGTAGTATTCATTAGGATGCGAGCTGAATAAGGTAATCAGTTCTATTTGGATGCGTGCGCCTCCGCGTAGTAGCCAAATAAGAGCTGGACCAGAGTCACAGAAGGTACACCACATGACTCTCATTACGTCTCCCGTTACTGTGGATGCGTGCACCTCCGCGTAGTATTCATTGGGATGGGAGTGGGATGAGATGGTCAGTTCTATTTGGATGCGTACGCCTTCGCGTAGTAGCCAAATAAGAAATGGGCCATAGTCATATATGGTGTGGAAAACATCCTAGTATGTTTTCCCTAAAAGATTTCGGTAGCAGAGATGCAGGCATCCAAATCAGACAAATGTGTCTTCGTAAGGTATCCTTAAGAAACTAAGAGATACAACTTCTACATACCCAGCGAGTACAAAGTCTTTGTTGCTCGAGGAGGGGTATTTTTGGAGAAATATTTTATTTCCAAAATAGCTAGTGGGAGTCTCGTGCATCTCGAAGAAATTCGAGAGGATACGGAACAGCCTGAAGCAATTCAGGAGCTTGCTATGCAAGATGTAGAGGTACTGGAGCCTCAGATGGTCGCCGATGAAGAATCAATCCCTACAGAAATTCCAGATGGTCTAAGGAGGTCTGAAAGATCTCGTCATGTTCCGGGCAGATATGGCTTCACAGCCACTGAGGGAAATGACGTGATGTTGGTGGATCAGGATGATCCATAAACCTTCAAACAAGCTTTAACCAGTCCAGACTCCGAAAAATGGTAGAATGCCATGAGTGAGGAAATGAAATCCATGTATTTCAACCAAGTCCGGTGCTTGGTTGATCAAACCCCTGGGATAAAACCCATCGGTTCTGAGTGGGTCTATAGGAACAAGACCGACATGGATGGAAATCCTCAGACCAATAAGGCTAGGATGGTTGTAACAGGTTATCGTCAGATTCAATGCATGGATTATGATGACACCTTTTCACCAGCAGCAATGGTCAGATTGATCCGGATTATTCTTAGCCATAACTATGGCAGATGGATGTAAAAACCCCTTCCTTAGCAGGAACTTACTAGAGGGCGTGTATATCACACGACCTGTGGGTTTTGTAGATCCAAAGAATCCCGGAAAGATATGTAAGTTGCAAAGATCCATTTATGGATTGAAGCAAGCTTCAGGGAGTTGGAACCTTCATTTTGATAAAGCTGTAAGGGAACTCGGCTTCATCAAAAACAAAAGTGAGCCTTGCGTACATGAGAAAGCGAGTGGGAGTAATATTGTATTCTTGATATTTATTCATCGGGAATGACATCCCGACCTTGCCACCATAGCTTGGTTAGGGAAGTACTTATCGATGAAGGACTTAGGTGATGCTACATTTAATGTAGGCATCGGGATCTCTACAGATCATTCCAAAAGGATTTTGGGCCTAAGTCAGGACATATTGCTAAGTCAGAACATGTACATAGGTAAAGTGTTGAGAAGATTTCAATGCTTGATTCTCATAAAGGATACATACCCATGCGTCATGGCATTAAGCTCAGCAAGCTACAGAGTCCTAGAACTCATGATAAGTTGAGCAGGATGAGTAAGATCACTTATGCTTCGGCTATGGGATCCATCATGTATGTCAGGATGTGCACGAGACTAGAAGTCTCGTTTGCACTAAGTTGTACCAGGAGATTCCAATCTAACCCCAGCCAATTACACTGGATCACTGTCAAAGGTCATCCTCAAATATTTGAGGAGGACCAAGAATACATTCCCAGTGTGTGGGGATATAGATAGAGAACTAGCAGTCAAAGGACAAGTCGATGCTAGTTTTCAGACATATCCAGATGACTTCCAAATTCTGTCAGGATATATTTTGTGTTGAGTTGTGGCGCTTTCAGCTGGATAAGCTTTAAGCAAGCCAAAATTGTCAACTCTACAATGGAGGCTGAGTATATAGCTGCAACAAAAGTAGCTAAAGAGGCCGTATGGATTACAAGCTTTCTAATCGGATTAGATGCAACGCCGCGAGCGTCTGATCCGATAAGCTTGTTGTGGGACAACACAGGTGCCGTAGCTATTGCTCAAGAGCCCATATTCCACAACAGATCCAAACATATACTCAGCAGTCTTCACCTCGTGAGAGTTATCAAATATAGAGGTGATGTGGAGATTAAACACTATTCGACTGATGATAATATGGCCGATCCCTTGACAAAAGCTCAACCGCAGCCTAGGCATGAGAAACATGCAGGGTCTATGGGAGTAGATCAGAACTTAAATTGGAACCAAGGGCAAGTGGAAGATTGTTAGAGTTATGCCCCAGTCCAATATAAAAGTGATCTACATAAGTAAATTGGCATATATTACTAATGTGTTGTAGTAATATATCGAATGTAATTTGATCTATATCATTATGTGTGTAACCACTAATAGTAGAACTATAGATCAGAAAGAATTACATTTGATGAGTCCCTGATCAGCTAAGCTTCTTTATGAAGCGATCAGTATGAGACTAACTCCTTGTGATCATGCTCTACTGATCATGGCAAAGTGCGTGCCGGAGTTATATCATAGATACCATCAGGTCGATGGTATTGGACAACCCGATTGTGAGTATGCTGCATAGATCCAGTCATGAGATACTCACATATCGTAGCTTGTCATCAAGAAACAGTGATTGATAAATTAAGATAACCATTTTATGCCTATTGATCAATCTGGATATCGGTTTGATAAAAGGACAGTGACATGTACGATAACAGGTTAAGTCGAATAATCGATAATCACGAACATTGGATAATCATAATGTCTTGCTAGAGACCACTTATGATGGAAAGGGTAAAATAGTAATTTTACCAGTCTGCCAATTGTTCGTGAGCCTAGAGGGTCACACGCATTAAGCACGATACATGACAACAATTATGGATGAAAATTGAGAACGATTCAGTAGTTTTCTGGCCTAAGGTTTTAGCCAGACGGTTGAAGAAATCAATTCGAGGAAATTGAGCCGTTTTGTATAAACCGAAATTAGAACTCAAGTTAATGGGTTTAATTTGGGTTTTAGTTAAACGGGCTTAAAGCCCATTTAGGGATTTAAGTTATGAATGGGAACAAATGCAAATAAGAGTTTATGAAGGATAGATATGCAATTTTAATTTGAAATTCAATTTTAATTTTAAAATTAAAATCACATAATATCTTCCATTATCTTCTCTAATTTTCAGCAACCATCTCCCTCATTCTCTCCCCTCTCATCCTCCATTGTTGTCAAGTTTCTCTAAAAAATTAGTAGCAAAATTATTGAGTGAAAACCTCTTCGGTTGTGGTGCTTGTGTGGACTTGATAGAGAAACACTATACTTGTGTTTTCATCGATTTGAAGAGGTAACTTTCAGATTTATATTTATATATATAACATGTTGAAATTGCATTAAGATCATAGTTCATTTCGATCACCACGGTTACATAACGTCCGCTGCATGATATTCATCGATTGGAACCCGTGGTGATCTCTTTCAGACAATGTCTTTAGGATCAGTTTTGCTAGATTCTTAGGAACTTAAGATGGGCTTAGCTATGCATATTTTATCGTTACATTTGAATGTATGAATGTATGATAGTTTAAATATACAAGTTTATATATGATTTGCTATCACCCACATGGAAAGATTAAAATCGGAATTTAATCAGACTCGCATGTAACCTGCTAAGGGATCATCTTTGCATGAATTTGCAATTGATGATTCCAGATTAAGATTGTATCGATATACAATCAAACTTTTATAATTGGGAAAATTCCACTTAGCCACTCTTAAGTTTGGCCGAGTTTCACTTAACCCTTCTTAAGTTCAAAATCTACTTGTGGAGTCCCCTAAGTTTGAAAAAGTCTCACTTTACCCATTTTCAATTAACTTTTTTGAAAATTATGTTAACTTTTTATGAAATGATGAAAATACCCTTTCATTAAAAAGATTAAAAATAATAAATAAAAATGATTTTGAACCTTTTGTTTTCTTATTTATTTTATGAAAACAAAGAATAAAAAAATATTTTAGTATTAATTTTTTTTGAAAAAAAAAACTTCACAAAAAATTTAAAAATAAAAAAACGATGTTTAAAAGTCATTTTAAAGTTTTTCTAAAAAATTTATAAGAAAATTATTTTATAAATTATTTTTAATACTAACAGAATTTTATTCTTTATTTTATACAATGAAAACATTATATATAAAAGTTCAAAAATCATTTTGATTAATTTATTATAATTTTCCAACAAAAGGGTATTTTCGTCATTTTGCAAAAAAGTTAACAGAATTTTTAAAAAGGAAAAATTTCACTTAGCCACTCCTAAGTTTGGCCGAGTTTCAATTAACCCCTCTTAAGCTCAAAATCTACTTGTGGAGTCCCCTAAGTTTGCAAAAGTCTCACTTCACCCATTTTCAGTTAACTTTTTTGAAAATTCTGTTACCTTTTTGTGAAATGACGAAAATACCCTTTCATTAAGAAAATTTAAAATAATAAATAAAAATGATTTTGAACTTTTTGTTTTCTTATTTTTATTTACAAAAATAAAGAATAAAAAAATATTTTAGTATTAATTTTTTTAGAAAAATAAATTTCATAAAAAATTAAAAAATAAAAAAACGTTGTTTAAAAATCATTTTAATTTTTTTTAAAAAAAATTTTAAGAACATTTTTTAAAAAATTATTTTTACTACCAACGGAATTTTATTCTTTATTTTATACAATGAAAAGATTATATAAAAAAGTTGAAAAATCATTTTTATTAATTTATTATAATTTTTCAATAAAAGGGTATTTTCGTCATTTTACAAAAAAGTTAACAGAATTTTAAAAAAAGTTAACAGAAAAGGGTAAAGTGAAACTTTTTCAAACTTAAGGGACTTCACAAGTTGATTTTGAAGCTAAGGAGAGTTAAGTGAAACTCGGCCAAACTTAAGAGGTGCTAAGTGGAATTTTCCCTTTAAAAAAAGTTAACAGAAAAGGGTAAAGTGAAACTTTTTCAAACTTAAGGGACTTCACAAGTTGATTTGTAAGTGAAGGGGAGTTAAGTGAAACTCGGCCAAACTTAAGAGGTGTTAAGTGGAATTTTCCCTTTATAATTCACTTAAACGCAAATAATTACAAGTCAAGCGTGATACCATCCAAGTTTGGGCACTCAAAAGGGCTTTGACCCTATGGATGTCGGTACGCCTCCGCGTAACATTCATAGAGAAAAAGTCTAGATGAGATGGGCAGTTCTGTGTGGGTGCGTGCGCCTCCGCGTAGTAGTCACATTAGTTCTATCCATAGTTCAAGTTTGGTAGACTTGTCTACGATTGTCAGTTAGGGCTGACCTAGGGTATCAGTATAGGGTATGCCACGTACTAACAAGTACAAACCCTAGCCAGGAACTACATGGTCTTGTAGATGGATTCACTTCTACCTTGATGCACTCAATTGGAGCAGTGAGCCTCCGTTCACTTCAATTGAGAGCATGATGGGATCCTGGTTCAGATTCTAAAGTTAGAATCAGAAAGTGTTTTATAATTAAATCTCCAACTTCAATTATAATTAATACTGATTAAAAATTGTTTACTGTGTAGATATAAAATGGCAAACACGAATCATTCTGGTAGCAGCGCGCTTAGGTCACTAATCGAGCATGATAAGCTTAACGACGTAAACTTTCTCGATTGGGACCGGAATTTGAGACTCGTTCTCAAGCATGAACGTAAGGATTATATCCTTACCCAGGAACAAGCACCTACTGAACCAGCACTGAACGCCTCAAGGGCGCTAAGGGATACCTACCAGAAATTCCTTAGCGACCGGATCGACGTGCAGTGCATCATGATGGGCAGTATGGTGCCTGACTTGTAGAAACAGTTCTTGGACATTTCCGAAGATCCCAAAGCCTGTATGGCTGAGATCGAGAAAATTTTCAAAGAGAAAGCGCATGTCGTAAGATACGACACTTTCGTTGAACTGATGTCTTGCAAGCTAAAGGCTGGAGCTCCTGTCAGTCCACATGTCCTTAAGATGAAACGTCTTTTGGAACACTTGACCAGACTCGGTCATCCTGTGGACAAGGAAATGTCTGCAGACTTTGTGCTGCATTCACTTCCAGAAGCATATCGTGAATTCGTAGGAAATTACAATATGCATGACATGGATAAGACCGTGACAGAGCTTCATGGTATGCTCGTGACTGCTGAAAAGAATCTCAAGGGGAAAACCAAGGAGGTTCTTATGGTCAACAAGCAAGTGAGCTTCAAGAAAGCCAGCCTGGGCAAGGGCATGGCTCGTGTGCAATTCCTTCAGCATCACAAAAATTTGCGAAGCTGATGTTTTCAAACTCCTTTCCATGATCACTTCGAACTCGGACGACTTTTTCAATGGCTTCTCCTTTTTCTCGTTGAACTCTCCGACATAGGGCTTCAAAGACTGAGAAGGTGTCTGACTTTTCTCTAATAAAGTCAACCCAGGTGTACCTCGAGAAGTCGTCGACATAGACAAATATGTACTTCTTTCCTCCTAGACTTTCCACTTGCATAGGCCCCATAAGGTCAACATGTAGAAGTTCTAGAACACGAGAAGTAGTAAGATGTTGTACCTTCTTGTGTGACGTTATAACTTGTTTCCCAATCTGGTACTCTCCACAAATTTTTCCTTCAACAATCTTGATGTTGGGAACTACAATGATCGCCTTTTCAGAGAGAATCTTCTGCATGCTCCTCAAATTGATGTGACCGAGTTTTTGATGCCATAGCTTCGTCTCTTGTGCTTTGGATAAAAGGCACTTGTTTGGCAAGGTTGTTGTGACTGTTGGAGACCACATATAACAGTTATCAAGAGACCTGTGTCCTGTCATGACTTCCTTCTGGTGTTCGTCCTTGATAGTGCACTTATCACGAGTGAAGTTGACATCCAGATTCAGATCGCATATTTGACTGATGCTGATGAGGTTGGCTGTAAGACCTTCTACCAGCAGAGCCTCTTTCAGGCATGATGAGTTGGGAAGGTTGAGTTTTCCCTTTCCAAGTACTCTGGCTTTTACTCCGTCACAAAAAATGACAAAGCTATTGGTACAAGGTATTAAAGTGACCAAGAATGAGCTATTACCAGTCATATGATGAGAGGATCCACTATCAAAGTACCAATCCTTGCTGGTTGAAGCCTTTAGAGCGGTGTAAGCAATATTTGCTCGATAGTTTACCTCCTTGACTCGTCATTCCTTACGTGGTTGTGCTTTCTTGATGGTGGTCCTTTGCTTGACGAAGCTTTTTCCATATAGGCGATAGCAGAAAGGTCGAATATGTCCTCTTCGTCCACAGTGGTGACATACCCAGTTATGTCTTTTGTTCTGTGTCCTTGAAGCGATCAGGGTATGAGGCTTTTTGGTCTCTTGGTCAGGTGTGAAGTTAGCAGACTTCTGACGGGGCTTGTGGGTGACGACCTTCTGAGGAACGAAGATAGTGCGTGATGATGAAGCTTCTTTTGTATATCCAAGACCTTCCATATTTCTAGCTGGTTTTCCAATCGAGAGGATTTGGTCTAGAGTGTCGGTGCTTGGATTCATCATCTTTACAGACTTGGTGACTTGTTCTAACTCGCTTCTTAACCGAGCCACTTCCCTTTTTAGATCAACAGTAGTTTCGAGAAGTCGTGACTTGTCTTCATTAAGAGAAAGAATGAGAGCATTCTGTTTTTTGTTTACCTGAGAGTCTTCAAGCCATTTGACATACCATTCGTTGTAAGCGTTGTTGAGGGTCTCATCGGATAGCTCGTCATTAGAGTCATACTTCTTTGAAATCTCGGGTGGTTGATCTATTGTGGAGGCAGTGAAAGCAACATAATTACTTGTATGCTTAGAGTCACTGTCTTTCTCATCTTCATCGTCAGTTAGAGAGGCATTGAATCCCTTCTTCTGTTTCTTTAAGAAGTTAGGACATTCTTTCTGCATGTGCCCATACCCCTCACATTCAAAACATCGACCTCCTTTTTCTTTTCCTGATCACTCTCCTCGTCTACCATCGCTATTTGTGCTTTTGAGCTTCTAGAACTTGTGCTGCAGCTTGTCTCTGACTTCTCGGGTGACATTCCGTCCAGTCATCTGGTTGAATCTTTTCATGACTTTATTGTAGTTTTTGGCCAGCATAGCGATAGTCTCGTCAATGTCACTATCCGAATCAGAGCACACCAAGTTCTTCTGCTTTTGGGCAGAGCTTTTGAAAGCAACACCTTTATGTTTCTTCTCGATGAGAGGTAGGGAGAGCTCGATGGTCATTAGGGATCCTATGAGTTCATCAAACCTCAGCATCTTTAAGTCATGAACTTCTTCTATGGCTATAATCTTCATCTTGAATCTGGGACTTAGGGCTCTCAGCGTTTTTCTGACAAAATCTTCATTAGTCATAGGTTTGCCAAGTGAATATGATTCATTGGCTAGATCCTTGATGCGCACATTAAACTCTGCTATAGTTTCGTCTTCATTCATGGTAAGGGCCTCGAAGTTGGTCGTGAGGTACTGCAACTTTTGCTCTCTGACTTTGGATGTACCCTCATAAGCAACAGCAAGAGTGTCCCAAGCAATTTTGGCACTTGTACACGTGTTGATGAGTCGAAACACATTCTTGTCTACTCCATTAAAAATAGCATTAAGTGCACAAGAATTACCTAGGGCGGCTTCATCTTCTTCCGTACTCCACTCTTTTTCGGGTTTAATGCTAGTTTGATTTCCTTGAGCATCAGCATAGTGAGGTTCCTCCCATCCATTGATGACAGCCTTCTAGGTTTTGCTGTCGAGAGACTTCAAAAAGGCACACATCCGTGCTTTCCAGTACCCATAGTTTGTTCCGTCAAGCACTGGTGGTCGATTGACAGATCCTCCTTCCTTGGAATCCATATTAGCTACTCAGAATTTTGCAGGAAAATCACCTAAGAGATAAAGTGCCGCCTCTGATACCAATTGAAATTCTGAATCGTAGCCGAGTCAAGAAGTCGAACACAAAGTCGTAACTTGTGTATCGACTACTTGCCTAAATTGCAAACTGTGGTAAACAACAACCAAGCAATAATAACGACACCAGAGATGATTACCCAGTTCGGTGACTCCGCACCTATGTCTGGGGGCACTTTGCCAGTGGAAAGGTTTTCACTATAAGGTAGTCAATAGTACAAATTCAAGCACCAATTAGCTATCACACAAGCTATTGTCCTAATCTACTATAGATCTCACCGTGAACAACCTCGACCAAGGTCCTCTCCCCCTGTCTTTGAGATCCTCTCAATTCCACCCTTCGAGCAAACGCCTATGCTCGGTGTCGTAGTCTTCTTTGACGGAGTTTGTGAATCTTCAATCACGAACACAAGAACCCTAACCAATCCAAACACTCAATCTTCAGGACTTGATGTTTGATCGGAGCAAAGCCGTTCTAGCAACCTTAATCAACCTCTCAACACGCCAATGGTGCACGGTTAAGAGCTCTGAGAAATTTAGCTAATTTAGAACAAGAACGGATGACTGCTAATGGGGAAGTTTCACGCTTTTTATAGCAGCCCCAAATTCCTAATCTTTCCCGGATTAGGAATAGGAAGTTTCTGACTTCCTAAATAAATTAGGCAAGCAGAGTTGCCGCCTTTGCTGACGTGTCAGTGACTGCTGGAAGTCGCCTGGCTTGTCGACGTCTTTCTCTTGCGCTCCAAGTCTTTGTGACGTCATTCTTTTTTTCGCTCCAAGCGGCGTCTAAATAGGAAAGCTTCAGGCCTTTCCTAATCTGGAAAGTAATACATCGCTCCACATGTCGTGTAACATGTTGTACTGACTTCTTACTTTTGCGCTAAAAAATTATGCCAACATTTAAACGTAGCAACAGGGCTTATTGGGCCCATAATGGGCCTTTGTTGGGCCGGTCACGTGACCTCATGGGCCGAGCCCAATGGGCTCGCCCATGTGGTTTCGTGCCGTGTCCAAAAGTTGCCCAACCCTTTTTGTCGTTACTTATCAAACAAAATCCGACGCGACATCGACGAAAAAACTCAGTTTTCTCGATTCGCTAATTATTCTCTCAAACCGAACCTATGGCCCAAAACCTTCAGTTTTGTCCATGCATAGCTCCTCAAGAAACGTTAAGGTTTCCTTATCTCAAGTTATCCGTCTTGAATGTGTGTGACTCTCCAGGCTCATGCCACCGTTGGCAGATCGGCGCAAAAGATCTCTCTTGCCCGATCCATCATAAGGGGCCTCTAGTAAGACGTTATGATTACCCAAGGTGCATGACGATCGATGATTCTACTTAATCTTGTGCGTACAAGTCACTATCCTATTATCTCTAGATATCTCGATTGATCACAAGGCATAGAGTCGTCACCCTTGTTTAATCAATCATTGTTACTTGATATGTGAGATGGCTGAGAACTGATAACCCGTATCACCGGCATGGCCATGCTCTTACTCTCAGTCAGTCTCGATCAAGAGGCCTTTTAACAGATATCTTTCCCATACCGTAGTGTGAGGGATTAATCCCTTAGCCGTCTTTCGTGTCACTCAAGCAACCCGTTCCGCCACCCAATCATGCCCGTTATTGCAATCCTGTTACGGAAAGCGTTAGGCGCAAGTTAAAGCCGCACGTACATTGCATAGCGATCACAAAGACTCCTTGGTCTAAGGATATCGTGACAAGCTATCGCATTTGAATATGTTCATGACTTAATCTATGAAAACACTATTTAAAGCGAGTCGTCCGATATCAATCACCTCATGATATCTATGATATGATTCCGGGATCCCTCATCCCTATGACAAGTAGAACTACGTCATTGAGAACCATCCTCACACTGGTCGCTTCTATGGAATCATATATTGACCAGGGACTCGTTAAGTGTGATCCGTACAGATTTATGGTTCTACTGCTTTAGTGGTCATAAATCAGATCATGCTTAACATATTACTTCAACACATAAGTAATAAAAAGCCGTTTTATATATATTATAAACGATGATAATGTACATAGACGTTTACAGGCTACTAGCAATTGGACTAGGGCACAAAATGCTATCAATCTCCCACTTGCCCCTTGTTCCAATCTAAGTCCCAGTCTATACCCATTGACCTAACATGTTTATCATGTTTCGCTTGAGGAAGAGCCTTGGTCAAGGGGTCGGCTGTGTTATCATCAGATGCAACGTAGTGGATCTTCACGTCACCTCTAGCAACAATGTCGCGGATGATGTGATACTTCCTAAGTACATGTTCGGATCTGTCATGTGCCCTTGGTTCCTTAGCTTGCGCAATGGCCCCGGTGTTGTCAGAATATAAGTCTACTGGGTTAGATGGGTTTTGAATTACACCTAACCCAGCCATGAAACTCATGATCCATATAGTCTCTTTTGCCGCTTCCGATGCAACAATGTACTCAGCTTCGGTCGTAGAGTTGGCAATGGTGTCTTGCTTCTTGCTTTTCCAGCTGAATGCTCCACCGTTCAACGTAAACACATATCCCAACTGACTCTTAAAGTCATCGGGGTCTGTCTGGAAACTAGCGTCAACATATCTTTTGACGACTAGATCATCATTTCTTCTCCCGTATACAAGAAAAGCGTCTTTGTTTTTTCTCAAATATTTGAGAATCACCTTGACGGCAATCCAATGTTCCTTACCGGGTTTGGACTGATGTCTACTGGTACAGCTTAGGGCAAACGAGACATCCGGTCTCGTACATATCATGGCATACATTATAGATCCTATAGACGAAGCATATGGGATTTCATTCATTCTTGCTAGCTCTGCAGGTGTCTCCGCACACTGTTTCTTGTTTAGCTTCATGCCATCAATCCTTTCTTTGAATCTTGCATTGAGAATCTTCTCAACACTTTGTCTATGTAGGTGCTTTGACTTAAGCCCAAGACACGCTTGGCACGGTCTCTATATATCTTGATCCCCAAGATGTAAGAGGCCTCGCCTAAGTCCTTCATTGCGAAACACTCACCTAACCAAGTCTTTGTTAAGAGCAAGGTAGGGACGTCATTTCCAATGAGCAGTATGTCATCAACATAAAGCACCAAGAAGACTACTTTGCTCCCATCTGCCTTTTTATATACGCAAGTTTCATCATCGTTCTTGATGAAGCCAATCTGTTTCACAACTTCATCAAAACGCTGATTCCAACTCCGAGATGCTTGCTTCAAACCATAAATTGATTTGAGCAACTTGCAAATCTTTCCCTTATTCTTAGGATTCTCAAAACCCTCAGGCAGGGACATATAAACGTCCTCAGCTAACCTCCCGTTGAGGAAGGCGGTTTTGACGTCCATTTGCCATATCTCATAGTTATGATACGCTGCTATGGCAAGTAAAATGCGGATAGATTTGACCATAGCTACTAGAGAAAAGGTCTCTTCATAGTCAATTCTGTGGACTTGCCTATAACCTTTTGCTACCAGTCTTGGTTTATTGGTCTGAGGTTTGCCATCCATGTCTATGTTTATTTTAAAGATCCATTTACACCCAATGAGTTTTACATTAGGGGTTTGATCCACTAAGTCCCACACTTGATTATCTAACATGGATTGCATTTCTTCCCTCATGGCTTCCAGCCATTTCTCAGAGTCGGTTCCGTCCAAGGCCTCTCGAAAGGTAGTTGGATCATTGTCCACTAACACTAAATCATCACCTCCAGTTACTAGGAAACCGTATCTGATAGGTGCATGACTTATCCTTTCAGGCCGCCTTGGACCGTCCTCATTAACTGTAGCTATTGGTTCTTGCTCAACGACCACTTTTGGCTCTACTTCTTCTAGTGGGTCGTCCATTGGTTCCCGAGTGACCATCTCATCTAGAATTTCATCAAGATGAACAGCCCTCCCACTGACTGTCTTGGAAATAAATTCCTTTTCCAAGAATGTCCCACCTCGAGCGACAAAAACTTTATTTTTGCTCGGTTTGTAGAAGTAGTATCCTTTTGTTTCTTTTGGATATCCGACGAAAGTGCACTTATCTGATCTCAGTTCGAGCTTGGTTGCAAACAACCGTTTTACATAAGCCTCGCAACCCCAGATTTTTAGGAAGGACAAAACGGGTTCCTTCCCGTACCATTTCTCGAATGATGTCCCTTCCAATGCTTTCGACAGAGCCCTTTTTATTATGAATGCGGCCGTTTGCAGAGCGTAACCCCAGAAGGAGATCGGGAGATCAGTGAGACTTAACATCGATCGAACCATATCCAACAATGTCCGATTCCTTCGCTCGGACACACCATTGAGTTGCGGTGTTCCTGGCGGAGTCCACTGATATAGTATTCCACTTTTAGTAAGATGACTAAGAAACTCCTCGGATAAGTATTCTCCACCCCGATCAGAACGGAGTGCCTTGATACTCTTTCCGAGTTGGTTTTCTACTTCAGTCCTAAACTCCTTGAATTTATCAAAGGTTTCGGACTTATGTCTCATGAGATAGACATAACCATATGTACTGAAATCATCAGTAAATGTGATAAAGTAGCCTAAACCACCTCTGGCTGGTGTACTCATTGGTCCACATACGTCTGAATGTATTAGACCCAATAGATCACCTGCCCTCTCACCAAAACCAATGAAGGGCGCTTTAGTCATCTTGCCCATTAAACAAGCTTCGCATCTATCAATCGTTTGGAATTCGAATTAACTTAGAAGTCCACGCTTATGAAGCGCTGAGATGCGTTTCTCATTTATGTGACCTAGACGACAATGCCAGATTAGAGTTTGGTCTAAATCATTAGCTTTAAACCTCTTAGCATTTATATTATAGAGCATGTTGGATCTCGAGTTTTGCATATTCAATATGTATAAACCTCCAACAGTGTGAGCATTTCCATAAAACATGTTGTTGCGCATAATATTAAAAAACATGTTCTTAATATTAAAATAATAACCTTCTTTTTCAAGAAGAGATATCGATATAATATTCCTGCTGAAAGCAGGTACGCAAAACACATCTGAAAGTTCAATTACAAGCCCACTGGGCAAAACAAAGTTAACAGAAACCACAACAATTGCGGTAACTCTCACGTTGTTCCCAACTCTTAGGTCCACCTCGCTTTCCCCCATATCTCTTCTACTATGCAACACCTGCACATCCGCACATACATGAGACTTAACTCCAGTGTCTAGTACCCAAGCATTTATAGTAGAAAGATTTAGCTCTAATGGAATACCTGACGAAGTAGCGGCCCCACCGGCCTTCTTCTGATCCTCCTTTAGCTGCTGACAGTCTTTCTTCCAATGACCAGGCTTTTGACAGTAGAAACAGACCGACTCCTTTGCCTTCCCCTTGCCCTTCACGGGCATGGAAGGTTTAGGAACAAATGGTCGTCTGATCTTTCCTGCCAGGTGCATTGGGCCTTTACCCTTGCCACCAACAGCTTTGAAGCTGGATCCCTTCTTGACCATAAGAACACTTTTGGGCGAACTGCCCCTTATGCTCTTCTCGACAGTCACTAACATGCTGTGCAACTCCGATGCGGTCTTGTCCATGTCATGCATGTGATAGTTCATGACGAACCCACCACATGCATGAGGAAGGGATTGCAGAATAAAATCCGCAGCCATTTCTTTCTCCATAGTCATTCCGAGACTAGTCATATGATCAAAATGTCCCTTCATGCGTAGGACGTGTGGACCTACGGAGCTGCCTGCTGACATCTTGCAGGCAATGAGTTCTCGGAGAACAGTTTATTTTTCAATACGTACTTTCTCTTTGAACATATCCTTGATCTGTGCAAACATTGCAAACGGATCATGGGATAGCTCCATAAACTGCTTCTGGAGGTCCGCCTCCATGCAGCCCAGCATGACACACGCAACGTCGATAGAGTCGCTAAGGTGTTTCTGGTACGCATTCTTAACGACCCTCGTTGTGTTGGCAGCTGGCTCCACCGGGATAGCCTTGTCAAGGACGTACTCCCTGCGTTCCAACTTTAACACAAGTCGTAAATTCCTGTCCCAGTCCAGATAATTTGTCCCGTTGAGTTTACACTTTTCGAGTATAGTCCTCAACGACAAATTAGACGAGTTTGTTGAATTACTAGCCAGTTCTACACGAAGAAAGTAAATTTAATCAGAAAAGTTGAATAAATTTACGAAGATCCGAATTAAACACCAACCATCCGATTCTAAGGATTAGAATCTTTAAACCAAGATCCCTTATTTGTCAATTGAAGTACGCTAAGTCGCACCGCTCCAATTGACTCATTTAGGTAGGACGTCCATCCAATTACAACCCGTGTAACTCTTGGTCAGGGTATGTGCAAAAGCACACGGCTTACCCTTCCGATGCCCCAGCTCGACCTCAAGCCAAGAATCATGGTCGAGTCAACCAACCTTCACTAACGCGTTAACTTTGTGCAGATGCTCCGCTAAGGCGCACGACATCCCACAAAATTTACCATTCCCATATAGAACCCATTCCATCAATGCTCCGCTAAGGCACATGACATCGATAAAATGTTTCTACATTGGTGTGAATTTGGGTGGCATCTCACTTGACTCAAATTATGTTGTGATTTGGTTGTGTTTAATAATTCGAAAGTATTTGGCACAATTTCAAACCCGTCATCAGCAACCCGTGTTGTGACGTTTCTAATTGTATCACATACTATCTTCATTTGAAGCCGTCATTTGCAACCCGTGCAAACACGTTTCAAATTTGAACTCATCCATCACAACCCGTGCGATGATGGTTCACAACGCTTTAAACATGCAAACAATTAAAATCGGTTTTAATCTTTGCATCTGAGGTGATGGCTTATAAACTTATAAGCTAAGCATGCAAGCATGTTATTATTTAAATAATACAAGCAAGCATACATAAAGCGTTAAATATGCATTTTATAGCCCATCCTAATCTTAGGATTCTACGAGTCACCACATCTTCTCGTCTTTCTCATTCGGGCTCCCACTAGCTCTTGGACTTCCTCCAAGACCGTCATTGTGCTCGATTTTTCATCCTTCTCGTCTTTGAGTAGCAATTACAATTAATACTCGGTTCGTAGACCGGATAAAAAATAATTACACTTTATGGGCTCGAATGAAAAATTACACGCTAACACTAACGGTGTGCAAACCGTGAAAGCAATAAAATCTAATGGGCTATTAATGCATCATACATCTCATCACATCATCCAACATGTTATCACATGTTGAGTTTCTAAAATAGAATTGGTATTATTGATGAATACTTGATTATGAATTACAATAGGAGGTTCATTTATACGAGGAACAATAGGAAATAAACCAAACTAGGAAGCATAATACGAATAGGAAACCCTAATTAATTAACCATTCTAACACTCCCCCTCACGTGCAAGCTGTGTAACACAAGTCTTGCACGTGAAGCAAGAATAATAGGAAAGCTAACATCTTCAATCATGCTGATTATACGGACATGAGAACAAGTGATTTTTAAGAAGAATCACTAAAACTTTTCAAGTAGCTACGTCATATAATGACAGTGCGGCAACTCGTCGCATAGCAACGGCGCAAGGTGATTTTAAGATAAATCACCAAACTTTTCAAGCAACTACGTCATATAATGACGGTGCGGCAACTACGTCGCATAACGACGGTGCAAAGGTGATTTTTAAGAAGAATCACTAAACTTCTTAAGCAACTACGTCGGTGCGAAACAATTTCAAGCAACTACGACGGTGCAAACTCAGCAAAATCAGCGGAGCAGAAAACTTGGCAAAGGAGCATCAAAGGCGTGTGGCGGCGCGTGGGACTCACGCACGGTTGACAGAGACGGGAGGACAATCAAATAGGAGCATCAAAGGCGTGTGGCGGCGCGTAGAACTCACGCACGGTTGACAGAGACGGGAGGACAATCAAATAGGAGCATCAAAGGCGTGTGGCGGTGCGTGGGACTCACGTAAGGTTCACTTGCCGGCGGTGAGGACAGTGAACTCCTCAAACTGCTTGAACGGAAACTTGTCGGAGGCCTAGAGCCTAACCGGAGTGGAGGCGACGAAAAACGGTCGCCGGAGAATGCTTGATTAAAAAACAGATCTTGAAAATTCGGATGAACAGTACGCGTGAACAGTGCACGAAATTCGGATGAACAGTACCAGTGCACGAAAATTCGGATGAATAGTATGCATGAACGGTGAATTCCCGTGAACAGTAATTTTGTGCCCGTGCATGAACAGTACTCGGAATTTTTTGTTTGGAGAAAGACAAAACAATAATGCTTTGCCCACCCGCTAAAACATAATTAGCAAGTGGGCAAAGCCACATGGCTAGGATCGAATCTAACCTGGCTCTGATATCATGTTGAATTTCTAAAATATAATTGTATTTGAGAATAACTTGATTATGAATTACAATAGGAGGTTCATTTATATGAGGAACAATAGGAAATAAACCAAACTAGGAAGCATAATACGAATAGGAAACCCTAATTAATTAACCATTCTAACATCACACAAACATGTTATCAAATAATATGCAATTATTTCGGTTTTAATTTTGCCAAGTTGCTTGGTCGGGTTTATCGAAACTAGACCTTTTCAAAAAACGGTTTATCAAAACCGATTAAATTTTTGAAAGTTTTTGAAATATTGGATCGCGGGTTCATGCCACGGATCAAACACCGTGCCGAAGCCCATTGGGTCGAGCCCAACACCACGGCTCGGTTTGGGCTTTGGAAAGCCCAAACCGAGCTTGCCTCACCTCTCGGCCTCGGCCAAGAGTGGGGACGGCTCCGGTCACCGCTGGCTTCCCCGGCCTTCGGTGACCTCCGTCCGGTACCTCCGATCCGGCTCCCCGAGAGTCTCTTCTCGGACCCGACAAATCCAATAATTTCTGAAAAATTCCAAATTCAATATATTTTCAAAAATAACATATTTCATGCAATTTTCCCAAAAAGCATTAAAAACATGTTATCAACAATTTTGGCATGCAAATAATCATAAAACCGAAACAAGTTCAACAAGACAAAGATTAAGAGGGTTAACCACGCTCTGATACCACTGTAGGGTTTTGGAGCGTTCTAGATCATCGAGATAGCGGAAGCGTTTAACAAAATCTACTCCAAACCTTGTCCAAGAACATAAACCGTTAAATCCCTAGGCAAAATCTATTCCACAAGATGTTTACCTTTAAGTCTTTGTTGAATCGATAAAGAAGAACTTTCAGATCTTCTTCTCTAAAGCAAGTCCACACCAAGGGGATGATCTTAAAAATCATTCACTTAATTGCCTACTAGAACAATTAAATGAAGAACAAGAGAGCAAGATGAGAGGAGAGAGCAAGGGTGGCCGGCCGCTATGAGAGAGAGAGAGGGCTTGTGAGAGTTGTGTGATTATTTTGTGTAATGAATCAATATTAGATATTTACCTTCATCATCCAACTCATAAGCATGGGTCCAAAAAGTGATTGGTATGGGCTTAAAGTGTCATCACCCACACCCCTTAAATCACTCACCTCTTAATCCACAACCACCAACCAAGCATGGTGTTGTGTGGCCCCCACTCTTGGACACACCAATGTGGCTGGCCATATTGGGCTTATTGGGCCCATCATGGGCCTTTGTTGGGCTGGTCACGTGACCTCATGGGCCGAGCCCAATGGGCTCGCCCATGTGGTTTCGTACCGTGTCCAGAAGTTGCCCGACCCTTTTTTTCGTTACTTGTCAAACAAAGTCCGACGCGACATCGACGAAAAAACTCAGTTTTCTCGATTTGCTAATTATTCTCTCAAACCCATGGACCAAAGCCTTCAGTTTTGTCCATGCATAGCTCCTCAAGAAACGTTAAGGTTTCCTTGTCTCAAGTTATCCGTCTTGAATGTTTGTGACCCTCCACGCTCATGCCACCGTTGGCAGATCGAGGCAAAAGATCTCTCTTGCCCGATCCATCATAAGGGGCCTCTAGTAAGACGTTATGATTACCCAAGGTGCATGACGATCGATGATTCGACTTAACCTTGTGCGTACAAGTCACTATCCTATTATCTCTAGATATCCCGATTGATCACAAGGCATAGAGTCGTCACCCTTGTTTAATAAATCATTGTTACTTGATATGTGAGATGGTTGAGAACTGATAACCCGTATCACCGGCATGGCCATGCTGTTATTCTCAGTCTGTTATTCTCAGTCAGTCTCGATCAAGAGGCCTTTAGCGGATATCTTTCCCATACCGTAGTATGAGGGATAAATCCCTTAGCCGTCTTTCGTGTCACTCATGCAACCCGTTCCACCACCCAATCATGCCCGTTATTGCAATCCTGTTACGAAAAGCGCTAGGCGCAAGTTAAAGTTGCACGTACATTGCATAGCGATCACAAAGGCTCCTTGGTCTAACGATATCGTGACAAGCTATCGCATTTGAATATGTTCATGACTTAATCTATGAAAACACTATTCAAAGCGGGTCGTCCGATACCAATCACCTCATGATATCTATGATATGATTCTGGGATCCCTCATCCCTATGACAAGTAGAACTACGTCATTGAGAACCATCCTCATACTGGTCGCTTTTATGGAAGCATATATTGACCTGGGATTCGTTAAGTATGATCCGTACAGATTTATGGTTCTATTACTTTAGTGGTCATAAATCAGATCATGCTTAACATATTACTTCAACACATAATTAATACAAAGTCGTTTTATATATAGGGAAAATGGCACTTTTGTGCACCTAAATATACACTTTTGACACTTACATACCCTAACTTTTTTTTCTTCTCTTTTTTCCATACCTGAATATTATTTTGGACAATTTGCCCCTAAAATTTTTAAAATACCGAAATTACCCCTGAGTTGAACCAAACTTAAATCTGGTCTGATGGAGAGAATCGGTCCAACTTTTAAAGAGGGTAAAAAGACGAAATTACCCTCACATATTCATCAAATTTTCAATTGAATGCCCCTTTCTACCTTCAGCCCCCCGCCCTTCCCGTCCCCGCCTCCATCAACGGCCACCAGGAACCAGTACAGGTACGCGAGCTCCTTGGGAGAGGACCATATGGAACCAGCTGCTGGAGATGCCCACCAGGCAGCCAGGGGGCATAAGAGCAGGATGCTTGGTCACCTAGATTGTATGGGGACTCGTGAGCGGGGTGAACAATGTCCCTGGCCCTTCTATCTTCGAGAGGGATGCAGTGCGCGGCTAAGAGATCAGAGGATCGGCCTATGGGGAGATCGTCAAGGAGAGCTACCCCCGGTTGGAGCGGATCAGACTCAAGATCAAGAACGGGCAGCCTCTGCTGACGACGCAGCCGCTACAGGATCGCATGGGAGGCTGAGCAGCAGCAGCAGCAGCACGGGGAGGCAGAGGACGGGCTACAGGGGCAGCAACTCAGTAGGAGCCTGATCAGGAGGAGGATGTGCTTCCCATGATGCGTGTGATGCGCATCCATCAGCAGGAGGACTCCGAGCGGTCTCGACAGGAGTGGTTGAGAATGCATGCCTTCCAGGGGTATGTGGGTCAGGCGTTGTATTAGCAGCACCAAGACGTGTGGGGGATAGCGAGCGTCTATCAGTCGCGATTCCAGGATCACCCGGCTTTCCAAGGAGCCGCATTCCCGGCCCCGTCCGGCCCGTATGTCCACTTCCAGTACCAGGACCTGAGCGGAGCAGGCCCGAGCAGCTCTCATGACCCGGCGCCAAAAGGAGCAGAGGGAGACTACCTCTATGATGACCCTACTTATTGAGAGGTATCATCGATGTGTTGTCGGACATTTAGACTTGTTTAATTTTGGAAACTGTAGTTACGACGTTTTTCGAAGATTGGCTAATTTTGAAGGAACTGAAGAAACATGTTACAGAGAATGTCGAAGCATCTTCTACGACATCCTGTGTGACATTGTTGACGGCATCTCGGCAAGCATCCTGATCGACAGAAATCAGGAAAGTGCAGATTCGGCAGTGCAGCAAGAAAACGATTAAGCAAGTACAGAACGACTCCTAATCTGCAAAGAAGAAAGACGGTGATTAATAGGAAACCCTTTGGGGTTAGTACTCATCCACGATTGCTATAAAAGCTTAGGCTACCCCCTTAGCAATTGTGTGGTTCTTTATTTGTTTTCTAGCAACAATTTGCAAGGTTCTTAGACGTAAAGGTTTGTGGGCTGAGAAATTGCAGATTGTGCTTAGGACTTTGTGTATCACATAACTATAGAGAGTTAGGTGATTGAGGGTTTCCTGAAAGTCGTGAGTTTGAAGACTGCACGCAACCACCAAGCTTGAAGAAGACTTGAAGACGACAGAGCAAGGCGATTGCTCGAAGAGTGGAATCAAGACGTTCTTGGATTCAGGGGGAGACCCTGAGATAGATTGCACTGTAAGACGTAGCATAAAGTATAGATCTAGGAGGGATCACAGGTACTTGTATGTTCTGACGGATTACTGATAAGTGACGTTGCACCGAACGTAGGTGACGTTGCACCGAACTGGGTAAACAATCTGTTGTGTCATTACTTATAGCTTTCTATTTACTGTCCTGCTTTATCTACGTGAGAAGTCAGACACAACGTTACAGCATTCCGTGTAACATTGTGTGTGGCATCTTGCACGATTAAACCGATCAAAATTTCAATTGGTATCAGAGGAGGCACCTATAGCTTTAGTTGAGTTCCTAAACAAATATTTTGATCAAAGATGGACAATACTAGAGAAGGAGGATCCATAAATCGACCACCTGTTCTAGATGGGAGCAACTATGGCTATTGGAAGGCTCGAATGTGTGCCTTCATGAAGTCACTAGACAACAAGACATGGAAGGCTGTACTCAATGGCTGGAATGCACCTCAACTCAGTGACAGTGATGGCAATCCTATCGGCCCAAAACCAGAAAAAGACTGGACCGATGATGAAGATGAAGAATCACTGGTAAATTCTCGAGCTTTGAATGCTATCTTCAATGGTGTTGACAAGAATGTGTTCAGACTAATCAACACATGCACAACTGCCAAGTCAGCATGGGACATCTTGGCCATAGCATATGAAGGAACAACTAAGGTTCGAGAACAAAAACTGCAATACCTGACTACCAACTTCGAAGCCCTCGTCATGAAGGAAGGTGAATCAATTGCAGACTTCAATGTTCGCATTCGTGATCTAGCCAACGAATCCTATTCTCTGGGAGAACCAATGTCTGATGAAAAACTGGTAAGAAAAACCCTACGTGCTCTGAGTCTTAGGTTCAAGATGAAGATCACAGCAATTGAAGAAGTTCATGACCTCAAGGTCTTGAAATTTGATGAGCTGATGGGGTCTCTAATGACCTATGAGTTGTCTCTACCCAACATCGACAAAAGGAACAAATGAGTTGCTTTCAAAAGCTCAACACATAAGCAACCAGATCCTGAGGATTCGGATTCAGATGAAGACATCGAGGCTACAATGGCCCTTCTCACAAAAAGGTACAACAAAGCCATGAGAAGATTTAGTCGAATGGGTGGACGGAATGTCACGGCAAATGCCAGAAACAATGCTCCACAAAAAGCTCAAGCTGGAGGTAGTCTCGACAGACTAAACAGGAGTGGGGAAGAAAACAAAAACAAAGGAATTCAGTGTCATGAATGTGAAGGATTCGGCCACCTCCGTAGAGAATGTCCAAATTTCCCCAAACAACAAAAACGAGGATACAATGCCACTCTATCAGATGATGACAATGGAGATAGTGGATCTGAAGAGGTAAGCAACTTTGTTGCATTCACTACTACTACTCCTACATGTAATGTTGATAATGCTGTCGACATCAATAATGATCCAACTCCAAATGAGAATTGGACTAAGGAACAACTAGTCGAGGCATACAAAGGCTTGCACACCAGATGGATCAAGGAAACTCTGATACTTGATCAACAAGGCGAGAGGATCATTAGTCTTACCAACGACAAATCTAGATTTCTAGAGACGATCGTGGAGCTGAAACGAGAAATCACCAGGCTCAATGGAGAAATTAGTCTCATGACTAAATCGGTAAAGATGATGAATCCGAGCACAGAAAGCCTTGGCAAGATTTTATCAGTGGGAAAACATTCCAAAGATACGACGGGACTAGGGTACACACTTACTCTCCCCTCAACAACAGGGACAAAGTTTGTCCCACAACAAGCCTTGGCTGACAAAAAAACAACAGGATGCCCCAACTCATCCTACAGGACGACCTACAACAAAAGCCATAACATCGTCTACAACATGTTCTTGTCAAGAAACTGTCAGAAGACATCCTCCACGCAGACAACAAAGCTATAGAAGACCAGCTTATCAATATCAATGGATATGTCATTACTGTGGTCAACCTGGTCACATCAGACCTTTCTGTTTTCAACTTCTTAAGAGGAAGCAAGCTCAGCTACGACAACAGAGATATCAAAGGCATCTCTCATCTCCTCCGAAGACAACTCGCCTTGAATGGAGACCTAAGAACCTGACTTATCGAGCTAATATTGCCTATACATCATTAAGTGCTTCAACGAACAAAGACTGGTATCTCGACAGTGGATGCTCTCGACACATGACAGGTACTCCAGAGTTTCTCTCCAATCTCAAATTATATACAAACTGCTTTGTTACATTTGGAGATGGGATCCGAGCTCGAATCATTGGAAAAGGAGCACTCAAGCATCCAGAAGCCACCTGTCTGACTGAAGCATTACTTGTAGAAGGACTTAAAGCAAACCTGATTAGCATCAGTCAGATCTGTGATCAGGATTTGGTAGTGAAATTCACTAAAGAAGCCTGTATAGTTAACAACATCGATCAGGTCACTATTCTACAAGGAGTTCGCTCAACAGACAATTGCTATATCTGGTCTCCCGAGACACATACTGAAGCAACCAAGTGCCTTGTCTCCAAAGCAGAAGAAACCAAGCTATGGCATCGAAAGCTTGGACATCTAAACCTCACAAGTATGCAAAAGGCAATCTCAGAGCAGGCTATCACTGGAATCCCAAACCTGAAAATAGTAGAAGGAAAGATCTGCGGAGAATGTCAGATTGGAAAGCAAACCAAGATGTCACACAAGAATCTTCAGCATATCACCACCTCTCGAGTCCTTGAGCTGATACATGTTAACCTCATGGGACCAATGCAAGTTGAAAGCCTTGGAGGAAAACGATATGTCTTTGTATGTGTAGATGATTACTCACGATACACTTGGGTTGACTTCCCTCTTGACAAATCAGACACTTTCTCGATATTCAAGAATCTATGCATCCAAGTCCAACGAGAAAAAGGAGAGACAATTGGCAAAATCATCCGCCTTCGTAGTGATCATGGTCGAGAGTTCGAAAACAGCAAGTTTGCAGATTTCTGCAACTCAGAAGGGATAGCACATGAATTCTCAGCGCCAATCACTCCTCAACAGAATGGCATTGTTGAGCGCAAGAACAGGACTCTACAGGAGATGGCGAGAGTTATGATGCTGGCTAAAGACATACCAACTCACTTCTGGGCAGAAGCACTTAACACTGCTTGCCATATCCACAATCTAGTCACTCTCCGACCAGGTATGTCAGTAACTCATTATGAAATATGGAGGGGGAGAAAGCCCAATGTTAAGTACTTCCATATCTTTGGCTCCACTTGTTACATACTGGCTGATAGAGAGCCTCGTCAAAAGCTTGACCCAAAGAGCGATGAAGGCATCTTCCTTGGCTATTCAAGGAATAGTCGAGCATACCGAGTCTTCAACAAACGAACCAAGACCATGATGGAATCAATCAATGTTGTTGTTGACGATGACTGCGAAGATGCCTCAGAAGATGCGACGGACGAAGACGGAGCCTATCCTCCCAACAATGTCAGGAAGTATGCTACTCCAGATGTCAGAGAAGATGCTAGCAGCAAAACAGAAGATGATGTCGCCAACAACGAAGAAGTTCCTGAAACCAGCAACAAGAATCCCTCACGAAGAGTCCAAACTAACCACCCTATCTCTGGAGTTATTGGAAACCTGAATGAAGGCGTACAGACTCGGTCAAAAGCTCCTGAAGATTATAACGAGATGATTGGAAATATTTGCTTCGTCTCAAACACAGAACCCAAAAACATCAATGAAGCCATCAATGATGAGTATTGGGTCAATGCTATGCAAGAAGAGCTGATTCAATTTGAGAAAAATCAGGTATGGGAATTGGTGCCCAAACCAAGTGAAGGAAACATCATAGGCACCAAGTGGATCTTCAAGAACAAATCCGATGAGCTTGGCAACATCACTCGCAACAAAGCAAGGTTAGTTGCTCAAGGGTATACTCAAATTGAGGGTGTTGACTTCGATGAGACATTTGCTCCTGTGGCAAGACTTGAAGCAATCCGTCTCTTGCTAGGGATATCGTGTCATCTACAGATAAAGCTCTACCAGATGGATGTCAAAAGTGTGTTCTTGAATGGGGATCTCAACGAAGAAGTGTATGTGTCACAACCTAAAGGATTTGTTGATCCTCACTACCCTGATCATGTGTATAAACTCAAAAAGGCTCTTTATGGGTTGAAACAAGCACCAAGGGCTTGGTATGAAAGGCTCACAAAATTCCTCATCCAAAGCGGCTACACTAGAGGGGGAGTCGACAAGACCCTATTTGTGAAGAACGAAGACGGGAATCTGATGATTGCTCAAATATATGTCGATGACATTGTTTTTGGAGGGATGTCAAGCAAGATGGTAGAGATATTTATTCAACAGATGCAATCAGAATTCGAGATGAGCATGGTGGGAGAGCTTACTTATTTTCTAGACTTCCAAATCAAACAACAAAAGGATAGCATCTTCGTATCTCAGAGCAAGTATGCGAAGAATATTGTCAAGAAGTTTGGGCTAGAGAAAGCCTCACATAAAAGGACACCAGCAGCTACACATGTCAAGCTAACTAAAGATGATTCAGGAGAAGCCGTCGACCAACACCTATACAGAAGCATCATCGGTAGTCTTCTCTACCTCACCGCAAGTCGACCAGATATTGCCTACTCTGTCGGAGTATGTGCACGATATCAAGCTAATCCTAAGGTTAGTCATCTGTCCGAAGCCAAAAGAATTATTAGATATATTTCTGGGACTACAAACTTGGGTTTGTTATATTCATTCGACACATCCTCTACCTTAGTGGGGTATTGTGATGCCGATTGGGCTGGGAACACATCTGATAGGAAAAGCACATCTGGAGGATGCTTCTTCCTTGGCAACAACCTCATATCATGGTTTAGTAAGAAGCAAAACTGTGTTGCCCTTTCCACTGCCGAATCGGAGTATATTGCAGCTGGGAGTAGCTGCACACAACTACTATGCATGAAGCAGATGTTAGTCGAATACAATGTCAGACAGGATGCCATGACTTTATATTGTGATAATGTCAGCGCGATCAACATCTCCAAAAACCCTGTCCAACACAGCAAGACCAAACACATTGATATTAGACATCACTTCATTCGAGAATTGGTCTAAGACAAGAAGATCATCCTAGAGCACATCCCAACAGAGAAGCAACTAGCTGATATCTTCACAAAGGCTCTAGACGCGAGCAGATTTGAGGATCTCAGATCATCTCTTGGTCTGTGTTCCATCAACGACCAGTAAAGAAGATACAGAAACGGTTAAGAGGAAGCGTTGGTACCTCTTCATGAACCGGTCTAAAAACCAACAAATGTCGTTGGGCTAGGCATATCAAAAGCCCATATAAAAGAAAAGGAAAGACACAGTCAGACGCTAAAGAAGATTTGAATCGTTTAGTTTTCAAAAACCTAGTCTGCCTCCTCTCTGTGCTCACCCTCATTGCCTTCACCATTCGCTCTCTGCAAATCTCTCGAACAACAATGGTGAAAACTAGAAGCACAGTTGCCCCGAAGGAAGCCACTGCTTCAAAGAAAGCTGAAGCCAAAGGCGCCACAAGCAGTAGAGCGAAGACAAATAAGCATGGAGTTCGAATCAAAGGGCCAAAAACCCTGAAGAAGTCAGAAGAAATTCCCAAAGAGGATTCACCAGAGAAAGCCCCAATGCCAGTGTTTACTCGAGTTCCCAAGAAGTCCCGAACCGGAAGTGCTGCCTTCTCGATGTCTGACCTAACCGGGCCAGAAAGAGAGAACGATCTTGGCCAGGAAAACCGAGAGGCCTCCATGCAAATAGTCGCAGTTCCAACACCAACAGGTAACGATTTCTCTGCTGACACTTCTAGAAACAGTGATATGTTAGAATCACTACTGGAAAACCAGTACCCACCTAAAGAAGGTGTGGTAGAAGAACTGATACGTCCGGAAGAAGAAAAGGAGGATCTGACTCCGGTGAGTCATGGGCTGGAACGCATTGCGGAAGGAGAGGGAGGAGAAGAAGAAGGAACAAATGTCATACCAAAAGCCACTGAAGATGTTATAGAAGAAGAAGAAATAGCTGACTCGGAAGAAGCCGAGGAAGAAGAAGAAGAGAAAGAAGAAGCCAGAAACGGAGAGACCGATCTGGAAGAAGCTGAGAAGAATAAGGATGCCACCACCAACAACACAGAAGATAACACTCTGGATGCCAGAGAAGATGTCATGGAAGAAGCTGCTGATACGGCACACACAGTGCTGTCAACCCTGAAGAAAAAGGCTCTAGAAGAAACTGAAAGTTTGGCTGTCATGGTTGGAAAGTTGAAAGAAACAAGGAAAAGGAAGAAGAACAAGGAGGCTGGAGGTCCAAGCAACAAAAAGAAAAAATCGCATGAAAAGGAAAAAGGGAAGAAAGTGATCGCAACAAGAAGTTTGATAGATGAATCATCTGATGATGACGTTGAAGAAGTCCCTGCTGAGGAAGAAAAGAAGAAGAAGGCCCTGAAAACGGCCAAGAACACCATGAGTGTAACTTACGACAATGTGTCGTTTCACTCAGCAGAAGGCGCAAAAAGGTGGGAGTTTGTCTTTCAGAGAACGGCGTACCCAGAGAAGACACTGTCAACAGAGCTGCTTGGGCTGAAGGCCATCATACAGCTCCTGGAGAAGGCAGAATTAATGAGAACCGTCTCCGACATTGGCAACCACTATCCCCTGCTGGTTAAAGAATTCATTGCAAATCTGCCTACCACGTTTGGTACCCAGATGCTCCAGAGTTTGATAAAGTATATGTCAGAGGCATCCGCTTTGACATCACCTCCGACATCATCAATGAATTCCTGGGAAGGAAGAGGGTTCGGTCTGTGCCACCACCCGATCTGAGCAAAGTCCTCCGCAAAATCACCGGAGACAAGAGCAGAACATGGCCATCCAAAGGGACAGTGGCAGCCTCAGATCTGACTTCCAAGTACTCCATCCTCTTTCGGATTGGAGTTGCAAACCGGGCGCCCTCAAACTCACGCATCATCGATCAAACCTGAGCTAGCAATCCTTATCTACCAAATCGGTACTGGATCTAAACTTGACTTTGGACAATTTGTGATTGATCATCTTGTTCGCCATGCTAGATCTCTTGCTGTGAAAATTCCCATAGCCTTTCCATCCCTTATCTCTGAATTACTCGTGCATCAACACCCTGGTGTGTTGAAAACGTCGGATAAGGTGGGGAAAAGAGGAGGAGTAATTGTGGTGAGCCACAAATTGTTTGAAGGAAGGCATGCTCCTGATCTAGCCAGGCCAGAAGCCACAGCAAAAACCAGTAGAGCCACAAGTGCCGTTCCTCTCACAAGGACTACCAGCAGGGATGCCGTCATGCTCAAGCAAGAAATTGAAGTGCTTGATGAGGACATTGCAAACTTAAAGACGGCCCTGAAGCACCTCTCGCAGCGCCGAACTCACTGCGCCAACCTGCTGCACTCCATGTCTCCTCCAGGCTCAGAAGAAGATCCCACAAATGATCCAGAAGATGCTACCCAAGAAGCCTCCACAGAAGCTACAGAGACTGACAGTTCCAACAGCAGCTCTATTTGAAAATTTTATGAATTCTCTAAACTCTTGAACTACTGAACAACTTTTATGGTCTGTAATATTTTGTGGACACTGTATCATGCTTTCTCTCGACAGCTGATCGAGAGCAAGTGTGAGTTATGCTTGATTTTATTTTTTCTTATTTCCCGGACTTGTTGAAATATTTGTTTAAGTTTTGGCTCTTTTTGAGCCAGCAAGGGGGAGTAAGTAGTGTTTAGATTAGAAATACGCGCGCGATGATACAAGGAAGAAAGATAGAGACGACGCGACGACGACACTGCCGATCAACGAGACGACAAATGCGACGAAGAATGCTGTCCTTAAAAATAGCCAAAGGGTGAGATTGTAGTTACGACGTTTTTCGAAGATTGGCTAATTTTGAAGGAACTGAAGAAACATGTTACAGAGAATGTCGAAGCATCTTCTACGACATCCTGTGTGACATTGTTGACGGCATCTCGGCAAGCATCCTGATCGACAGAAATCAGGAAAGTGCAGATTCGGCAGTGCAGCAAAAAAACGATTAGGCAAGTACAGAACGACTCCTAATCTGCAAAGAAGAAAGACGGTGATTAATAGGAAACCCTTTGGGGTTAGTACTCATCCACGATTGCTATAAAAGCTTAGGCTACCCCCTTAGCAATTGTGTGGTTCTTTATTTGTTTCCTAGCAACAATTTGCAAGGTTCTTAGACGTAAAGGTTTGCGGGCTGAGAAATTGCAGATTGTGCTTAGGACTTTGTGTATCACATAACTATAGAGAGTTAGGTGATTGAGGGTTTACTAAAAGTCGTGAGTTTGAAGACTGCACGCAACCACCAAGCTTGAAGAAGACTTGAAGACGACAGAGCAAGGCGATTGCTCGAAGAGTGGAATCAAGACGTTCTTGGATTCAGGGGGAGACCCTGAGATAGATTGCACTGTAAGACGTAGCATAAAGTATAGATCTAGGAGGGATCACAGGTACTTGTATGTTCTGACGGATTACTGATAAGTGAAATCTTTCCACTAGGCTGAAAGCCCCCAGACGTAGGTGACGTTGCACCGAACTGGGTAAACAATCTGCTGTGTCATTACTTATAGCTTTCTATTTACTGTCATGCTTTATCTACGCGAGAAGTCAGACACAACGTTACAGCATTCCGTGTAACATTGTGTGTGGCATCTTGCACGATTAAACCGATCAAAATTTCAGAAACTTTTTGTTGGATTTTGTGTTATTTTGGGTCGATTTTGGAGAACCTTGTTTTAGTAATGTTCAGACTATTGCATGTTAAAGTTATGTCGTTTTGCTTGACATGATTAGTTTAAATTGCTGAATGAGGGTTGTTTTCTTTTTGAGCATGCTAGGCACTTTGCCCAATTTGAGATCACTTTTGGCATTGAAATTCTGATATGTGGTAGAGCCAAAGAAGTCGGACACAAAGTCTTAACTATTGTGTCGACAATTTGCCTAAACACAGACAATAGTTCGAACCATAAACAAGTGATAATAATGACACCAGAGATGATTACCCAGTTCGGTGCAACGTCACCTACATCTGGGGGCCCTCGGCTAGTGGAAAGATACTTCACTATTATGTAGTTACAAGTACAACTTCAAGTATCAACTAGCTATCACACAAGCTATTGACTTAAGCTACTTTAACTACTAGCTCTCGTACCTAGACCAGGGTCCTACTCCCCCTGTCTTCGGGTCCTCCTCGAGTCCACCCTTCGAGCAAGCCTATGCTCGGTGTCGTTGTCTTCTTTGACATATTTGTGAATCTTCAATCACAAACACAAGAACACTCAATCTTTGTGAGTTGATGTTTTATCGAAGCACACCGTTCTAGCAAACCAATCAACCTCTAAACATGCCTATGTTGCACAGTTAAGAGCTCTGAGAAATTTAGCACAAAGAAAAAGAACGGACAGGTTGCTAATGGGGAAGCACAAGCTTTTTATAGCGCCCTCACATTCCTAATCTGTCTCGGATTAGGAATAGGAAGTCTCAGACTTCCAAACAATTTAGGCAAGCTGACAGTTGGCGTTGCCGCCTTTGCTGACGTGTTGTTGACAGCTGCAAGTTGCCCAAACTCGTCGTAACGTCATTCTTCTTTCGCTGCAAGTTTTAGTTGCCTGATCTTGTTGTGACGCTTCCATACCTTTCCTAATTTGGAGTATATGCAGTCGCACCAAATGTCGTGCAACATGTTGTAATGATTTCTTACTTTTGCGCTAAAAAATTATGCAAACACTAAACGTAGCAACAATCTCCCCCTTTGGCAATTTTTTAGGCAAACACATTTCGATTCGATATCAACAACATCCTCTTCATTCAGAGCACAACATCATGTCAGCAACTTCTTTTAGGGCATCTTTCGTGGCCTCCTGCGCACGACTTTTTCCATTGTATTATTTCCCCCTGGTTGGCTAACAAAATTGCCAAAGGCAATAGACACATAATAGCAAAGCTTTAAACAGAATATGAGCCAGCTCAAAACATGAGCAAATACCAACCTCAATAAGGGGGCAAACATTCAAACAGTAACAGAGTTAAAAAATTAACTCGGACACACCCCGAGGATTTAGAAGTTTAACAAGAACTAGTAATAGTAGCAAGCAAATGAATTTTTTCTTTAAAAAGAAGCGGAATCGTCAGCTTCTTGGTTAGATGCAGTGTCTTCAGCAGGAGCGGTACGCAGATCATGTAGGAGGGCATCACAAGCATTCTTCCGGGTCGTTAGAGTAGCAATAGTCTTTTCCAAGTCATTGATCACCTCGACCAGTTCGTCCTCTACCCTGGTGCCCAGAGGTCCGGAAGGGCGTGAGCTGGTACCAGCCTCAGACGTCTTGGCTTAGGGAGGAGCGAGATCTCTCACATGTTTGCCCTTAAAATGTTTGGGACTTATAGTGAGCGGTAGAGGCGTCTTTCCAAGAGCATCAGCTTCTCGAACAATGCGAGGACATTGTTGGAGAAGTATACCAGTGATCAATGAGGGAAACTCAATAGGTAATTTGATGGCACATGACTTTGCATGATTGACAAAGTGCTCAATAACAAATGTACCAAACTCAAGAGGAGATTGGGTACCTATTTGGTATATTAGTCTTGCTAGCTCTGTTTTGATGCTCGACCCATGAGTGGAGGGTGCCCAGTTTGCCAAACCAATGCGGTATAGAATGGAATATTTTGCAGTGAGTTCTGCAGCCACAATGGTATCCTTTGAAAGAGATCACCATGGGTTCCAAACGATAAATTTCATGCAGCGGAAGTCACGTAACCATGGTGATCGATTAAAGCTTTGATCTTAATGTAAATTCAACATGCTATCAACCTTTTGAATATGAAAAATACCTCTATTAACCGATGAAAACACAAGCTTAGTGTTTCTCTATTAGGTCCACACAAGCACCACAACCGAAGAAGGTTTTCTCTCACACTTTTGCTATGAATGTTCTTGAGAAGCTTGAAAAAAATGGTGGATGAAGAGGGTGAGAGGATTCGGCCAAAAGGGGGAGAAGATGAGGGGAGTAGTTGCTAATGGTTGGAGAAAATAATGGGAGATATTTTGGAATTGTAATTTGAAATAAAATTGAATTTCAAATTAATAATTGCATATCTACCCTTCTTAAACTCCTATTTGCACTTCTTCCCCATTTATCTCTTGAATCCCTAAATGAGCTTTAAGCCCGTTTAACTAAAACCCAAATTAAACCCATTAACTTGAGTTATAATTTCGGTTTAGATAAAACGGTTCAATTTCCTCGAATTGATTTCTTCAACCGTCTGGTTAAAACCTTAGGCCAGAAAACTACCGAATCGTTCTCAATTTTCATCCATAATTGTTTTCATGTATCGTTCTTAATGCGTGTGACCCTCTAGGCTCACGAACAATTGGCAGACTGGTAAAATTACTATTTTACCCTTTCCATCATAAGTGGTCTCTAGCAAGACATTATGATTACCCAATGTTCACGATAATCGATTATTCGACTTAACCTGTTATCATACATGTCACTTTCATTGTATCAAACCGATATCCAGATTGATCAATAGGCATAGAATGGTCATCCTAATTTATCAATCACTGTTTCTTGATATCTGAGATGACTGAAAACTGATACTAAGGTATCACCTGCACGGCCGTGCTATTCCTTTAGTCATACTCATCAAGTGGCCTAAACGGATATCTTTCTCATACTGAAGTATGAGTGATAAATCCCTCAGACGCCTTTCGAGTTCACTAGTGCAATAAATATCAAAGCCAATCGAAGCCGTTATAGTTACCCTTTTACAGATAACGTTAGACTAGGTCAAACTTAGGTATTCGTTACATAGTGTACACAAAGACTCCTTGGTCTTAGGATATAATGACAAGCTACGATATATGAGTATCTCATGACTGTATCTATGCAGCATACTCACAATCGGGTTGTCCGATATCATCGACCTGATGGTATCTATGATATAACTCCGGCACTCACTTTGCCATGATCAGTAGAGCATGATCACAAAGAGTTAGTCTCGTATTGGTCGCTTCAAAAGAAGCTTCGCTGATCAGGGACTTTATCGAATGCAATTCTTTCTGATCTACAGTTCTACTATAAGTGGTTACACACATTATGACATATATAAAATTACATTAGATATATTACTACAACACATTAGTAATATCATGTCTTTTATTATGTAAACTAATGATGTTCGTTACAATATAGATTGAGGAATTACATTGGACTAGGGCACAAACCTAACAATCTCTCACTTGCCCCTAGTGATAGCATTTGTGCCCAAGTCCAATTGCTATTAGCCTGTAAACGTCTATGTACATTATCATCGTTTGTAATATATATATATATATATATATATAAAACGGCTTTGTATTACTTATGTGTTGAAGTAATATGTTAAGCATGATCTGATTTATGACCACTAAAGTAGTAGAACCATAAATCTGTACGGATCACACTTAACGAGTCCCTGGTCAAAATATGCTTCCTTAGAAGCGACCAGTATGAGGATGGTTCTTAATGACGTAGTTCTACTTGTCATAGGGATGAGGGATCCCGGAATCATATCATAGATATCATGAGGTGATTGATATCGGACGACCCGCTTTGAATAGTTTTTTCATAGATTAAGCCATGAAAATATTCAAATGTGATAGCTTTTCACGATATCCTTAGACCGAGGAGTCTTCGTGATCACTATGCAATGAACGTGCGGCTTTAACTTGCGCCTAACACTTTCTGTAACAGGATTGCAATAACGGGCATGATTGGGTGGCGGAATGGGTTGCATGAGTGACACGAAAGACGGTTAAGGGATTTATCCCTCATACTACGGTATGGGAAAGATATCCGTTAAAAGGCCTCTTGATCGAGACTGACTGAGAGTAAGAGCATGGCCATGCCGGTGATACGGGTTATCAGTTCTCAGCCATCTCACATATCAAGTAACAATGATTGATTAAACAAGGGTGACGACTCTATGCCTTGTGATCAATCGGGATATCTAGAGATAATAGGATAGTGACTTGTACGCACAAGGTTAAGTCGAATCATCGATCGTCATGCACCTTGGGTAATCATAACGTCTTACTAGAGACCACTTATGATGGATCGGGCAAGAGCGATCTTTTGCGCCGATCTGCCAACGGTGGCATGAGCCTAGAGGGTCACACACATTCAAGACGGATAACTTGAGACAAGGAAACCATAACGTTTCATGAGGAGCAATACATTGACAAAACTGGAAGTTTTGTGCCATGGGTTCGGTTTGAGAGAATAATTGAGAAAACTGAGTTTTTTCGTCGATGTCGCGTCGGACTTTGTTTGATAAGTAACGACAAAAAGGGTCGGGCGACTTTTGGATAAGACACGAGACCACACGGGCGAGCCCATTGGGCTCGGCCCATGAGGTCTCATGGCCGGCCCAAAAAAGGGCCCAATAAGCCCTCTTGGCCGGCCCACGTGGTGGGTCCATGTGTGGGGGCCACACAACACCATGCTTAGTTGGTGATTGTGGATTAAGAGGTGAGTGATTTAAGGGGTATGGGTTAAAACACCTTTAAGCCCATACCAATCACCTTTTGACCCATGCTCATGAGATTGATGAAGTAGAGAAACATCAAATGGGATTCAACATTCAACATAACTCTCACAAGCTCTCTCTCTCTCTCTCTCTCTCTCTCTCTCTCTCTCTCTCTCTCTCTCTCTCTCCTCTCTTTGCTCTCTTGTTATTCATTTAATTATTCTAGTAGGCAATTAAGTGAAGGATCTTCAAAATCATCCCCTTGGTGTGGACTTGCTCTAGAGAAGAAGATCCAAAAGTTCTTCTTTCTTGATTCAACGAACACCAAAAGCAAAATGGAGAAACTGTCCAGATTGTCGAGTTCCGTAGACCGACATTGCGTGAGCCATAGCCTCTTCGTCCGAGGTCCGATTGACCTGAAACTTGCGGCGTTAGAAAGATAAGTCAAAGGTCTACAACTTTTTTGAAATACTGATTTTCCAAAAGAGCGCTAGTGTGGGAGGTACAAGGCCGAGAAGCAGACTGTTCCGCAGAGTCTGTCCAGCGAGATGGGAAAAATGTTTTGCTCCAGACGGAGGTCTTCTCGTTTGAACTGGGTTCGGAGCAAAACACAAAAGATGTAGAGAATTGGCTGAGGTTTAATCTCCAAAAAGAACCGAAGAAATTGGAGATATGTAGCTCGAGATATGGATCTTCAAAGTCTCGGTTTTCTGCCCGGCAGATTCTGGTAAAATCCGAAAACTCGATTTCCTAAGGATCTAACTTGGTAGTCGATCTTGCGCAGGTTAGGGGCGGTTTATAGGTTTCTTCCTCTGCCATGAACGTGATTAGGATGCCCCGGAACCCAACACCTAGTTCCAACCTAAGTTCCAATCTACCCCCATAGACTTCACGTGCGCCTCATGCTTAGGCTGTGGTAAAGCCTTTGTCAAGGAATCAGCAACATTGTCATCAGTAGGTACATAAGTAATCTCCACATCACCATTATGAATATATTCTCTGATAATGTGATACTTCTTTTGTATGTGTTTAGTTTTGTTGTGGAATCTGGGCTCTTGAGCTAATGCTATGGCCCCAGTGTTGTCACACAACAAGCTTACCGGATCAGACGCTCGCGGCATTACATCTAATCCGGTTAGAAAGCTTCTAACCTATACGGCTTCCTTAGTTGCTTCTGCTGCAGCTATGTATTCAGCCTTCTATTGTAGAATCGGCAGTTGTGGCTTCCTTGAAGCTCTTCCAGCTGAATGTTCCGCCATTTAACACGAATACAAATCCTGCCTGTGATTTGAAATCATCAAGATCTGTCTGAAAACTAGCATCAACATATCCTTTGACTGCTAGTTCTCCATCCTTCCCACCATACACTAGGAATGCGTCCTTAGTTCTCCTTAGATATTTAAGGATACTATTGACAGCAATCTAGTGCTCCTGGCATGGGTTAGATTGATATCTGCTGGTACAGCTTAGTCCGAACGAGACGTCCGGCCTCGTGCAAATGATAGCATACATGATGGATCCCACAGCCGAAGCATATGGGATCTTACTCATTTTGCTTAGCTCATCAGGAGTCTTAGGACTCTGTTGTTTGCTGAGCTTAATGCCATGCCGCATGGGTAGGTATCCCTTCTTAGAATCAAGCATTGAGAATCTTCTCAACACTTTATCTATGTAAGTGCTCTGACTTAGGCCCAATATTCTTTTGGGTCGATCTCTGTAGATCTTGATGCCCAGAATGAAAGCAGCATCACCTAAATCCTTTATCGAGAAGAATTTCCCTAACCAAGCTTTAACTTTAAGCAAGGTTGGGATGTCATTCCCGATGATCAGTATTTCATCGACATGTAGCACTAGGAATACTATTTTACTCCCACTCGCTTTCTTATATACGCAAGGTTCACTTTCGTTTTTGATAAAACTGAATTCCCTTACGGCTTCATCAAAACGAATGTTCCAACTCCATAAAGCTTGCTTTAATCCATAAATGGATCTAAGCAGCTTACAAATCTTTCCAGGATTCTCTGGATCAACAAAACCCTCAAGTTGTGTCATATACACATCCTCTTTTAAGTTCTCGTTAAGGAAGGCGGTTTTGACATCCATCTGCCATATCTCATAGTCGTAATATGCTGCTATGGCTAGAATGATCCGGATAGATTTGACCATAGCCACGGGTGAAAAGGTCTCGTCATAATCGATACCTTCGATCTGGCGATAACCTTTCGCAACCAGTCTAGCTTTATAGGTTTGAGGTTTTCCATCCATGCCGGTCTTAAGTTTATAGACCCATTTGCAATCGATGGGTTTTATCCCAGGGGTTTGATCCACCAAGCGCCAGACTTGGTTGTCGGACAAGGATTTCATTTCCTCATTCATGGCGTTCTGCCATTTTTCGGAGTCTGGACTGGCCAAAGCTTGTCTGTAGGTTTCTGGATCATCGTGATCCACCAACATCAAGTCATTTCCTTCAGTGGCTAGAAAGCCATATCTGATAGGAGCTTGACGAGATCTCTCAGACCTTCTTGGACCATCTGTAATAGGTGTGGGGATTGGTTCTTGATCAATGACCTCTTCTGGCTCCTGTATTTCTACATCCGGCATTGTGGGTTGTTCCGTACCTTCTTGAATTTCTTCAAGATGCACGACACTCCCACTAGCTCTTTTGGAAATAAATTCCTTTTCCAAAAATACCCCTCCTCGAGCAACAAAAACTTTGTTCTCGCTGGGTTTGTAGAAATAGTACCCCCTTGTTTCCTTGGGGTACCCCACAAAGACATACTTGTCTGATTTGGGTTCGAGCTTATCGCCTAGCCGACGCTAGACGTAAGCTTCACATCCCCAAATCTTAAGGAAAGCTAATAAGGGTTTCTTCCTGTTCTATACTTCGTATGGAGTGTTTTCCACTGCCTTTGTAGGAGCCCGATTTAATATGAATGCGGCCGTTTCTAGGGCATAGCCCCAGCTGGAGATAGGGAGGTCAGCCTGACTCATCATTAATCGAACCATGTCAAGCAGGGTCCGATTTCTCCGTTCGGATACACCATTCATTTGAGGTGTTCCAGGCGGAGTCAATTCAGAGAGGATCCCACACTCCTTTAAATGACTGTGAAATTCTTGGTCTAAGTACTCACCGACTCGGTCAGATCGAAGTGCCTTTATACTTTTACCAAGCTGGTTTTGTGCTTCGTTCTGGAATTATTTGAACTTGTCAAAGGTTTCTTATTTATGTCTCATAAGATAAACATACCCATATCTACTGAAATCATCAGTAAATGTAACAAAGTAGTGAAAACCTCTTCTGACCTGAGTGCTAATAGGCCCACAAACATCGGAATGTATAAGACCCAGTAAGTCACTCGCCCTTTCACCTAAACCGGCAAAAGGTGCTTTTGTCATTTTGCCCATAAGGCATGACTCGCATCTCTCAATTGAAGTGAATTCAAACGGACTTAGAAGTCCACACTTTTGAAGTGTTGAGATGCGTTTCTGGGTTATATGGCGTAAGCGGCAGTGCCATATCACAGTCTGGTTTAAATCATCGGATTTAACCCTTTTGTTACTGATATTAAAAATCGAGCTAGTGTCAGTGTTTTGAATATTAAGAATATATAAACCACCAACCAATGAAGCATTGCAATAAAACATATTATTGTTGAAAATATTGAAAATTCCATTATCAATGGAAAAACAATATCCTTCCTTTTCTAGCAAGGAAATAGAAATAATATTTCTGCGAAACGCAGGTACACAATGAACATTGTTTAACAAAAAACTAGCCCACTGGGCAAACTAAGACTAATATCTCCTACAGTAGTTGATTGCCATCGCCAACTCGTAGGTCCGCCTCGCCCCTGCTCACTTCTCTTCTACTTCCCAGAGCCTGCACATCATCACTAATGTGAGATTCTGCACCGGTATCAAGTACCGAAGAATTTGAAGTAAATAAACTGAGATTGAGCTCAATAACAAAAATATCTGATCTTGAAGATGTGGTAGCTCCACTCTTCCTAAGAAACAGCTTGTGTTTCTTACAATCCTTCTTCCAGTGCCCCTGTCCCTGGCAATAGAAGCAGACGACATACTTCTTAGGATTCTCAACAGCCTTTGGAGCTGCTGGACCCTTAGTTTGCCGAATCTTCCCCGCTAGGTGCATAGGGGCCTTATCATTGCCCAGGCTGGTTTTCTTGAAGCTCACTTGCTTGTTGACCATAAGAACCTCCTTGGTCTTGCCCTTGAGATTCTTTTCAGCAGTCACGAGCATACCATGAAGTTCTGTCACAGTTTTATCCTTGTCATGCACATTGTAATTTCCAACGAAATCACGACATGTCTCTGGAAGTGAATGCAGCACAAAGTCTGCAGACATTTCCTTATCCAGAGGATGACCGAGTCTGGTCAAGTGTTCCAAAAGACGTTTCATCTTAAGGACATGTGGACTGACAGGAGCTCCAGCCTTCAGGTTGCAAGACATCAGTTTACTGAAAGTGTTGTATCTTTCGACATGCGCTTTCTCTTTGAACATTTTCTCGATTTATGCCATACAGGCTTTGGGATCATCGAAAATGTTGCTACGTTTAAGTGTTGGCATAATTTTTTAGCGCAAAAGTAAGAAGTCAGTACAACATGTTACATGACATGTAGAGCGACTAGTTACAATCCAGACTAGAAAAGATCGACGACGCTTGGAGCGAAAGAAGAAAGACGCCACGAAGACTTGGAGCGCAAGAGAGTGACGTCGACAAAGCCAGGCGACTTCCAGCTGTCAGTAACACGTCAGCAAAAGGCGGCAACTCTACTTGCCTGATTTATTCAGGAAGTCCGAACAAAGGAAGACGACTTCCAGCTGGCATTAAAGGCGGCAACGACTTGCCTAATTCATTCAGGAAGTCTGAAACTTCCTATTCCTAATCCGGGAAGAATTAGGAATGTGAGCTGCTATAAAAAGCCTTGGGCTTCCCATTAGCAGTCATCCGTTCTTGTTCTAAAACTGCAAGATTTCTCAGAGCTCTTAACCGTGTACCATTGGCGTGTTGAGAGGCTGATTAAGATTTGCTAGAACGGCTTTGCTCCGATCAAACATTAAGTTGCGAAGACTAAGTGCTTGATCGGTTAGGGTTTTTGTTTGTGATTGAAGATTCCCAACTCCGTCAAAGAAGACTACGACACTGAGCATAGGCTTGCTCGAAGGGTGGAATTGAGAGGATCTCAAAGACAGGGGGAGAGGCCCTTGGTCGAGGTTGTTCACGGTGAGATCTATAGTAGCTTAGGACAATAGCTTGTGTGATAGCTAGTTGGTGCTTGAAGTTGTACTATTGACTACCTTATAGTGAAAACCTTTCCACTGGCAAAGTGCCCCCAGACGTAGGTGCGGAGTCACCGAACTGGGTAATCATCTCTGGTGTCGTTATCATTATCTGTTTATTGTTTAGCTTACGGTTTACGTTTTAGGCAAGTAGTCGATACACAAGTTACGACTTTGTGTTCGACTTCTTGACTCGGCTACGATTCATAATTTCAGGAAATGTCCAAGAACTGTTTCTGCAAGTCAGGCACCATACTGCCCATCATGATGCACTGCACGTCGATCCGGTCGCTAAGGAATTTCTGGTAGGTATCCCTTAGCGCCCCTGAGGCGTTCAGTGCTGGTTCAGTAGGTGCTTGTTCCTGGGTAAGGATATAATCCTTACGTTCATGCTTGAGAACGAGTCTCAAGTTCCGGTCCCAATCGAGAAAGTTTACGCCGTTAAGCTTATCATGCTCGATTAGTGACCTAAGCGCGCTGTTACCAGAATGATTCGTGTTTGCCATTTTATATCTATACAGTAAACAAATTTTAATCAGTATTAATTAAAATTGAAGTTGGAGATTAAGTTATAAAACACTTTCTGATTCTAACTTTAGAATCTGAACCAGGATCCTATCATACTCTCAATTGAAGTGAACGGAGGCTCACTGCTCCAATTGAGAGCATCAAGGTAGGAATAAATCCATCTACAAGACCATGTAGTTCCTGGCTAGGGTCTGTACTTGTTACTACGTGGCATACCCTATACTGATACCCTAGGTCAGCCCTAGCTGACAATCGTAGACAAGTCTACCAAGCTTGAACTATGGATAGAACTAATGTGACTATTACGCGGAGGCGCACACACCCACACAGAACTACCCATCTCATCCAGACCTTTTCTCTATGAATTTTACGCAGAGGCTACCGACATCCATAGGGTAAAAGCCCTTTTAAGTGCCCAAACTTGGATGGTATCACGCTTGACTTGTAATTATTTGCGTTTAAGTTAATTATAAAAGTCTGTTTGCATATCGATACAATCTTAATCTGGAATCATCAATTGCAAATCCATGCAAAGATGATCCCTTGGCAGGTTACATGCGAGTCTGATTAAATTCCGATTTTAATCTTTGCATGTGGGTGATAGCAAATCATACATAAACTTGTATATCTAAACTATCATACATTCATACATTCAAACATATAAATGTAATGATAAAATATATGCATAGCTTAGCCCATCTTAAGTTCCTAAGAAACTAGCAAAACTGATCCTAAAGACATGGTCTTCAAGATCCAAACTTGCTCCATTCTCGTGAACTCCCACTGGCTTCAAGCCTCTTCCGATCCGAGTCTTCCTCTTGACTTGCTTCTTGTGTCGGTCTTCTTGATTACAAATTTAAATAAATAAAATGAAATACAAATCACGACACGCAGGCCGTATTTACTACAACCCAAAATTAAGCAACACGCAGGTTGCTAAACCGAAATTAAAATGCAAGTCTAGAGGGCGTAGCTAGCATCATGTGGAAAACACCATGTTATCAAAGATCATGTGAACATTCAACATGCTTATCAAACAAACAAATTTTCCAAATTTTATCTTTCTTAAGTGTGGAAAAATTCCAGTTTATCGAAACCGGACGGTTTAACTAATTAATTGAATTTTGAACCGGTTGTCGCTGGTTTATCGAAACCGAACCAAATCTGAAAATTAAATTTTTTTTAGGGTTTCAAATTATTCTAGCGAACCAGCCAGTTCAGCTCGAATATGGTCGAGCCGAACCGGCTCAACCAAGGTCGCCCGCGGAGGCAACCACGGTGGCCCGTGAGGGCTACGAGGTCGCCCGCAGGGGCTGACCGTGGTTGACCACGGGAACGACCATGGTAGCCCACGAGGGCAGCCATGGTCGCCCCTAGGGCAGACCCTGCTCGCCCGCGAGGCAACCATGGTGGCTCGCGAGGGCTGCCATGGTCGCCCGTAGGCGACCCTCGTCGGCCCTTGGTGCTGACCATGGTCTGCCCTAGGGCATTCCATGGTCCACCAAGGGTCTCGACACTGGTCGGCCATGGCTAACCCGAAACACCAAAAAAAAAATATTTTCCAATTTTCCAAAATCAATCAAATCTGAATTTTTTTTTCAATTCATATGCATGCTAAGGTGATGAACATATAAACTCAAAAAAAATCAGAATCAAACATGTTGAAAAAGTACATAACAACCATCTTCTGATACCACTAAAAGAGATCACCATGGGTTTCAAACGATAAATTTCATGCAGCGGAAGTTACGTAACCATGGTGATCGATTGAAGATTTAATCTTAATGTAAATTCAACATGCTATCAACCTATTCAATCTGAAAAATACCTCTATTAATCGATGAAAACACAAGCTTAGTGTTTCTCTATTAGGTCCACACAAGCACCACAACCGAATAAGGTTTTCTCTCACACTTTTGCTATGAATGTTCTTGAGAAGGTTGACAAAAATAGTGGATGAAGAGGGTGAGAGGATTCGGCCAAGAGGGGGAGAAGATGAGGGGAGTAGTTGCTAATGGTTAGAGAAAATAATGGGAGATATTTTGGAATTTTAATTTGAAATAAAATTGAATTTCAAATTAATAATTGCATATCTACCCTTCTTAAACTCCTATTTGCACTTCTTCCCCGTTCATCTCTTGAATCCCTAAATGATCTTTAAGCCCGTTTAACTAAAACCCAAATTAAACCCATTAACTTGAGTTATAATTTCGGTTTAGACAAAACGGTTCAATTTTCTCAATTGATTTCTTCAACCGTCTGGTTAAAACCTTAGGCCAGAAGACTACTGAATCGTTCTCAATTTTCATCCATAATTGTTGTCATTTATCGTGCTTAATGTGTGTGGCCCTCTAGGCTCACGAACAATTGGCAGACTGGTAAAATTACTATTTTACCCTTTCCATCAAAAGTGGTCTCTAGCAAGACATTATGACTACCCAATGTTCGTGATTATCGATTATTCGACTTAACCTATTATCGTACATGTCACTGTCCTTTTATCAAACCGATATCCAGATTGATCCATAGGCATAGAATGGTCATCCTAATTTATCAATCACTGTTTCTTGATATCTGAGATGACTGAAAACTGATACTAAGGTATCACCTGCACGGCCGTGTTATTCCTTCAGTCATACTCATCAAGTGGCCTAAACGGATATCTTTCTCATACCGAAGTATGAGTGATAAATCCCTCAGACGCCTTTCGAGTTCACTAGTGCAATAAATATCAAAGCCAATCGAAGCCGTTATAGTTACCCTTTTACAGATAACGTTAGACTAGGTCAAACTTACGTGTTCGTTACATAGTGTACACAAAGACTCCTTGGTCTTAGGATATAATGACAAGCTACGATATGTGAGTATCTCATGATTGGATCTATGCAGCATACTCACAATTGGGTTGTCCGATACCATCGACCTGATGGTATCTATGATATAACTCCGGCACCCACTTTGCTATGATCAGTAGGGCATGATCACAAGGAGTTAGTCTCATACTGATCGCTTCAAAAGAAGCTTCGCTGATCAGGGACTTTATCGAATGCAATTCTTTCTGATCTACAGTTCTACTATAAGTGGTTACACACATTATGACATAGATCAAATTATATTATATATATTACTACAACACATTAGTAATATCATGCCTTTTATTATGTATACTAATGATGTTCGTTACAATATAGATTGAGGAATTACATTGGACTAGGGCACAAACCTAACATCCTTGACGGGCCAAACCTTCTTTCTGCCTCCAGTGATTTTAAAAGCAATCTTGTTCAGGTGAGGAACTTCTGGAGTGACTTCTGGAGCAGTCCTGACTAGATATGCATTGATAGTGGAGGTAATTACATCAAAGCACTCACCTCGGACAAAAACCTTCCTGTACTCAGGGTCCTCCGGGTCATCAAACTCATTGGATAAATTTACAATGAACTCCTTGACTAAAGAGGGATAGAAAAGACCAATGTTAATGACCGTGTTGGTTAGGCCTGAGCAGCGGAGAAGTTCCACGACTGCGTCCATCCGTTGAGCTTCAGTGGAGAGTTCCCTCTCTAGGTATATATTGCGTTGATACACATACTGCCATTTGACTGCATTGTCTACTGAGTGAAAGGAGACATTATCATTCGAGGCTTTTGGTACGTTTTTTGGGAGTTTTAGACCTCCCATAGACTTCTTAACCCGTGGGGGTAAGGCCCTAGCTTCCTCTTCTTCTTCTGACTCTTCGTCCTCTAGAACAGGAGTTGTCACTGGTGTAGATGACTTCTTTCTTAACTTCCTTACTGCTTTAGAAGCTGATGCTCCTCCTTTCTCCATACTTTTTCTTTTTGGGGTCTGCCTTTTTTGAACTGGAAGTTCTTTCTCTTCATCAATCAGAGTTTTCTTTGGTTGTTTTCTCTTCTTCTGCCCTTCAGGCCCAGACTTTTTTTAGAGGCGTTATGCTCTCCCTTGGAGCTTCTTCTTCCATAGTCATCTTGGTTTTATCTACTTCCTCGTTGTTCTCAGGATCTACTAGAGTTTGGGGGGCTTCTGGAAAGACTTCTGTTTCTTCATTCAGCTCCGTACTGTTGCTATCAGGACCGACAAGAGGACTATCTGCTACATGTATGGCTTCATCTACGGGAGACTTCTCTGTTTCAAGCATTGATTTTGGAGGAATAGATGGATTATTGCATCAAGTGATAGGAACTTCAGGAACAAAGGTCCCTAAAGTTTCTTCAGTCTAGTCCTTTTCTACTGGGTCCACTATAGGAGAGATGATAGGGTTACCTTTTAGAGGCGTCTGAGTGGAATGAGAGCCCTCCTCTTCAAAGCCAGCGACCTCGGGTAAGATGTTGTCCTTCTCAACAGCGGGGGCAGCCTCCATAGGTACGATAGTTGGAGACGAAGTTGTTGCGCCTTTAGGGTTTTCAGAACCCTCTCCTGAGGGATTCCCTCCACGAATCTTTACTCCATGTTTATTTGTTAAAGTTTTTGAAGCAGATAGCTTTTTGGTGATTATTTTTGCCCTCATCTTGGCTTGCAGTTGCTTGGAGGCAGAAGGAACTCGTCTACTTCTGGTTCCAACCATTTGTGAGGGCTTAATTTGGGGCTTGATTAGAATTGTCTTTAAAGGGAAGAAGAAACTGCTACAGGTGCAGACTGATTTTGATTTTGAAGTGCCCTAACTGTTTTGGAAAAGAGGAAGATGTGGTTTTGAGAAAACGTGCAGAGCTTTTCTGCGCGGAAGTCGAAGGGATTGAGTAATGATTGGGTGATTGTCAGATTATAATCATTCTGTTCCCCCCCCCCCCCCCCCCTAATTTAATAAAAACTAAGATTTTGAACTGGGCTTGGATAAAGAATTAGGCCCGAGCTTGATTTTGTGGACCCTAGCTGGTCCCTTTTGAGAGAGAGTAAAATCAACAAAAGCTCACTCTCTTCTTTCCTGACTTCCAATTACTCAAGGCAACAAAGTCCAAGGGAAGACCTTAGACTTTCGAACTTGTTTGCATCTAATGCTTTTGTGAAGATGTCAGCGATTTGTTTCTCAGTAGGGAGATACTCGAGCTTTATCTTCTTGTCTTCTACAAACTCACGAATAAAATGATGTCTGATAGCAATGTGCTTGGTTTTACTGTGTTGAACCGGGTTCTTTGAGATGTTGATTGCACTGATGTTGTCACAGAACAAAGTCATGACTTCTTGTTTGACTCCATACTCTGTCAACATCTGTTTCATCCATAGTAGCTAAGTACAGCTACTTCCAGCTGCAATATACTCGGACTCAGCTGTAGACAGAGCAATACAGTTTTGCTTTTTGCTGAACCAAGACACAAGGTTATCCCCAAGATAGAAACAACCTCCAGAGGTACTTCTTCTATCTGGGGTGCTTCCCGCCCAGTCAGCATCACAGTATCCAAAAAGAGTAGGAGAGGTATTAAAGGAATATAGCAAACCCAATTCAAAGGTTCCTGAGATGTACCTTATTATTCTCTTGGCGTGAGTTAAGTGACTTGCTTTTGGACTGGCTTGATACCGAGCACAGACTCCCACTGAGAAAGCAATGTCGGGTCAACTTGCTGTGAGGTAGAGAAGACTTTCAATAATGCTTCGATAGAGGCTTTGATCAACTGGTTCTCCAAGATCATCCTTTGTGCATTTAATATGAGTGGCAATGGGGGTTCTCTCGTCTGAAGCATTTTCCAACCCGAATTTCTTCACAATATTCTTTGCATATTTGCTTTGGGAGATAAAGATTCCATCCTTCATCTGTTTGATCTGTAAGCCTAGGAAGTATGTTAGCTCTCCAACCATACTCATCTCAAATTCAAACTGCATATGTTGTACAAAACGTTCCACTATCCTGTCTGACATTCCTCCAAATAATATATCATCAACATATATTTGTGCAATCATGATGTTACTTCCTTCCTTTTTCATGAAGAGAGTTTTGTCTACTCCCCCTCGAATGTAGCCATTTTGTACTAGGAATTGAGTAAGACGTTCATACCATGTTCGTGGTGCTTGTTTAAGGCCGTAGAGAGCTTTCTTCAGTTTGTAGACATGATAAGGAGAATCATGATCTTCAAACCCTTTTGGTTGAGCAACATAGACTTCTTCGTTTAGATATCCATTGAGAAAAGCACTCTTTACATCCATCTGATAGAGTTTGAAACACATATGGCATGCTATGCCAGAAGAAGTCGGATAGCTTCAAGTCTGGCAACTGGAGCAAAAGTTTCTTCGAAATCAACTCCTTCTACTTGAGTGTACCCATGCGCCACAAGTCTTGCCTTGTTTCGAGTGATATTTCCTTACTCGTCAGACTTGTTTTTGAATATCCACTTTGTTCCGATAACATTGACATTATCTGGCTTGGGTACTAGTTCCCAAACTTCATTCCTTACAAATTGTACCAATTCTTCTTGCATGGGGCACACCCAGTATTCATCGTTGACGGCTTCTTGTATATTCTTTGGTTCAACTTTTGAGACAAAGCAGATATTACCTATTATCTCCTTGTAATTTATATGTTCCTTTTGTCGAGTCCGCACTCCTTCATTGATGTCACCTATTACATCCTGGGTTGGGTGATTCTTCTGAATTCTTTTGGACGGAGCTCTTTGTTCTGTGATGGGGGATGCCTCTTTGTCAAAGATGATGTTACTTTTGTCTTTAGATTCTTCGTCACGATCTTCGTTACTGACTTCTGGCATGACTTCATCTAAGCGATTTGACACTTCTTCCTCATCGTCGCTAGGTTGCTCACCGTTATCATCAATAACAACATTGATGAATTCCATAATAGACCGGGTGCGTTTGTTGAATACCCGAAAGGCACGACTGTTTCTGGAGTACCCAAGGAAGATGCCTTTGTCGCTCTTGGGATCAAGTTTCCGTCGAGGTTCCCTATCTGCGAGAATGTAGCATATCGATCCAAAGACATGGAAGTATTTGACATTAGGCTTCCTCCCCCTCCATATTTCATAAAGAGTGAGCGAGGTCCCAGGACGAAGGGTAACTCTATTATGAATATGGCAAGCCGTATTCAGAGCCTCAGCCCAGAAGTGATGCGGGATGTCTTTGGCTAGCATCATGACTCTGGCCATCTCTTGAAGAGTGCGATTTTTTCTTTCCACGATTCCGTTTTATTGGGGAGTGATGGGAGCGGAGAATTCATGAGCTATTCCTTCGGTAGCACAGAAGTTTGCAAAGCTGATGTTTTCAAACTCCTTTCCATGATCACTTCTGAGTCGGACGACTTGGCCAATTGTTTCTCCTTTTTCTCGTTGAACTTTCCAACATAAGGCTTTAAAAACTGAGAAAGTGTCTGGCTTTTCTCTAATAAAGTCAACCCAGGTGTACCTTGAGAAATCGTCTACACATACAAATATATACTTCTTTCCTCCTAGACTCTCAACTTGCATAGGCCCCATAAGGTCAACATGTAGAAGTTCTAGAACACGAGAAGTAGTAAGATGTTGTACCTTCTTGTGTGAGTCTTAACTTGTTTGCCAATCTGGCATTCTCCACAAATTTTCCCTTCAACAATTTTTAGGTTGGGAACTCCAATGATCACCTTTTCAGAGAGAATCTTCTGCATGCTACTCAAATTGATGTGACCAAGTTTTTGATGCCATAGCTTCGTCTCTTGAGCTTTGGAAAGAAAGCACTTGGTTGACAAGGTTGTGACTGTTGGAGACCATAGATTACAGTTATCAAGAGACCTTAAACCTGTCATGATTTCTTTCTGGTGTTCGTCTTTGACAATACACTTATCACGAGTGAAGTTGACATCTAGGTCTAGATCACATATTTGACTGATGTTGATGAGGTTGGCTGTAAGACCTTCTACCAATAGAGCCTCTTTTAAACAAGGTGAGTTAGGAAGATTAAGCTTTCCCTTTCCTAGAACTCTAGCTTTTACACCATCACCAAAAGTGACAAAGCTATTTGTACATGGTATTAATGTGACCAAGAACGAGCTATTACCAGTCATATGTCGAGATGAGCCACTATCAAAGTACCAATCATTGCTAGTTGAAGCTTTTAGAGAAGCGTATGCGATATTCGCTCGATAATTTACCTCCTTGACTCGCCATTCCTTTCGAGGTTAGGCCTTCTTGATGGTGGTCCTTTGTTTGACGAAGCTCCTTCCAAATAGACGATAGCAGAAAGGTCGGATGTGACCTCTTCGACGACAGTAGTGACATACCCAGTTATGCTTTGTTTTTCTTTGGTCTGTGAGGAACCAGGGTATGAGGGTTCATGTTCTCCTGGTCAGTTGCGAAGGTATGAGGCATCTGATGGGGCATATGGATGATAGCCTTCTGAGGAACAAAGACGTTGTGAGATGATGAACCTCCTTTCGAGTATCCAAGGCCTTCCATATTTTTAGTTGGCTTTCCGATCGAGAGAATTTGATCTAGAGTGTCAGTACTTGGATTCATCATCTTCACAAACTTGGTTACTTGGTCTAACTCGATGTTTAACCGACCCACTTCCTTTTTGAGATCAACAATAATTTCGAGATGTCTTGATTTGTCTTCATTAAGGGAGAGAATAAGAGCATTCTCTTTTTCGATTAGCTGGGAGTCTTCAAGCCACTTGACATACCATTCGTTGTATGCATTGTTGAGAGTTTCATCGGATAGCTCATCATCAGAGTCATACTTCTTTGAGGTCTCGGGAGGTTGATCCATTGTGGTCGTGGAGACAGTGAAAGCAACATAGTTACATGTATGCTCAGAGTCACTGTCTTTGTCTTCTTCATCGTCAGTTAGAGAGGCATTGAATCCCTTCTTTTGTTTCTTCAAATAGTTAGGGCATTCCTTCTGTATGTGCCCATACCCCTCACATTCGAAGCATTGGACCCCTTTTTCCTTTCCTGGTCGCTCACCACGTCTAGCATCTTTGTTGGCGCTCTCGAACTTCTGGAACTTGTGTTGTGACTTGTCTCTGACTTCACCAGTGACATTCTTCCCTGCCATCTGGTTGAATCTTTTCATAACTCTATCGTAGTTTTTGGCCAGCATAGCGATTGTATCATCAATTTCACTGTCTGAATCAGAACCCACCAATTGCTTCTGTCTTTGGGTAGAACTTTTGAAGGCTATTCCTTTATGCTTTTTCTCCATTGACGGAAGAGAAAGCTCGAAGGTCATGAGAGAACCTATAAGCTCATCAAATTTCAGTGTCTTAAGGTCATGGACTTCTTCTATGGCTGTGATCTTCATCTTGAATCTGGGACTTAGAGCTCTCAGCGTTTTTCTGACTAGATCTTCATCGGTCATAGGTTTTCCAAGTGAGTAGGACTCATTAGCTAGATCCCTGATACGTACGTTGAACTCAGCTATAGTTTCATCTTCATTCATGACAAGAGCTTCAAAGTTGGTGGTGAGGTACTGGAGCTTTTGTTCTCGGACTTTGTAGGTTCCTTCGTAAGCAACAACAAGAGTGTCCCAAGCAATTTTGGCACTTGTGCATGTGTTGACAAGCCGAAAGACGTTCTTGTCTACTCCATTAAATATGGCATAGATTGCTCGAGAATTACCTAGGGCGGCTTCATCTTCATCCGCGCTCCACTCTTTTTCCGGTTTAATGCTAGTTCGATTTCCTTGAACATTAGCATAATGAGGTTCCTCCCACCCATTGATAACAGCCTTCCAGGTTTTGCTATCAAGAGAAGGTTTTGTCGATCCGAATTATCCTGAAAAGGTGTGTAAGCTGCAACGATCCATTTATGGACTGAAGCAAGCTTCCAGGAGTTGGAACTTATGGTTCGATGAAGCTGTAAAAGAGTTCGGGTTTATCAGAAATCCAGATGAACCCTGTATCTACAAGAAGAGCAGTGTGAGTAACATAGTGTTCCTGGTGCTGTATGTCGACGACATACTGGTCATGGGAAATAACGTCCCAACCTTGCTTGAGACCAAAGCTTGGTTAGGGAAGTGTTTCTCCATGAAGAACTTAAGAGAGGCCCCTTACATTCTGGGGATCAGGATAAAATCGATCCAAGAGAATTTTAGGCCTAAGTCAGAGCACCTACATAGATAAAGTGTTAAGAAGATTCTTAATGCTTGACTCTAAGAAAGGTAACGTAAGACATGGCATCAAGCTCAGCAAGAGTCAGTGTCCTAGAACACCTGATGAGCTGAAGAAGATGGAGGGAATCCCGTATGCTTCGGCAGTGAGATCCATTATGTATGCCATGATCTGTACGAGGCCTGACGTATCGTTTGCCCTCAGCTGTGCCAACAAATTTCAGTCTAACCCAGGCCAAGATCACTGGACTGCCGTCAAGTGTATCCTCAAGTATCTAAGTAGAACAAAGGACGCCTTCTTAGTGTATGGCGGGATAGAAGGACAACTGAGCGTCACTGGATATGTTGACGCTAGTTTTCAAACAGACCCAAATGACTTCAAGTCTCAAGGAGGGTATGTGTTAATGTTGAATGAGGGAGCTTTCAGTTGGAAAAGCTTCAAGGAAGCGACAATAGCCGACTCCACCACGGAGGTGGAATACATAGCTGTGTTAGAGGCAGCTAAGGAGGCTGTATGGCTGAGGAGCTTCTTGAGTGGATTAGATGTACTGTCGCAAACGTCTGATCCCGTGAGCTTAAAGTGTGACAACACGGGGGCCGTAGCACTCGCTAAAAAGCCCAGATTTCACCAGATTTCACGGGAGCGAAAGTATCACATGATAAAGGCGAAGTAGAGATAAGCTACGTTTCAACGCATGATAATCTAGCTGACCATTTAACTAAGGCACTACCGCATCCTAAGCATGACGAGCATGTCAGGGGAATGGGTTTAGATTGGAATACCAATTGGGTCTAGGGCAAGTGGGAGACTGTTGGGATTTTGTGCCCTAGCACAATGTATTTTCAATCTACTCATGTAATAAGATTATCATTTGAAATAAAATCGGCATTCATATTACTAAGTGTTGTAGTAATATCTTAAGTATGATTTGATTTGTATCATTGATGTGTCAACACATAATAGTAGATCTACATATCAGATAAAATCTTACTTAAGCAGTCCCCGATCAGAATAGCTTCATAAGAAGCGATCAGTATGAGGCTAACTCTAAATGATCACGCTCTACTGATCATGGCCAGAAGGGGGCGGAGTTAAGTCATAGTATCGCCAGACGGGGTGATATAGGACGACCCGATCATGAGTATGTTACATAAACACAGTCATGAACATACTCATATGTCGGTACGTGAAATCACATCTTCAGACGGAAGAATCTTTGAGGTCACTATGTGATGAGTGACGAGTTTGACTCAGTCTAACGTCTTCTGTAAAAGGCTTACAATTAATACTGTGATTGGCTCGATCATGAGTCACATGAGTTGACTCAATAGATCGCTGAAGGATTTATCCCTCATACAGACGTATAAGCAGATAGCTATTTAGGCCACTTGATGAATACAACTGAAATACAATAGCATGGCCATGCGGTCGATACGAAGTATCAGTTACAATTCAGTTAACTCAGATCAAGAAACTAGGACAATTAAACGAATATGTCTTGTCTATGCCTCGTGGTTGTCAAGATATCAAGAGGATAAAAGGATAGATTCATGTACGACAAGGTTAAGTCGAAATCTCGATAATCATAAGCGTTGGGTAATCATGATGTCTTGCTAGAGGCCACTCATGATGGAAAGGGTAAAATGGTAATTTTACCAGTCTGCCAACGTGTCATGAGCCTAGAGGGTCACACACTAAAGGTTAAGTAAAATGGATGGAATCATATAGAGGAATCATGAGAGAGATAAAATTTGGTTTTGCATTAAACCGGATTAGACCGATTTCGGTTTGGGATTAAACCGGAAATCAAGAACGGTTTAGCTGGAGCAATTAATTAGAATCTAAATAAATATATTTAATTAATTTAGCTAAACAGGGCCTAGCCAGATTGGGCTAAGCCATAATGGGCTTCTCTACTTTTTTAATTAATAAGCTTTGGGCTTTAAGCCCATTAAGGATTTTAATTAATTATTGCCTAAAAGAATTTACAAAAGGGAAATTTTCAGATTTTCAATGATAAGAAAATTTTTCCAAAAACCCTAGCCACACACTCTCTCTCTCTCTCTCTGGCCGGTCGGCCCCCTCTCCCTCTCTCCTTCCCGTTTTGCTTGCTTCGATCTTCTAGCAAGGATCGTTGTGAGTATCTTCGTATTACTCTTCATGTGTGGAAGTTCTTTAGAGGTCACTGAATCTAATTTAGTGACAAAGGAATTTCGAATCAAGGTAAATCTATTAACTTTATTCTAGTCTAGATCTCATGATCAATTAAGGGAAAACTACACATAGCTACACCCAACTAAGGCTAAAAGACACATAGCTATCCCCATCTTTCAAACTGGACACCTAGCTACATCCAGAGATTGAAAATGGACATTTAACCCCTACCGTTAGATTTTCTGTTAAAATTTTAAGTAAAATGACGAAAATGCCCTTGATCGGAATTTAAATTTTCAAATCATGCCATTTCTGAGTTTTGGTGTGTTTTTTCGATCAAGCTTCTCCACAACCACCGTGTTCCTCGCCGGCCTCGTCTCCGACCTCCGACCGGTGGTTGTGGAGAAGCTTGATCGAAAAAACACATCAAAACTCAGAAATGGCATGATTTGAAAATTTAAAGTCTGACCAAGGGCATTTTCGTCTTTTTACTTAAAATTTTAACAGAAAATCTAACGGTAGGGGTTAAGTGTCCATTTTCAATCTTTAGGTGTAGCTAGGTGTCCAGTTTGAAAGATGAGGATAGCTATGTGTCTTTTGGCCTTAGTTGGGTGTAGCTATGTGTAGTTTTCCCATCAATTAATGATCATGCAAGATCCTTATTAAATATGGACTTTTGAGGTTAAATTCTTGTATGAGCATTAATTTAAATCTTTGGAACCCTCAAAAATTCCTTCATGTGTCGATCGACACCTCAGGCGTCCAAGCGGTGTCGATTGACACTACCTCTGTGGCGGAGAAACCGAGGTGAGGGGCAATGTCGATCGCCACCCTTCTCGAGCTGATCGTTTTTCCGCTTTTCCCGAGACCAATTCTCGGCCTCATTTCACTCGGATCGAGACCCGACTCCTGAGAATGATCCACTATACAAATTGCACGAATCCTGAACCGAAATAACACCCAAACACAAATAAAAATCCAACCTTTATTCGTAAAACGATCAAAGAACGGGTTTTTATCGTTCCTTTGGCCAAATCAAGATAACCAAGTAGAGATTCATGCATAAGACAATCATGGAAACAATCACATATGACCAATCAATCAATTTTACCACGAAATCATGCATATATGATTCATCTAGAGAGCAACCAGCCTCTGATACCACTGTTGGGGTTCCCGGGATCTCAAGCACAGCGGAAGCAACCAATTTAACCGAGAACCCGCCACAGGATCGTTTGCAAACAATAGATGAATCATTAGAACGAGTAAAGATCAGATTTTTACCTCTCGTGGTCTAGCAGAAAACTCACGAATCTAATCTTGAAACGACTCATTGGACTCGTTCTCTACAGTAAACACACACCGAGCTCGACCTTGTGAAGCTTCAATCCTCACCGGAACTACTAGACTCGGGTAGCACTCAATCACTCGATTTCTCTAGCTCCCAATGCAAAAACTAGAGAATTTTCTTTGGTGGTGTAGCTAATATTGCTCAAGAGCCTTGAAGAGAAACTCTCACCCAAAGCCTCCTTTTATAGGCTTTAGAGAGGGCCTCTAGGTTTTCAGTCTCCGACATAGGTTTCGATCGACACCCTTCCCGCGTGGAAGGTGTCGATCGACACCCTCTTTTTCGGTGCCAGATCTGAGTGTCGATCGACACCTCCAAGGTGGCGATCGACACCCCACTATGACCGTGTCGATCGACACCACCAAGGTGGCGATCGACACCCCACTGCAATCATTCCCACACCACTTACTTTGGACCTCTTGAGTCCTTTCGAGTCGCTTTGGTTTTGCTCTTGGCGTGTGACCCTGTAAGCCCGTGACCCATTGGCAGATCGGCGTGAGAACCCATCTCACCCGATCTATCACCAATGGCTTCTAGTAAGACGTAGTGAATACCAAATGTCCATGAGTGTATCAATCGGTTCGATATTTCCTGTCTGTCATCTGTATCACTAACCATTTGTTTGCTTTAAGGCGTATGAGATCAAATGAGGCATAGAGTCGTCATCCTCATGTATTCGATCTAGTTCCTTGAATTCCGAGATAACTAATACGTAATTGGTGCGGCCGCACACTTTCTCAGTCATGCTCATCAAGGGGCCAAGAACCATACCATTCACCACGTCTCACCGTGGGAAACAAATCCATTCGAACGCAATGTGCGCTCCCACTACAGTCCGTCCAATAGCCAATGATGCCCATTATGACTACCCTGTTACAGGCAGCGTTGGGGTATGTCAAACTACTGGAGTGATGTGCACGTGAGCCACTCGCTTCAAGGTAATAAGGCAATGGTCACACGACGACGGAGTATGCGTTGGTGACTTAATCTATGCGCCATACTCCAAGTTGGGTCATACGATATCGTCTCCCGTGATATGACTTTACATCTCGATCAACCGAACATGATCGTAAGTCATCCTCTCACTAGTCACTTATGTATAAGTATTTGACTAGAGATCCGTCAAACATGATTTCATAGTATCTAAAGGCTCCACTATTAGTGATGACACATTAATGACTTTAGAATAAATCATCGCTCGACACATTACTACAACACAATAGTAATGTAAATGTCATTCATTGATAAACAGAAGATTACATAGAAAAAACTTGAACTAGGGCACAAGCTCTTACAATCGCGTCTACTCATCTGTCAGTGAGATAAGTATACCCTCACAAGGAAAGTTCAAAGGGGGTAACCTACTTATCCTATGCATATATCAAATGTAGAGAGTAATCACCTCGTCAAAATGTTTACCTATTCAATTTCATTCATGTGGGGGATTGTTGGAAAAATTGTACAATTAAGTACAAAAATGGCTAAGTTAATAAGTGTATTAACTTGTGACTATGTCAACGTGAGCCTTGATTCGGAATACCAAGACTCGTCATAGAATTATGTGAAATATGTTTACATATTATATGAATTGAGATCTTTCCAACGATATATCAAAAGCTCAAGATGGATAAATGGGCTAGTGAGAAATTGAACCCGAAGCCCGCCACGTTTAGTTGGGGCTTAGAATTATGACCCAACAATAAGGATTTGAATTTAATTTTAAATTCAAGAAAAAGATAAAACGTGGAAAATCCATTAATAATTAATTTCCATTGAAAAATAAATTATGGAAAATCCTACTTTCCCAAAAAAATTATTTGGTAAGTTATTTCATTTCTTGTCTTCCAAATTTTATATTCTTTCCCTAAGAGTATTATTTTCCTAAAAGAAATACTTTCTTAGTATAATTATATTTTCCATGAAAATATATTTCCCAAGAATGAGGGATTATTTTTCTTCTATAAGTAGAGAATAATCGCTAGAGACAAAACACACCAAAAAATCCTAGTCGTCGAACCTCTATCAAATTCATTCCTCCTCGATTACTCTCTATAGTTCGATTAAAGTTCGATTTTGAGCGTCGTTTTATCCTGGGAGCAAGTTTCCCATATGGGGCAATAATTTGTAGGGTTTTGGAGCGTTTTAGATCGTCGAGATAGCGGAAGCAATAAAAGATAATCTACTCCAAACCTTGTCCGAGAACATTTAAACCATTAAATCCCAAAGCAAAATCTATTCCACAAGATGTTTACCTTTAAGTCTTGTTTGAATCGATAAAGAAGAACGTTCGGATCTTCTTCTCTAAAGCTAGTCCACACCAAGAGGATGATCTTCAAGATCCTTCACTTAATTGCCTACTAGAACAATTAAATGAAGAACAAGAGAGCAAGATGATGAAGAGGAGAGGGGTGGCCGGCCACAATGAGAGAGAGAGAGGATTTTTTGTGTGTTTTGTGACTTAATGAATTAATGAATTAAAGCCATGCATTATAATTCATCACCCAACTCACAAGTATGGGTTAAAAGTGATTGGTATGGGCTTAAAGGTGCTTTAGCCCATACCCCTTAAATCACTCACCTCTTAATCCACAATCACCAACTAAGCATGGCATTGTGTGGCCCCCACAATGGCCCCACCAAGTGGGCCGGCCATATGGCCTTATTGGGCCCTTATTGGGCCGGCCATGAGGCTTCATGGGCCGAGCCCAATGGGCCCTCCCGTGTTGTCTCATGCCGCGTCCAAAAGTTGCCCGACCTTTTTGTCGTTACTTATCAAACAAAGTCCGACGCGATATCGACGAAAAACTCAATTTTTTTCGATTCGCTAATTATTCTCTCAAACTGAACCTATGGCACAAAACCTCCAGTTTTGTCCATATACTTCTCCTTAAGAAACATCCATGTTTCCTTGTCTCAAGTTATCCGTCTTGTATGTGTGTGACCCTCTAGGCTCATGCCACCGTTGGCAGATCAGCGCAAGACTCGCTCTTGCCCGATCCATCATAAGTGGTCTCTAGTAAAACATTATGATTACCCAAGGTGCACGGTGATCGATAATTCGACTTAACCTTTGTGCGTACAAGTCACCATCCTTTTATCTCTAGATATCCCAATTGATCTCAAGGCATAGAGTCGTCTCCCTTGTTCAATCAATCATTGTTACTTGATATGCGAGATGACTGAGAAATGATAACCCGTATCATTTGCATGGCCATGCTTTTTCTCTCAGTCAGTCTCCATCAAGAGGCCTTCTAACGGATATCTTTCCCATACCGTAGTATGAGGGATAAATCCCTTAGCCGTCTTTCGTGTCACTCATGCAACCCGTTCCGCCACCCAATCATGCCCTTTATAGCAATCCTTTTACAGAAAGCGTTTGGCGCAAGTTAAAGCCGTACGTTCATTGCATAGTGATCACAAAGACTCCTTGGTCTAAGGACGTCGTGACAAGCTATCGCATCTGAATATGTTTATGGCTTAATCTATGAAAACACTATTCAATGCGGGTCGTCCGATATCAATCACCTCATGATATCTATGATATGGTTCCAAGATCCCACATCCTTATGACAAGTAGAACTACGTCATTAAGAACCATCCTCATACTGGTCGCTTTTAAGGAAGCATAGGTTGACCAGGGACTCGTTAAGTGTGATCCGTACAGATTTATGGTTCTACTACTTTAGTGGTCATAAATCAGATCATGCTTAACATATTACTTCAACACATAAGTAATATAAAGCCGTTTATATTTATACATTACAAACGATGATATTTGAACATAGACGTTTACAGGCTAATACCAATTGGACTAGGGCACAAATGCTATCATAATTGTCTTAAGGAAAGCGGATTACTGTGACTCGATAATATTCAATTTCGTCTCTATCAACCGGTATTGTACCAGTTCCAGAGTCTATAATATTTAGGGGTAATTCTACTTAGGTCACCACAAAAGTTTGTAGTCTCATTTAGTTCATAATTCTAATTTAATTTATGAGGTCACCACAAAAATTTGTAGTCTCACTTAGGTCACCATAATTCTAATTTAATTTTTGAGGTCACCACAATGAACTTTTGTCTCATTTTTTTCTATTTTTATTTTGAAAATACCAAAATGCCCCTCACATCCTTTTCTTCTTCACAACCCCTCCCTCACCTTGTTCATCGACCATGACCCTCCCTCCGCCACCTCCTCTCCTGCCTGGACCTCGTCGGCGCCGACCACCTCTCCACCGCCTCCCTCCGGTGGCGCCACCACCCCTTCCTCCACCTTACCCGCGTCGGCACCTTAGACGACGATTTCTTCTCCAGCAACGACGACGACGACCGCTCCATCTTCGGATCGAGTCAAAAACAACTTCCCAATGCCACTTTCCACTCCATCTTTCTCCTCCTTCTCGCCGGTGATGTGGGTCGAGTTTCTGGAAATTGCCTCGGCCAGAGACAGTCATGCCCACCACGCCGAAGCGAGAAAAAGATAGGGCAGCTAGGAGGAGGACGTGGGCGAAGGGATCGACGTCGTAGATGGTGGTCGGGGGAGGAGTGGAAGGTGGTGGTCGGCGGTGGAGTGGAGGAAAATGATATTTTTGAAGAGACATTACATATTTTGAAAATTTGAAAACAAATTAGGGGCATTTTGGTCTTTTCAAAAAAAAATAGACCAACAGTGAAAAAAAAAGTTAATTGTGGTGACCTCAGAAATTAAATTAGAATTACGGTGACTTAAGTGAGACTACAAACTTTTGTGGTGACCTCAGAAATTAAATTAGAATTATAGTGACTCAAGTGAAACTACAAACTTTTGTGGTGACCTAAGTGGAATTACCCCTAATATTTACACTATTAGTTTTATTGTATGAGTATTATTAATAAAACTAATGTAGTATTTTAATTGTGTTTGTATCATGTGATTTACTAGTTTCCATCTTGCATGATTGTTCGATTTAATTATTTAATTATTCAATACGTTTATGGACTTACATATTATTTAACAAAAAGTTATGTTTGACGTATCCACAATTGAGGGGTGGGAAAGAGCGACCAAGGAAACAGTTCAAAACCGACGAAAGACGCGACGGTGATTTTCTTAAGAAGAGAGATGAAAATTTTGGAGTGCAAAGAATGGGGAAATGAGAAGAATAATATGATTTGAAAATTCAAAAAGAAATCAAGGGTATTTGATTCCTTTTGGAAAAAAACAAAATAGATGATAAACATAAATGTATATTATTGTGAGGATGTATTCTAATAAAAACCATGTATTATAAAAAAAATTTAAGAACCACTATCATCCTGGTTCTCTTTAATTTATTCATTTATCATTAAAATTAATAAAATAATAGCTAAAAGGGTATATGAGTAAATATAACAGCATGCTTATACACTTTCAAGGTTTATTCTTCATCTATTATTCATGTTCATACAATTTTATAATGTTTCATGCATGATACTGCTCATGTTTATTAATATATTGTGGTATGAAAATGTGACATGATATGGTTTCATGACAATTGGTTCTCCATGACATTATAAATACATGAAATAAAATATCAACATCCAGGTTCTTACATAATATTTGTAGACCAAATCTGATGAATTTGTACCCGGTCTATAGCCAAATACATTAACATTACAATTAACAAAAATCGAATATTAAGATTTTACAACTCAATCGAAATCGAAATCTAAAGTTTGCAAACAAAATCCTAATTAACGATAAACAATATACATGGCTGGAAGAGAAATGGACATGTGATGACGCGAAACGATTAAGTTCTTATAGATTAATCAACGATTCTGAGTTTTGGGAACCAAAATCACAATGAAATTAAATGGTTCTCTAAAATCAGAACGAAAACTGAACCATTAACTAGAATTATAATTTTTCAGTTCTAAATTTGGTTTGGTTTACCGTTAGGAACATGTTCTTGCTCTAAGTTTCCACTCCACCCTTAATTGCATCACTTAATTCATACATACGCACATACATATATAGGGATGCATTCAAGTGAGAACCAAGAGTTGCGTGAAAACCCGTGAGAACCACTCAAATATAACGAGGGGGTGTGTATTTTTTTATAACTTAAAGGAGAAAGTATTATCTGTCAAGAGGAGGGGTGATACGAGCGATTGAAAGAAAAAAATTTTATTTTTTATTTTTAAAACTACATGGTTTAATAATGGAAGTATATGATATAATAATGAAAACACGGGCTCTCCCAAGTTCGCACGTGACTTCTTGATTCGCATGAGATCATGATCCCACATATGTATTTTATTATATAAATCCATGCATACATTTTTAGTCTTTAATATAACGTTTTTTAATCTTTCTTATTGCATCGCGCATCTTGCGAAGCCCCTCATTATTTTCAACATCGTAATAAGACCACTTCTTTTCGTCTACCTCGAAATAATGTCGGATTGCCTCTTCCTTTGTCATCGGAGGTAGAACCTCCGACATTCCGTAAACAAAGAGCGAGTTCTCCCCAAAAATCGTGACTCTACAAAACGGAACCTTGTTAAGTGTCAGTATGTGGGTGTTGGGCATGTGCAGGCTCAAATTGAGCACAAACCCTGGCAAATATGTGTTGCTGAACTTCCTCGTGAACCGGAGGGGATCTTCGGTGACATGTCGGAGAAGAACAGGACGGAGCTCGCCTTTCACTCCCGCCAGTGCCTCGTCCGACGGCGCGATGACGATGACGCTCCTTGGGAAGAAGGTTTCAGAGTCCGCCGGATTAAATGGCTCTGGCGTTATCATCAAGGGCTGCATTTCTAGAAACAGTGCTATAGTCGTGTACCCATTTGACCTCATTGTCTCTATTGCTTTGAAAAATGTTTTGTTCCATACCATTTCTTGTAAAGTTTTGCGATCGGGCGGGTCGCGACCCACGTCAGATGGATCGGTTTGATTAGGCGGGTCGTGACCCGCATCAGATGGATCAGTTTGATTAGACGAGTCACGGGTCACGCCAGATGGGTCAGTTTGATTAAACGAGTTACGACCCGCATCAGATGGGTCAGTTTGATTAGACGAACCGCGAGTCCCGTCACAATCAGATTGATTAGAGGAGTCGAGAACCACATCAGATAGATTAGTTTGACCAGGTGAGTCACGAGCAACATCATATGGGTCGGTTCCATCAGACGAGTCACGACTCACATCAGACATATATTTTTGAGCGGATGAGTCGAGACCTATATCAAATATATCATTTCGATCAGACGGGTCACGACCAACATCAGATAGATCAGTTCGATCAGACGCGCCACGACTGCCATTTAAAAAATTTGTTCGATCAGACGAGTCATTGATGATATCAGGCATAGTAGTTTGTGCGGACGAGCCACAACCCTCGTCACAATCAATTCGATCTAGGGAGTCACGACCCACGTCACAATCACGTTGATCAAGCGAGTCACGATCCACATCAGACGTATCATTTTGATCAGGCGGGTCGTTGACCATATCAGTTCGATCAGACGAGCTGGGACCCACTTCGCAACAGTCAGATTGACAGAACGAATCACAAACCACATTGCAATCAGGTCGATCAAGCGAGTCACAACGGACATCACAATTTGATCGCGTGAGGCGGAACGATGATTCCTTGTGGAAAGCCATGGAAGTTAAGAGGAATACGAGAACCGTCGTAGAGACCAAGATTTTAATTCTCGTTTGTGTATTCATTTAAGAATTAAACTATCTGAACTGAGCTTGTTACGACAATCGTCTTATGTAAGAACTCGTTACAATTATTGTATTTAGTCACACGATTTTGGTGGCTGGTTTGATGCGTGTTTGACCCACTTTATTTACTCATGTAACTTTAAAATATTATCAAAATTATAATGACTTATAAATAATCAATAAATTAACAACATTAAGCAAATCTATAATCAAATAAAACTAAACATTAGATATTAAACTAAAAAATAAATTTGGTTGTAATTATGTTTCCGGCCCGATCAGATTGAGATAATAACTTTTTTCTAGAATTCAGTATACTTTACTTCTCTATCAAGTTGAAAACAATGTGAGTTTTTTATCCAAACTAACTGTAAGAGAAAATAATTGGCATTGATTAGGGCTGAGTATGAATGACAAAAATCTCTGAACGTGGTCGAGAATTTGTGTCCATAATCTACCGAGATAGAGGAAGGGAATCACTAAATCTGCCTTACTGCCAATCTTTTACGTAGAGATATTAATTCTCAAACCCGTCGATGTAACAAATAGAAATCACTAAATTTGTCTCGAATCCATCCTATTGTCATCCCTAAAGGCAAGAGCGTCGGAAAAAATTATATTATTTTGAGCTCTAGGAAGAGACATGGATCGGACCGGAAAGCAACTATGACACTAAGAATTATAGCCAAATACATTAACATTATAATTATAAAAAATACTAACAAAATCCGAATGTTAAGATTTAATTATTACAACTTAATCAAAATCTAAAATTTGCAAACAAAATAACAATTAACGATAAACGATATATATGGCTGGAAGAGAAATGGACATTTGGCGACGCGAAACAATTCAATTCTTATCAGTTAATTAACAATTCTTAGTTTTGGGAACCATAATCACAATGAAATTAAATGATTCTCTAAAATCATAACGAAAACTAAATCATTAACCGCGATTTTAATTTTGGTTTGCGATTCGGAATAGGTTCCAGCTCTAAAGTTTCCACTCCACCCGTTACTGCATCACTTCCATCACACATACGCACACATACATATATATTTTATCGTATACCGCGAAATTATGTATAATAAGACGGTAGAAATCCATACATAAATTCTTAGTGTTTTATATAGGAGAAATGACAGATTGATACACCCAATGGATACCATTTCTAATTTTGCTACAATCAAGTTTGAATTTGTCATTTACGCTCACCCGATTTGCGTTTTTTTTTGTCCCACCACTAACAGAGTTAGTTTTCTCGTAAAAATACTAAAATACTCTCGATGAGTTTTCAAATTTTCTAAGAGATGCCACTTGTACAGTAAGTTTTTTTTCTTTTTATATTTGAACCCATAGTTTCTCCACCGCACCAACTGCGGCAGAAGCAACATGTCCACCAGCATCACACCGACGGCGACACGCGCATACGTGCCGACACGAAGGTGACCGCGGCTACTCCGGAGGACGTGACGAAGTGACCGAAGTTGTACGACTCCTAAAAAAGCAAAAATCAAACACATATTAGAGTTTCGTAGACATAAATATGGACAAAGGCTTGTAAACCAAAACAGGAAAAAATCGCTGAGCTGGAAGTTGAAGACAGAAGAAACGTTGTCGTTTCTGTAATTATTTCCTCCTGAAAAAAACGAATTTATTGAGTTCAAGTAAAATACAACCAAATGTCTAACTTGGTCCAATGTTAGGGCGTGAACTCAGCAGAAGCGAGGCCCGACCTAAAAGAAACAACATACGTGCACTACCACTGGGCCAGACAGTCAACCTAGTCATCTTGTACCGTTTTGACAATATAACATAATAAAATAAACTAAAAAGTTGCAAAACGACAACGTATGTGTTGTCTTCTACCTCTGCGCGACTCTAGTTGTTCTTCAACCTTGACCTAAATACCAGAGCACACATAATGGACCAAAAACTGAAATTTGCCTCATACAAGTAATTTATATGACTAGATCTAAAATAAAAAGAGGCTCTTTCACAATATAATCTTAAAATAGAAGTCTCTTTCAATTTGATTTTTATCTCATCGATTTTCATTTCAAAGCCTTAACAATTTTGATTTCAACTACTGACCAACCTAACAAATATGAGCGAAGTTTTTGTCTCATTTCAAACACTATTCCACCTTCACGAACTCAATTTCTATCCTAAAACCTCCATTTTTTACCATGCCCAAATTATTTCGGGTTGCACCAAACATGACTCGGCCTTCAAGTTCAAGCATCCTCAAACCCATTTCTTTCCTGAGACCTCCATTTTCACGCATTCATTTCCATCCCAAAACCTCCAATTTTTACCATGCCCAAATTGTTGGGTCTAGAGACTTGCTCTGGTGAAAGCTCTTGCGATTGTGAGTTAAGCATGGAATTATACGCTTCCTTTCCTAAATTGGTTATGCACTGAAAATTTGAAATGGCATGAGGGACATTTAAGTCATTTTACCATAAAATTAAATGAACAATTTACTAGGGCATTTCTGTCATTTATGAAAAAGTATTTAGAAAATAAATAAAATTCAATTTTTTTAACACCGTTAATGGATTGGACAAAGAAATAATAAATTGGGTAAGCGAAAATGACAAATTTAAACTTGGGTGTACTAAAGTCAAAAACGGAATCTATTAGGTGTATCAATCTGTTATTTCCCCTTTAATATAACGTTCTTTAATCTTTTTCATTGCATCGCGCATCCTGCAAAGCATCTCATTATTTTCAACATCGTAATAAGACCACTCCTTTTCGTCTTCCTCGAAATAATGTCGGATTGCCTCTTCCTTTGTCATCGGAGGTAGAACCTCCGACATTCCGTAAACAAAGAGCAAGTTCTCCTCAAAAATCGTCACTCTACAAAACGGAACCTTGTTAAGCGTAACCATGTGGGTGTTGGGCATGCGCAGGTTCAAATTGAGCACAAACCCTGGCAAATATGTGTTGCTGAACTTCCTCGTGAACCGGAGGAGATCTTCGGAGACATGTCGGAGAAGAACCGGACGGAGCTCGCCTTTCACTCCCGCTAGCGCCTCATCCGACGGCGCGATGACGATGACGCTCCTTGGGAAGAAGGTTTCGGAGTCCGCCCGGTTAAATGGCTTTGGTGTTATCATCAAGGGCTGCATTTCTAGAAACAGTGCCATAGCTGCGTACCCATTTGATCTCATTGCGTCTATTGCTTTGAAAAATGTTTTGTTCCCTACCATTTCTTGTAAGGTTTTGCGATCGGGCGGGTCGTGACCCACGGAAGATGGATCGGTTTGATTAGGCGGGTCGTGAGTCACGTCAGACGAGTCGGTTTAATTAGACGAGTCACGTTAGATGGGTCAGTTTGATTAGACAAACCGCGAGACACGTCACAATCAAATTGACTAGACAAGTCGAGAACCGCATCAGATAGATTAGTTTGATCAGGCGATTCCCGAGCAACATCATATGGGTCGGTTCGATCAGACGAGTCACGACTCACATCAGACATATATTTTTGAGCGGATGAGTCGAGACCCATATCAAATATATCATTTCGATCAGACGGGTCACGACCAACATCAGATAGATCAGTTTGATCAGACGCGCCACGACTGCCATTAAGATAATTTGTTCGATCAGACGAGTCATTGCTGATATCAGGCATACCAGTTTGTGCGGACGAGCCACAACCCTCGTCACAATCAATTCGATATAAGGAGTCACGACCCACGTCACAATCACGTTGATCAAGCGAGTCACGATCCACATCAGGCGTATCATTTTGATCAGGCGGGTCGCTGACCATATCAGTTCGATCAGACGAGCTGGGACCCACTTCACAACAATCAGATTGACTGAACGAATCACAAACCACATTGCAATCCGGTCGATCAAACGAGTCACGATCGACATCACAATTTGATCGCGCGAGGCGGAACGATGATTCTTTGTGGAAAGCCATGGAAGTTAAGAGGACTACGAGAACCGTCGTAGAGACCAAGATTTTGATTCTCGTTTGTGTATTCATTTAAGAATTAAACTATCTAAACTGAGCTTGTTACGACAATCGTCTTATGTAAGAACTCGTTACAATTATTGTTATTAGTCACACGATTTTGGGGCTGGTTTGATGCGTGTTTGACCCACTTGATTTACTCATGTAACTTTAAAATATTATCAAAATTATAATGACTTATAAATAATCAATAAATTAACAACATTGAAGCAAATCTATAATCAAATAAAACTAAACATTAGATATTAAACTAAAAAATAAATTTGGTTGTATTTATGTTTCTGGCCCGATCAGATTGAGATAATAACTTTTCTCTAGAATTCAGTATATAAGAGAAAAATATTTGGCATTGTTTAGGACTGAGTATGAATGACAAAAATCTCCGAACGTGGTCGAGAATTTGTGTCCATAATCTACCGAGATAGAGGAAGGGAATCACTGAATCTGCCTTACTGCCATTCTTCTACGTAGAGATATTAATTCTCAAACCCGTCGATGTAACAAATAGAAATCGCTAAATTTGTCTCGAATCCATCCTATTATCATCCCTAAAGGCAGGAGCGTTGAAAACAATTATATTATTTTGAGCTCTAGGAAGAGACATGGATCGGACCGGAAAGCAACTATGACACTAAGAATTATAGCCAAATACATTAACATTATAATTATAAAAAATACTAACAAAATCCGAATGTTAAGATTTAATTCTTACAACTTAATCAAAATCTAAAATTTGCAAACAAAATAACAATTAACGATAAACGATATATATGGCTGGAAGAGAAATGGACATTTGGCGACGCGAAACAATTAAGTTCTTATCAGTTAATTAACAATTCTGAGTTTTGGGGACCATAATCACAATAAAATTAAATGATTCTATAAAATCATAACGAAAACTAAATCATTAACCGCGATTTTAATTTTGGTTTGCGATTCGGAATAGGTTCCAGCTCTAAAGTTTCCACTCCACCAGTTACTGCATCACTTCCATCACACATACGCACACATACATATATATTTTATCGTATACAACGAAATTATGTATAATAAGACGGTAGAAATCTAGACATAAATTTTTAGTGTTTTATATAGGAGAAATGACAGATTGATACACCCAACAGATACCATTTCTAATTTTGATACAATCAAGTTTAAATTTGTCATTTACGCTCACCCGATTTGCGTTTTATTTTTTCCCACCACTAACAGAGTTAGTTTTCTCGTAAAAAGACTAAAATACTCTCGATGAGTTTTCAAATTTTCTAAGAGATGCCACTTGTACAGTAAGTTTTTTTCTTTTTATATTTGAACCCATAGTTTCTCCACCGCACCAACTGCGACAGAAGCAACATGTCCACCAGCATCGCACCGACGGCGACACGCGCATACGTGCCGACACGAAGGTGACCGCGGCTACTCTGGACGACGTGACGAAGTGACCGAAGTTGTACGACTCCTAAAAAAGCAAAAATCAAACACATATTAGAGTTTCGTAGACATAAATATGGAGAAAGGCTTGTAAACCAAAACAGGAAAAAATCGCTGAGCTGGAAATTGAAGACAGAAGAAACGTTGTCGTTTCTGTAATTATTTCCTCCTGAAAAAAACGAATTTATTGAGTTAAAGTAAAATACAACTAAATGTCTAACTTGGTCCAATGTTAGGGCGTGAACTCAGCAGAAGCGATGCCACGACCTAAAAGAAACAACATACGTGCACTACCACTAGGCCAGACAGTCAACCTAGTCATCTTGTACCGTTTTAACAATATAACATAATAAAATAAACTAAAAAGTTGCAAAAACGACAACGTATGTGTTGTCTTCTACCTCTGCGCGACTCTAGTTGTTCTTCAACCTTTCTAAATATCAGAGCACACATAATGGACCAAAAACTGAAATTTGTCTCATACAAGTAATTTATATGACTAAATCTGAAATAAAAAGAGGCTCTTTCACAATATAATCTTAAAATAGAAGTCTCTTTCAATTTGATTTTTATCTCATCGATTTCCATTTCAAAGCCTTAACAATTTTGATTTCAACTACTGACCAACCTAACAAATATGAGCGAATTTTTTTTCTCATTTCAAACACTATTCCACCTTCACGAACTCAATTTCGATCCTAAAACCTCCATTTTTTACCATGCCCAAATTGTTTCGGGTTGCACCAAACATGACTCGGCCTTCAAGTTCAAGCATCCTCAAACCCATTTCTTTCCTGAGACCTCCATTTTCACGCATTCATTTCCATCCCAAAACCTCCAATTTTTACCATACCCAAATTGTTGGGTCTAGAGACTTGCTCTGGTGAAAGCTCCTGCGATTGAGAGTTAAGCATGGATTTATACGTTTCCTTTCCTAAATTGGTTATGCACTGAAAATTTGAAATGGCATGAGGGACATTTAAGTCATTTTATCATAAAATTAAATGAACAATTTACTAGGGCATTTCTGTCATTTATGAAAAAGTATTTAGAAAATAAATAAAATTCATTTTTTTTAACACCGTTAATGGATGGGACAAAGAAATAATAAATTGGGTAAGCGAAAATGACAAATTTAAACTTGGGTGTACTAAAGTCAGAAACGGAATCTATTAGGTGTATCAATCTGTTATTTCCCCTTTAATATAACGTTCTTTAATCTTTCTCATTGCATCGCGCATCCTGCGAAGGCTCTCATTATTTTCAACATCGTAATAAGACCACTCCTTTTCGTCTTCCTCGAAATAATGTCGGATTGCCTCTTCCTTTGTCATCGGAGGTAGAACCTCCGACATTCCGTAAACAAAGAGCAAGTTCTCCTCAAAAATCGTCACTCTACAAAACGGAACCTTGTTAAGCGTCACCATGTGGGTGTTAGGCATGCGCTGGTTCAAATTGAGCACAAACCCTGGCAAATATGTGTTGCTGAACTTCCTCGTGAACCGGAGGGGATCTTCGGAGACATGTCGGAGAAGAACCGGACGGAGCTCGCCTTTCACTCCCGCCAGCGCCTCGTCCGACGGCGCGATGACGATGACGCTCCTTGGGAAGTAGGTTTCAGAGTCCGCCGGGTTAAATGGCTTTGGCGTTATCATCAAGGGCTGCATTTCTAGAAACTGTGCCATAGCCGCGTACCCATTTGATCTCATTGCCTCTATTGCTTTGAAAAATGTTTTGTTCCCTACCATTTCTTGTAAGGTTTTGCGATCGGGCGGGTCGTGACCCACGGAAGATGGATCGGTTTGATTAGGCGTGTCGTGAGTCACGTCAGACGAGTCAGTTTGATTAGACAAGTCACGAGTCACATTAGATGGGTCAGTTTGATTAGACGAACCGCGAGACACGTCACAATCAAATTGACTGGACAAGTCAAGAACCGCATCAGATAGATTAGTTTGATCAGGCGATTCACGAGCAACATCGTATGGGTCGGTTCGATCAGACGAGTCACGACTCACATCAGACATATATTTTTGAGCAGATGAGTCGCGACCCATATCAAATATATCATTTCGATCAGACGGGTCACGACCAACATCAGATAGATCTGTTCGATCAGATGAGTCGCGACCCACATCAAACAGATCTGTTCGATCAGACGTGCCACGACCCCCATGAAAATAACCAGACGAGTCATGGTTGATATCAGGCATACCAGTTTGTGCATACGAGCCACAATCCTCATCACAATCAATTCGATCTAGGGAGTCACGACTTACGTCACAATCACGTTGAACAAGCGAGTCACGATCCACATCAGACGTATCATTTTGATCAGGCTGGTCACTAACCATATCAGTTCGATCAGATTGACTGAACGAATCACGAACCACATTACAATCAGGGCGATCAAGCGAGTCACGACCGACATCACAATTTGATCGCGCGAGGCGGAACGATGATTCTTTGTGGAAGGCCATGGAGGTTAAGAGGACTACGAGAACCGTCGTAGAGATCAAGATTTTGATTCTCATTTGTGTATTCATTTAAGAACTAAACTATCTGAACTGAGGTTGTTACGACAATCGTCTTATGTAAGAACTCATTACAATTATAGTTATTAGTCACACGATTTTGAGGGCTGGTTTGATGCGTGTTTGACCCACTTTATTTACATATGTAACTTTAAAATATTGTCAAAATTGTAATGACATAAATATGTCAATAAATTAACAACATCGAAGCAAATCTATAATCAAATAAAATAAAACATTAGATATCAAACTAAAAAATAAAGTTGGTTGTTAAATAGTAAGATGTTAACGAGTCAAATTTTATGGTCATGTTTTCGTCGTGATTGTATTGAGACATCAAATTTTTTTCTAATCGAGTATGTTTTACTTCTCTATCAAGATGGAAACAATGTAAGTTTTCTGATTCAATCTGATTGCATAAGAAATATTTGGCACTGATTGGGATTGGGTACGAATAGCAAAAATTTCCAAACATGATCAAGAATTTGTGTCCCTAATTTAACGGGATATGAGAAAAGAATTACTAAACCTGTCTTATTAACATTCTATAACGAGATTAATTCTCAAACCTGACGATGTTTCAATATAGGAAATGGGAATCACTAAATCTGTTTTGACCTCAGGAAGTCCCAATATACAACTACAAGACCCGTAACTTGCATGTTATAAACCCAAGTTTTGTAACAATAAGATGTTATCAAATTGAGATAACAAAATTTTTTTAAATAATGTATAATTTACTTTTGTCAAGATGAAAACAATGTGAGTTTTCTGATCCGGCCTAATAACATAAGAAATATCCGGCACTGACTGGGGCTGGAAATTAATGGCAAAAATTTCTAAACATGATCGAGAATTTATGCCCGTAATCTGACGGGATGGGGGAAACGGAATCACTAAACCTGCCTTATTGCTATTTTATAAAGTGATATTAATTCTCAAACCTGTATTGAACCCACTCTGTTGTCATGGATCGGGTCAAGCCCATGGCCTCCAAACCATGATCCAACCGGAAAGCAACTATGACACTGTGATTGGGCTTGACCCAAGAAAGGCCCAATCTTTCAATCACAACGCCCATAACTGTTGTAAACCCAATCGGCCCATCCCTTACAGATTCTCTGCCAAATTGACAAAACACGAAACGCTGTCGTTTTGAGGGTCACACCTTCTTCAATAAAGCCTTCAAACATATAGCCGTTACAGTTATCAAATCCTCATAAGTAAAACCCAAAAAATTCCAATCTGACCGTTACAATTCAAAATTTCAAATTTTAACCAAACCGTACAGACACAACGAAGAAGAAGAAGAAACAAGCACCAGAGCATCAACAATGGCGACGGAGATCTCAATCGCAGAGGAGCAACTACAGAACCTCAGATCGAGAGCCACGGAGCTCCTCCTCAGAGAAGAATTTCAAGAGTCCGTACAAATCTACACTCAGATCATCGATCTCTGCTCCAAAACCCACCAAAACCCAGATCACCAATCCAAGCTCCAGAAACACCTCTGCTTAGCCTTCTCGAACCGGGCCGAGTCTCTCTCACGTCTCCGAGACCTCGCCGGAGCTTTAAAGGATTGCGACCGGGCTCTCGAGATCGAGAGCAACCACTTCAAGACCCTTCTCTGTAAAGGTAAGATCTTGTTATCTCTGAACCGGTACTCGACCGCTCTCGACTGTTTCAAAATGGCCCAATCGGCCGGAGGGTCCTCCGAGAGCCTAAATGGGTATTTAGAGATGTGCAAAAGGCTCGATTTTCAATCCCGAACCGGAAGTTTCGATCTTTCCGATTGGATCACAAGTGGGTTTCGTGGGAACTTCCCGGATTTGGCTGAGTTCGTCGGGCCGGTTCAGATCAGGCGGTCCGAGATCAGTGGCCGTGGCTTGTTTGCCACCAAGAACATCGATTCCGGGACTCTGCTAATAGTCACAAGAGCAATTGCAACAGAGAGAGCTATATTGTCTGGTTCTGGTGAAAACGAGCAATTAGTCATGTGGAGGAATTTCATCGAAAAGGTCTCAGCTTGTGCATCAAAATCACCAAAAACCCTCAATTTGATCAACAAGCTCTCCTCTGGTGAAGACGAGGATCGATTAGAGGTCCCCGAGATGGGTCTATTCAATCCAGAGACTGAGAGCATGAATCTTGACGATGCCATGGATAAAAACAAGATCTTGAGCATATTAGATGTGAATTCGCTCGTCGAAGACTCAATCTCCTCCAAAGTATTGGGGAAGAACAGAGGCTACCATGGGGTTGGTCTGTGGATCATGCCCTCATTCATCAACCACTCGTGCAGCCCCAACGCGAGGCGCTTGCACGTGGGAGACATAGTCATGATCCACACCTGCAGAGATGTTAAAGCAGGAGAGGAGATCACATCATCCTATTTCGACCCCCTCGAGCCTCTTGCCAGGAGGAGGGAGCAATCCAATGATTGGGGGTTTTGGTGCAATTGTGAGAGGTGTGTATTTGAGGACAAGGTGTGGGAGAAGGAGGAGATGGGTCTTGTTGGTGGTGAGGTGTGGAGGTTGGAGGAGGTGATGAGGAGGATGGGGGTGAGGGGGAGGGAGAAGGGTTTTCTGAGGGCATCATTTTGGGGGGCTTATAGTGAGGCTTATGGGTGTGAGAAGGTGATGAGGAGGTGGGGGAGGAGGATTCCGGCGGCGGAGGTGGTGGTGGAGAGTGTTGTGGAGGCTGTGGGGAGTGATGAGAGGTTGGTGAAGGTGGTGGTGGAGAGGATGAGGAAGAATGGTGGTGGAGGGTTGGTGGAGATGGGGAGGGTTTTGGGGCTTGGGAGAGGATTGTATGGGAAGGTGGTGAAGAAGCAAGCATTGAGGACTCTTCTTGAGCTTGGTGGCCATTAATGGAAGGTGAAGAGAAGGACCTTAGCTTTGAGGTTTGGCCATTAGCTAATTGACCATATTGTTTCATGTTTCTGTTTTCTTGGCATTTTTGTTTTGCATTTTACCTTGAGGCTCAAGTTAGATCTAGATTTTAGTGATGATGAATCAACTTGGGTATTTTGTATACTTTCTTGGGTAAATTCCACATGACACCCATTAACTATACGCGTGTCTCACGTGCCCTCCTTAACTACAAAATCAATTTGTGAGGTGACTTAACTATCTAAAAATCTCACTTTACCTTTTTTGTTGACTTTTTTCAAAATTCTGTTAAGTTTTTTGTGAAATGACGAAAATACCCTTGTACCTGAAAAATGAAAATAAATAAATAAAAATGATTTAAAGTTTTTTTTTCTATTTTCTCGTTGTACAAAATAAAGAATAAAAATAATATTTTAGTATTAATTTTTTATTTATAAAAATAAAAAACGATGGTTAAAAGTAATTTTTTATTTTTAAATTTTTTTTGTAAAAAAAACTTTTTAAAAAATATTTTTACTATTAACAAAATTTTATTCTTAAGATGGAAAAACATCGACTGCGATGGTTTGGTCACGAAGGCAAGGTCATCGAGACACCAATTCGATGAGTGGAGAGTGTGAACTTAAAAAGTGTTTAAGGAAAATTTATTTATACGAATTTAAACTTTGGTTATTAAGTATGACAAAACTTGTCTTAACCAATTAAGCAAGTCCTAATGAGCAACAATGAATTGAAATTTGCAATCTTATCTCTGCTCTAATAAACATGAATGTTTAATCTAATTGAGTTTTGAGAATCTTACCATCCTACACTATTGTAACATTTTGTGCACAAAAGCATGGGGTTTAGTTTAATTTGAAAGCAGTCACTAGAATTTAATAGAAGAACAAAAGTTGACGATGATGAGCTATAATGAAGAAACAAACAACGGTCAATAATAGTTAAGATCAGATGGGTTCAAAACTTCAAATAAATCCGATCTTCTTAATCTGTCTTGAACGAAATTAATAGAGACAAATAAGTAAAAGCTCAATCATCTTTGGAATAAATTTGAGTTTTAAGTGTTTAGGGTTTCAAATATGATGTTAAAATCTATTTTATTTGGGGGGGGTTGGGGGGTGTGATGAAATTTACATAAAAGATTTACGTGCAGAGTTTTTCAAAATTTTAATTCTCAATCTAATTTGCACCTGAGGGACTATTAAATTTAACTATAAGGATGACAGAAATCTCCAACTCGACGGGCCTAATATCTCTAATCTAACAAAACAGTGGAGATGATAGAGATCACTATTCATCATGCTGTCATCTTGCATAAAAGAAAAGTATCTAAATTGGATAGAAATATAATATTCTCAACTTTACGAGATATGAAACGAGAAACACTAAATTCTTTTGAACACGCCACGTAGGAGTGGACACTTTAAACTCGGAATCGAGAATCAAACCAGACTCAGAATTATGAATAATGGTTCAGTTGTGATTCTAAGTTTGAGAGAATCATTCAATTTTGATTCGATTACGGTTCTTAAAACTCACACTACCGGTAATCGATAAGAATCTGACTGATTCATGACGTCGCCACATGTCCATCTCTCGTCCACCGCGTATAATGTTTATCTTTATTTTTATTTTGTCGCAAACTTTATAATTCGATTGAGTTGTAATAATTAGTTTTAACATTCAATTTTTTATAATAATCTTATAATTACAAATTTCATGTGTTTTGACTATAAATGTAACTTAAATTCGTCAAATTTAACCTATAAGTCGAGCATGAATTCAAGATCAAAAACTAATCGTTTCTTATCGGGTAGGATAAGAACCGAGCCGTTGTCACATACTAATTCTGAATTTAGTTCCTTTATATTGAGAATTGAGGGTTTGGTTCAAATCGATTATGATCGGTTCAATATGGTCCGGAGCTATACCCATCCCTAACACGACGTTGCCATCTCAATTTTAAAGATTGTAAATTAGTAAACTTACCATCTTGCCTTCTTGTAGAGAGACAAAAATCTTCGAATCCGATCAAAATGGTATTCAATCTCCAAGCCGTAAAATTAGAATCAAAACTTAATCTGTCCCGATCGTATTATTGCCATCGGGACTCAATAAGTTGATTAAATTGCTAGACACCATAGAATTGTTATGAAATGAGTGGTGTTCAATATCACAAGAAGTGATGAGATGTGTGTAGTGATCATTGGTAGACAAGTCCTCGAAGCGTTTAAGCTTTTTGATGACGATGACATGCGAATCAAACGTGTGTGTACAAGGCTCACTTGTTCTTGTAATAAACAATAATTATGGTACGAGACATGATTGTGCAGACACCACATTTAAGATAGATTCGAATGATGTCCTAAAATGTGACACGTCATCTACTAGCTCCCTCCAACGTACGTGGATTCTACAACTCTTGACCTTATCGAAAAACACCATGCGACCATTCTTCGTGTTCTTGCGCATGGTAATGGAATTTTACATGAATAAAGATATGAGATAATAACACTTTGATACACCTAACTATAGCGAAATGATTTTCATACCCTAACTATTTTTCTCTTTTTTTTAATACCCTAACAATTTTTTTGTGACAACCTAACTCTAAAATGTCTAAAATACCTAAACTACCCTTGGTGTAAGAAATTATAAATTGAATTGGTTCAAATTTTTTTATCTTTGGTTCAATTTGATTTGTACTTAAGATGCAAATACCATTATGCCCGAAAATATAAAGTTAAATTTGAACCATTTCAAATATAATTTGATAAATCATATTGGACTAGTTTTATTTTTATTTCTTAACTCAGGATATTTTAGTCATTTTAGCAGAGATTGTCACAAAAAGTTTGTTAGGGTACTAAAAAAGAGACAAAAATAGTTAGGATATGAAAGTGTCATTTTACTATAGTTAGGTGTATCAAAGTGTCATTATCCCTAAAGATATTGAAAATGATGTGAAGATAAGAGTAGTCCCAATCGATGGCCTTGATTCATGGAATATTCTTTTTATATTTCCCGAAAATTATCCTTAAATAATACGATAAATCCAAGAGTTTTTATCAATAATGACATATTCGTCATATCTTATTAGCTCTTAAATTGGTAGAAGAAGATATCAAGTCTAGAATCAAAATTTGATTCATCAAACTATAACTTTAAGTGTTTTATCGGTCGGATAAACAAACTTTAATTATTTATTTCGATATTAGTGCAATACATGTGTATGCATTCACTTTAATTATATTTTTGGGTACTTAAACATTTAAATGCGAATGAAAACTAATTTCAAAGTTTTATTTATAAGTATAAATCATAAAATTCGAAACTCAATATTGATCCTGTGAATTTAAAATTAAATAATATTGCAACAATAATTATTTTTAAAGAGTCATGTCACTATTGATTAATTAAAATTGTGAATTCTCGGTATTAAAATTAAATATATCATCAAAATTTTGCAAATCAAACGTGTTAGTGATTATAACCCGCACATAAAAGTTTAGTTTTATATATATTTAGCTCATTCATCAATTTTTAGGAATTTTAATCAATCAACGATAATAATTCAAATTTAGAGAGCAAAATTAAAGAGAGCTTATGATAATCACACAAGAAAGAGATTCTATATATGATTCTAAGAGAGTATCAAAACGTAACACGAGAAGCTAATTAGACAAGAATAATAGAAAAAAGGGTTGAAATTAATCAAATAGTTGATGCACACCAATAAGGACCATTTCCATGAGGTGGCTCTAATCTAGATAAGAAGAACCATAACTAGATAATTTATATTATTTTAGTTCTGCTTTCATTTTTTATATTTTATCCTATCCTTCTTGGCCTTTTTCTGAATCGACACGTGTTGATTCAGTCACCTTAATTAATTACACTAATCATATAACTATGTTTGTTAATCAAACTTATCCATAATCACAGTGACTCGATTACAAGTAGTTGACACTTTACACCATTAATAACATCTAGATAAGAGAAATATATATGTGAACGTAGAAAAATATAGCTAGAGGTGATAAGTACAACTGTTTATTTATAAGTTTTAAAATAATTTAGATGACTAATATATAAGAGTTCGATTCATTTTTACTTGTGCCTATCTAGTATATAGAAATGACAAAATATTTTGTCGTGGTCGATAGTTTGGTGTCCATGATTGGAGCGGAGATGAGGCAAAATATTCCCTTCCCATATGTATTAAATTTAAGAAAGGTGAATAAATTTAAGAAATAAAAGAATATGGAGGATCGGGCAGAAGGGAGAAAATCTATCATATTGTCATTCTTACTATAATTACTACCAATTTGTTATTAAATTTTAACTAATTTGTTGTGTTTAACATCTTCATAGGAGCTGGATTGATTTGATTATAAAAAACAAAAGGAACTTATAGAATATCTCTTGGTTTGAGAAAAGAAACAAACACAAGTTTCATTTTCATTAATTGTTCATTGGATCCAAACAATGAATCCTAACCTCTCAAGCAATCCACATTCATCCAAACAAAATAAAACAAAACATAAATGGGTTTGGGCCAATATCATGAGAGCAATGGTCAAAAGAAAAAAATGAAAAACAAAAAGTCAATTGCAGAACCAATAAACTCCACACACTATCCACAATGAGACAAAACCCATCACAAATAAAAGGAGCAGCACACTCCTTGCAAACATTTCAAACACCCCATTTTCTCTCTTCACCGTCTTCCATTTTCTCACCTCCCAAACACCCCCTTAAGAGAAAAAAATCTTCCTTTTCTCTATAAAGTAAAACCCAATAAGTTTTTGAGTAATGGGTTCTTGCGAGCTTCCACCTGGTTTTAGGTTCCACCCAACAGATGAAGAGTTGATCATGCACTACCTTAGGAACCAAGCAACCTCCAAGCCATGCCCTGCCTCTATAATCCCAGAAGTTGACTTTTACAAGTTTGATCCTTGGCAATTACCTGGTTAGTCACTTTCACAAAAAAATAATATATATTTTACTCAAACTGTTGAATATTCTTTTAATTGATTATGGATCCACTGGGACTAATCGGCACAATAGTCTTGTTGACCGGTCAGATAGTCGAGGTATAGAGGCGACACGCCAGTCTAGAGTTTAGGGCACGAATCGACCCCAGGTCCGATGGTATATGACAGGGATAACAAAAATGTATGAACACGATGGGGATCTGGTGTCCCCAATCTGATGAGATGAATGACTGAAATCACTAAATCTGCCCGAACCCACACAGTTGTCATCTTATAGATAGACAAAAAATATCTGATGGAACCTTGGTGTCCCCAAACCGACAGGGTAGGTCACGGAATCACAAGCCTGACCTGTCACCATCCCTGCGATATGTTATGTTCAGGCTTTGGGACTAATTTTGGGCTCATAGTCGAATCATTTTACTATTTGTTTTTCTGATTAAGGTTTGAGTAGAGTATTAATATTACAAATACTACGCTAAAGTTCACGTAATTGTCTAACTTGTTCACTATGTGTCATTTCTTCTCTAATAAGATTTTTTCGTAGACATAGTCGACACATTATTTAGAACTACATAAATTTTTTAACATGTGTAGTACCGCTGCAATAACTATTCTTATGTGCTATGGATTTTTTTTAGAGCAAGCTGAGTTTGGAGAAAATGAATGGTACTTCTTCACTCCCCGGGACCGGAAGTATCCGAACGGAGTCCGGCCGAATCGGGCCACCGTGTCCGGCTTCTGGAAGGCCACAGGCACTGACAAGGCCATTTATAGTGGATCCAAGTATGTTGGGGTCAAGAAGGCTCTTGTGTTCTACAAGGGTCGTCCTCCAAAGGGTGTCAAGAGTGATTGGATCATGCACGAGTACAGATTGATCGATTCCAAGAAACAATCCACCAAGCAATTCGGATCCATGAGGGTAAAACCCTTTTACCATCTGAATTATCAATGTTCTAAAAATCCGCTTAAGACTGACTTAATTTGATATAATAGGATGGTTTAAGTCATTGAAATAGTTGGCTTCTGTTGTTGTGTGTTTCAGTTGGATGATTGGGTTTTGTGTAGAATCTACAAGAAGAGGCACAATGGAAGATCTGATATGGGTGGCAAAATGGTAAATAATGAGATTGCTGACCAGTATGAGTCAAAACCAGAAACAAGAGTTGATCACAGTGGTGGCTATCATGGAATTGATGCTAATGAGCAACAAGAGATGATGAAGATGTCAAGAGCATGGTCACTCTCTCACATATTGGAGATGGATTTGGGTCAACTCTTGAGTGACCATTCATATCCATACAACAACACATCATGTTTTGGCTTCCAAAACAACATTGGACATGGACAGCCTGAAAATGATCAACAAGGTCATGACATCATGGATTTGGGGAAGCACCAGCCATTGTTTGTGAACCCAGTGGCTTTTGAGTTCTAGTGACATTGGGTTGTTTTAGTTTCTTAGAAGCTACTAAATGTAAAGAAAGAAGCACAAAAGTGTAGAAATTGCTTCTAAACTAGTTTGTTTTCTCATATAAATTGAATCCTAGTACAGTATAGTGATGTTATTGTACCTATTACATGCTGTTTTTAATCACTGCACTTCTTCATTCTTGAAACCAATTGTTTAAGGGTCGACCCACTTAAAAGCTTAAATCGATGGGTAGAATTTCATACTTGTCATTAATGTGAGACTCTAACACAAAAATTTGTTTGTGAATCGCCAGACTAGGTTTTGATATTATGTTAGAAGTCTCGTAAATTTAAATTTCATACTTGTTATTGAAGTCGGTCTTGTAATCCACTTCTTTTCAATGCGAGACTTCTAAACCCCTCACGTGCATACCGACCTGACAGTGACTTCACGGACTTCAGAAGTGAACTGTGGGGCACGGGTTCAAAATAAGATGACATATAGGAGTGTACGTAGAAAGTCAGACCAAAGTTATCATATCATGTTAGAAATCTAATCCACTTCAAATCTAAATCTCAATCTGTTAGGTGAAAACCCATATTTATTATATAAGATGGTCTTGTAAATTCACACCAATCACAAGCATCATTTTATTAAATATGAGCAATGAGCATGACCCATATGCAGAAATCAAGTTCTGCAATCAATTGACTTAAAACCAGCAGTGCCCATTTTCCCAATTGAAGAAAAGAGACATAAAATCCATCAAGTGGACAAATAGCAAGTTTACATAACTTGTAAGTTGTAACCATACAATTACATACAAGGTTCTCTGTTTCTTGCATAGAGTTATTAATCTCATCCACTTCTTCTACATATATATATGTTCAGTTCACAACAACTACATCAACATTCACATAATGGAACAAACAAGGGGTTGAGATTTACATACAAACTAGGAAACCAGTTTCTGCTTCTTTTCTTGCCAATCTTTGATTTCCGCATCCACCTTGCTCTGAACTCTCGCGTGGAATCCCGGGTATGGCTCATACCCGAAGAAGGCCTGAAGAGCCTGAAATAAGTGTATTCATAAACATGAATATGTGATAAAATCGTTTTGGTGACCACAAATCGTATCAAAGTTACCTCCAAGAGAACAAAGAAGGGAGCCATTAGGAAGGCTTGAGTGAGGTTATCCAAAAGTGCCGGTGCTCGCTTCTGCAAAATATCGAATTCAGTAATGCAAATTTGATTTGGAGCATGAGCGGAACTTTAGAGGATAGAGCCAACTACTCACCTCAAAGACCCCGTGGCCAATGAACTGTCCAGTCCAACACACTAACTGAGCCACCAGAACTACCTAATGATGATGGACAAATATGGAAGGGACAAAAATTAAGGTCGGAAACAATTGTCAAATTTTGCTTTTCAGCAAATAAAATGATCTCAAGAATCACCAAAACTGTAAGGAAAATAGAAATGATCTCAACATCATATAATTCATAAATAAGCCGCTGAAATGTAAACTAACACTAGGATTGAAGTTCAATAATAGTTTACTAACCGAATCTGATTCCAACATTGTTATTTATAATCAATTGTTTTTCACAAATTTCAGCATACTCAAGGCAACAACGCTTCTTCAATGTTGTCAAGCATCCATAAAATACATACTACAAAACATATTTTAGCTATTACAATGTCAAATGTTTAATCTCTATCCTTTGGCCGTTGACTTGATTCATTCAATAGCGCATCAAAATCAGTGTCCTAAAAAATGTTAGGCGCTAGTCGGGTGGATAAGACTACTGAGGACTAATCGGATTATTTGACTACAGGGATTAATAAGAGATTAATCGAGAATTAGTCGCGGACTAATCAGACTACTTGGGGATTTGTGGAACGCGAACATCAATTCATAGAAGCAGAGAGTTTGATCCTTTCACAGAATCATGGAATGTATTCAACAGCAGAGAATGAGCTCAACTCAATCCAATCCTCAATCCAATCTACAGCGGTCCGATTATCTCCTATAGGTCTTATCCATCCAACTAGCTCCTAGCTTTTTCAAAACAATGATACAGAATCAATCAACTAAGGTTTTCCCAAATATGCAACAGCTGAAAAATGGCTCCCATGATCTCATACAGAACTAAATTCAAAACAATCTCATCCAACAACAAAACCAATTTTGCTGATCACAAAACTAAAAATTCCAGAAACAGACCAACTCCATTCTACAGCTAAAACCCCCAAATTTTGAACCCATCATCACAAAACCCCCAATAGAACATCCAAACGCAGATAAAAACCAAAACCCATATAAAATCGAAGAACCCATAACTCAAATTAATACCTTCCAACCCAGAGAAAACCCGAGTCGACTCGCCAGAAAACTGCTACCCACCCAACAAACCATACACATCAGAGCGGCCAAGGAACCAGCTTTAGCATCCAGACAGATGTAGAACACCGAATAGATCGCGGCCACGAGGAACCCGAAATTGAAAAGCAAATCCACGCCGTTCCCGAAGAACGAGAGCTCGATTTGGGGGAGATTGAAGAGAGAAGGCGTGAAGTAGAGGAGAACCAGAGCGGTGAAGAAGATGGGCCACACAAAAACCATGTGTACGGCTATGTTAACTGGGTTGCTGTGGTAAGCTCCGTAGAAGGCGAAGTGCCTCTCGAGATCGAACACCCCAATCTTCCCCATCGGATTTTCCCGGAAAATGTTTTGGTATTTTCTCGAGAAAATTGTTCGTGTTTGATGTAGCCGAGAAAGTCAAAAATCGAAATAAATTGGTTTTATTGCCACTCACGAAACACACGACACGATAGCTACGACGACGTATTGGACACTCCAACCTTCGCTTTCACTCAATTTGGGCTTGTTCTGGGCCGAGTCAACCCGCGATCGAGACCCTCAGCCCAATTCGAAGAGCCTCTTTGTGACATGGGTTAAGAACACACAGTTCATTGGGTTTGAGCCATAAAGCCCAAATAAGCAGTTTTGGACCTATATAAAGATTTTGAGTGGGGATGACAACAAAAAAAACCCTCGTATTTCGGTCAAACCAGGGTGTAGGGTTGTTTACGGTTCGATTTTTAGTCGGCTCCGTTCAGTTTGGGACCGAACTGACCAATTCGACTTTAAGAAAATAAAAACCGAATTGATGGAATTTTGTTTGGTTTGATTTTGAACATGTCGATTTTTGGTTCGGTTTGATTTGTTATGTATCTAACTTCATGAAATTCTCACGTTTTAAACCGTTTTGACTTATTTTTTGTTAGACCATTATTTTTAGGGTCAATTAGTAAAGATCGATAACTTAAAACGATTCATGTTTTCAAATCGATCGGTTTTTATTCGTTTCGATTTTCTAACATTCTCTTACTAACCGAAGCAATAGTATTCAGTTTGTTTCGGTTATTTTCCAAGCCAATTCAAGTCAGTCATCTCGGTTTGATTGGTTCGGTTAATTTTGGGCAGCTCTACCAGGGTGAGTTCGAAATCATAAAACTTGTTCTATTTTCATTTTTATAACTCTATCGGCTAATCTCCAATTAATCTTCGATCAATCTCTGAAAGACACCGTCCATCTAACCGAACACTGAAAGATTTTGGTTCTCGCAGCCCACATTTATAATTGGGCCTCAGGCCCATTCAAGACTTTGGGCCTTATAGCCCAAGTATAAAATTTGGGTGAACAAGATAACAAGCTCCAAGATAGCCAAACAAAAAGGTAAGGTCGTCATTAAAGTTACGGGCAGTTCGGGCAGCCACATGAACCTGCCCGAAATGAAATAAAAAACACCATATCATATGTAACAAATTTCAACATTTATATCATCCACAAAACCATGACCATCTCCGTCGCCACCACCGCCGTCCTCCACGTCCACGCGGCGTCCACCGCCAAAACCCGACGAGCCCCGACAGTCAGAGCATCAACCGACCGACGAAAACTACTAGCAAAGACATTTTTGGCCACGTCGACGTCGCTAGGGCTAGCACTAGTACTGCACCCACAATCGGCGGTGGCCGCGGAGAAGTGGGGCACTCGGTCGTTCATATTGGAGAGGTTCTTTCAGCCGGGGCTGTCGCCGGAGGACGCGGTGGCGAGGATCCGGCAGACGGCGGAGGGGCTCCACGGGATGAGGGACATGGTGGACAAGATGGCTTGGAGGTACATTATTTTCTACATAAGGGTGAAGCAAGCTTACCTCGGGCAGGACTTGAAGAATGCCATGTCGACCTTGCCGGAGGGCCGACGCCAGGAGTACGTGGAGATGGCCAACGATTTGGTGGCCAACATGTCCAAGGTACGACGATATTAATATTAACGTTAGAAAACCGACCAGAAAACTAAAAGTTCAGACTTATTAATCATTAGTTCCAATGAGTTTGGAACTCTGTTTATTCCAATTATCTTGGAACTGATTGTGGTTAGTGCCAGAAAAAGCACGTGAAGATGGCTGATGAGTTGATTGATAATACGTCAATCAATACAATAATGTTAGTATTTGGAAATCGACTCAACTAAAAATCTCAACCTCATAGATTAGTTTTAATAATTTATAGCACTCATGGTTTCTAGTTTTGATAATACTGAAAATGTTGATGGATAATCCAAAGTGTGCCAGTTTGAGTTCCAATAATCCTGGAATTGATTGTGGTTAGTTAGTGTCGAAAGGAGTGTGCAGTGATGGCTTATGGGTCGATAACATGTCCAAGGTACGATAATGTTAACCATTAGAAAATTAACCCGACTAAAAACTTAAAATAATCTGTTAATTTCAATAATCTTTGTCACTTCCAAAAAATATAAGAAATAATTAAGGTTAATATTAGTTTCAATAATATTGGAACTAATTGCCGTTAGTATCGAAAAGAGTATATGGAGATGACTAATTATATGTCCGATATACAATAATGTTAATACTATAAAAAATAATGGATTCAAGTAAAAGTTCAAACTCTTTATATCAAATCCAATTATGTTAGTTCCAATAATTTTGGAACTAATTATGGTTAGTGTTTCAAACTTTCACCTCACCTTAAATTGTGTTTTTTTTGTTTTGCAGTTGGATGATTTTATTCGAACGCCGAAAGTGTATGAATCGTACTTGTATTATGAGAAGACACTAAAGGCAATCGACAAGGTCGTGGCATTATTGTAAATAAATTCCAATTTCTAAGCACTGTAATCGAAATTCAAAACGAAGGTATTTATAAAATTGCTAAAATCTTGATTAGATTTCTCCAATACATTTCTAGTACTAATGTAACACAACGAATCGTACATTATTAGCATCGAGAGATCGATACGGACAAGGCAATGATTTGCACTATGATCACGAGAACAGAACCGAAAGATCCGACAAGAGCTCCAGAGATTCGGGAACAGAAGGCACTGTACTGTTGGCAAAAGGCGAGCCAGTTGGCTTGGGAGTTGCCGTTGTGTGCCAGGTAAGCGATGGCGGCTGTGGCGGCCGCTCCCGAACTGAGGAGACACAGCATTACCTGAAAATCGTCGAAAATGTCATGTTAAGTGTCGTGTCTGAGGTGGGTTCGTGTCTTTTTTTTATTTTTGTTCGGGTTTGTTTTAGTCAGGAGTAACGGTAAATTTGAATATTGGAATCAACTGTCACTTCACTCGTTTACACTTACAGTGTCGAGTATGACCAGAATGATTCTGGTTGTTTTCGATGCGGTCTTGATTATGTTAAGGACCGATAAGGGTATGGAGATCACGACTATGTAGACGCATACCATTGAATTTGCAACCACGAAGAATCTGTTTGACAAACAAACATCAACAAAAGTTCATTTTTCGTTCATAAAGAAATGTCAGCAAGAAACATGTTAACATATGACTTCATTTTTTCAAAGTGAGCTGAAACCAGTGATTTGATGCTTACGTGAAAGTGGGAATGTCGTTGTAATTAGTACCGAACTGGGTCGAATTTTGGAAGATTCGAAGGGTCCCGTCGGATTTTCCCATGGCGAGGGCGCTCCCGAGCACTCCGACGGCCGCAAGAAATCGGAGAACCAAATCTACGATAGAAATCATTCGGTTGCTCGGTTTAGGGGTCGTGTCATCCGAGGAGTCGCCGGATTCAGAAGCCGATTCTTCTTCCTTCTTCTTCTTCGTCTTCTTCGAATCTTTCGCCATTATCTTGCTATTGTGTATTATATATTCTTTAGAGATGAGACTTTGGACGGTGCAATTTTTGGTTTAGGAGGTGATGTATTTATATACATGACATTAATGTCAGTGGAGATTGTGTTGCAATGGTTTGGTTACTTGCAATTTGAGACCGTTGACAAGTTTGAATTTCTTTTGGAGTCGTTTATTTTTGTGATGTTTGGTGTGTTTGTAACTAAACTTAGGTCTCCTTCCAACACTAATGGTACGACTCTTTCTCGTATTTGCTCATACTTTAAAATTGATCAACCTTTTCTTTTATATGATTAATTTAGACTGAGTGAGAACTGCTCCTATAACGAGTATTAGTTTTGAAAAATCGAAAACTATGGGTAGTAGTTTATTTTCATTACTCCATCTCATACACGACCCCCAAAATTTGATTCGGTCCAATTCTACCCCACTGATCCGGCGAACTGGAACATAAATGCTTTCACTTATAAGAGTTTCTCCTATCGCCTGCTACGTTCAGAGTTTAGCGAACTTACGTATGGACCTAACATTGAATTTCCAATTAAGTATAATATTATGAACTACAATATCACAACCTACCCGAATAACTTCGGAATTGTGTACAATATCTCTTTCTTCTAAGAATTATTTTCTTTGTATCTGGACGTAATTGATACATAACTAACGAGCCACATAAATTTTTTATAATTTTATTTTTCACATGATTTTTTCATCATAACATGACAGGTTGAGCATACCCAACACACATTCAAAATTGAGCATAACTCAATTTTGCAAATTTTGACTTCAAAATAGAGCCACTGCAATTTTAACTGTGAAGCCTAACACACTCGATGGCAAGAAATGTGGACAGAGACATTGGTCAACAGGTTTTAGGTTAAGGTTTGACAAATAAAAAGACCATTTGACCAGGATCAAAATGTCGACTTATCCAACAGATATTTTTTGAACATTACAATATAACCCCCGTCTACCCAAACTCCCTGTAAAGATCTTCGATTTGTCTATTTAATCCCGAATTTATGTAAATGCTCGATAAGTTTCTTTAAAGCTCTCTATCTTAACCAGCGTCTCGGGATTTTTACAACATTGCCTCGATTTATTAAGTCCTTAAGAAGCTTGGCTAAAAGAGTTTGATTGAAATTAAACAATAGAAGTCTCATTAATCGAGATTCAGGAACAAAGCGCACGTCGTATAAACCATCTGTGACACATTAATAAATTATTTGCACCATACAAGAAATCTCCACACAAAAAAGATGCAAAACGATTTCCTTAAAGAAAATGCATATATTTCTCCATCATATCCAATTTTATTTCACATAAACAAAAAAAAACATACTGGGATTTATTATTTATATAGAACAAGTTCAGAAAATGGGGTAATAACATAGTAAACCTTATATTTCCACAACTTGTATGCTGTTTCTATCATTCAATAGCTAAATAATCTATTACTATTTTGTACCTTATCGCAACAAATCGTACAGTCCATCTTACCTCTTGATGCATAATTGAGTGAACCTTCACAAAGCAATCGGTCTAATGAGCCTTTGCAAAATTAAGCTGTCAGTAGTTCAAAGAAACCGATGAATACAAAAAACCTGCTAAATTCAGAGCATCACTAACAAGCATCCGTTTGAAGATCACATGAGACCTAAAATGATAAGCATAACTACCTCTCAAAGTGAATAATAGCTCGTAAAGCTTTCATCATCGCACCGTAGTAACTGAAACTTGTCCTGAACACACACCATAAACAAAACAAAACAAAAACCGCCCTCTCTTGGAGGATCACGAGCACTATCCAATAACCAATATACCATTTCGAGGGAACCTAACAAAATTGATTATACCTTTCTATAACATTATATATATATAAAAGGAATGCACAGCGAAGAGCCTAAGGTAAATGCATCAAATAAGTGAAATAAAAACAAAAACAGAAAATATATGGCGCACTTACATTGACATTACCGTACAAGTTATAGCTCATTAAAATGAATAATGTAACTACGACAAGGTCATTAAGGAAGGGGCATAAATTATAGAGTAAGCTACCCAAACAAAGGGTGGGTTATCAAATCCAGTTCGTCTCATCTTCAGATCTAGACTGAGGCATCATCTAAAAAGGCAAAGGGCGGGCTTCGGGCTTTGTAGATCACAGCTGTTTGTTTGGAAGGGAAAGGTAAAAAAGAAAGGTACATCAGAATTCTACATATAGGATGGCTGTGTAGGTTAAGATGCTATCAGCACAATAAAAAATACATAATCCTTCATAATTTATAAAAAAAATTAAAATAGCTTCCTAAAAAATTAAAAATCAAAGAATGTAACAACCCACCTGCAGGCAGTAGAACCTTGAATTAGTATCCCTGATGTTTCCCATCGGATGAGGGGGCCTGACCATAGACCCTGGAAACAGATGCCAAGAGTCAGTCATACACTTCACTAACAAAATACGATATGAGTAATGATAAGGATATTAGAGAAAAGTTCGAAGATTAACAACGACGCCTACCCTGCACTGCCAGAGCGGCCAGATGTTTTGCCACCATAAGCTCCGTATCCACTTCTGTTATTGTTCTGTAGAATGACGATGAAAAGCATACTAAGCGCAAAGGTGGCATTGTATGATAACAGATGAACCCATTTGATGAATACACATCAGATATTTCATGCTTTCATAATAACATGATCACCTAAACACTTACTTGTGAACCCCCAAAACTTCCATGATGGTCGCCAGGTGGCAGTTCGCCCGAACTATACTCACGCCCTCGTTGGCTATCTCGATTCCCGTATCTTGTACCTGCTGCCATATCTACCGACATGGGAGTGTACGGCCCAGCTTGAGGATATGCACCAAGTGCTCCTTCCCTTTCAAAAATGTTGGCTTTTAACCTTAGAACAACGTGCAAGAGGGCATTTCTAGCAACATCGGTGTTTCCAGTGATCTGATCAGCACCAGAAAAATTAGATTTGGTAGATATGAGTCACGTGACATTACATTAGATATGATAGTAATTGATAAAGATGCAAGTCACTGCACGCAATAAGATCTGTTCACCTGCACTAGTTCCTCGTCTTCAGATGCAACTTTGGGAAGATTCTCTTTTGGAAGGATGCGTATGCTTGCCCTAGTAGCATTCCTCATCTCAGAAATGATGGCTCCACCTTTACCGATGAGGCACCCTATTCGCGAGCTTGGCACAAGTAAGCGGGTAGTAATTACAGAATCACCTGATTCTCTTTCAGCTCTCTCGCTGCAGCGTGGTTGCAAGAGCAGTGCCGCATTTGTAGTAGGTGATGGGTCTTCAGGATACTGAAAGAAACAAATCACAGTTAATCAGACAACATGTTGCACACACACACACACACACATTTATTTATGAAGAAAAGGACATATATACATATGTTTATTCAAAAACCAAAGGTTAATGATGATAAGTTCACCTCTCTTGCGGATATGAAAATAATGCAATCATCGGCTTCGGTACTAGAGCTATCAACTTTAATGGATGCCCCGGATTCTTGCCTTATCTGTTTGATAATGGCACCGCCCTTTCCGATTACACCTCCAATATTACCCGTCGGACAAACTATACGAAGAGAAAATTCCCTTGCAGAAGCTTCGTCCCTATAATCTCCATATCCACCCATAAGAGGGCCTGCATTCGGATTCATGAACATACCACCAGACTGATACATGGGAGATGAAGACAATAGATGGGGTTGGGACCGTGACGGATTCTCGTGAAGGCGAGCTGCCACTTGAAGAAGAGCCCTTCTCACAACTGCTGGCTCCCCAATTATCTAAACAACAAAAGACAATTACAAATCATTTCTATGATGAACACTCTAAGCACATGAAAATTTAAATTTATACTATTTGGGATCGCATGATAGCATCATACAAATCATTTTGAAATGGAATGAAAATATGAAAAATAAAATGCATTACTTGAGAAACTTGTTACCTGGAGGAGTTCATCAGAGCTCAAAGCACAGGGCGGCAAATATTCATCTCTTTGAATCCGAACCTGAGCGCGAGTTTCACTTCGTATGTTCTGTATCACTTGTCCGCCTTTCCCAATAATACATCCGATCTGGTCCGACGGCACAAGCATCCGGACAGTAACTTGTGGCATCTCTTCAAATTCATCCTCTGCAGGCACCTCATCAGCGACAACCCTATCATAAACCATGAATAGAGCATCTTGTGCAGGCGAAACAAGCTCTCCCGTGTCCCCGAAGGAATTAGTTTCCTCGCTTGTGCTGTATATGGTGACAACACGCTCGTCACAGCCCGGCAAGGTCTCGGCAATCCTAATGCTTGCTCTACTCTCAGACCTTAACTGTTTAACAATGTCACCGCCCTTTCCAATAATGCTCCCAATCTTTCGGACAGGGCACAGATAACGGAACACAGTGTCTTCGGGGCCAATTCCTTGCTGCTCCCCGTTCTCCCCAGGGTTCCTCCTCTTACTTCCTTCATTTGTAGAATCAGATTGCGACTGAAACCTCTTCCCATAGTCATTTCTGTGGCCCGCCATTATACAAACCGAGGCTACCCCTGGTCAATATTTCAGCATCAGAATAGATTGTCGCATTCGCGAAAATATTCTCCAGTATAGCATTAGTTCCCGACCAGACAACTATTCAATTAGGGCCCAAAACCCTTCAAAGTGGTCTCTAGTATAAGTAGAAACCAAATGCACAATAGTAATGAAAGGAAAACTCTAAATCCCTAGCCTTGTCTAGTGCAAATCGATGTTCAAAAAAGTCCCCGACTAATCCCAAGGAGGCCCTCTCTGCCCAACTAGCGCCTACAGTTTTTTTTAGAACACCCATGCAAACATCATCGGTTAAACAGGTTGACCCCCAAACTAAAACCCTAAGTAGTTTAGCACAACTGAGAAGCTAAAACCCAGAAATAGCTACTAAACTATACCTAAAACTTTCAGCTAGGAGAACCAATAAAGCAATTACTAAACATTAAGTCATTAACACATATGCTCAACTATCAGATGCTACACTTATGAATCAAGGACTAAATCTCAGATACAATACAATCACACAGAACACTACATCAGTATCACAGATCAAAAACAGCTAAATTAACAAAAAGAACTCAGCTTGAGCATTAGCTCAACGCAATTGCAATTTGCAACAAAACTCATAGATCGGTGACATTCAAATCCGAACACAGACACGAAACAAAGCTCGACCCACTTCAGAATTAAGACAAACTGACATCAAAAACAAGAATTTGGCAGGAAAAATATGAAATTTAATCGAACCCATGAAAGAGAATGGGCAAGAACAGACGGAGGACAAGGAATTTACCGATTCAGCAGCGAGAAACAGAGTTTTGGAATCGACTTGAGTAACAGAGAAAGAGAATCAAAGCTCAAGCTATGCTGAAGAGTTCCATATATCTTTACCCTCTCTCTTCTCTACCGCCTTGCGTTTTGGATCTTCTTTGTTCTCCTTTTAGGGCTCATAACATTTTGGGCCTGCCGGCCCATTTGGAGATTCCAACTCAACATAGGGGCGCTCATTTTGGACCCAGAACATGTAATGAATCGAATCGAGAACTATAAATAATAGTTTGGTTTTGATTTTAATTTTAAAAAAACAATTGAATTGTGATATTGCAGGTTAGACCGCATAACTCTTTCTACGCTCTCCCCTACATTGAATATCATTGAGACATTAAGTTTTACCCTTGAAGAACATGAAAGAAAGCTCATATAATATATCAAATCTCACATTTGATATAAGAAAACAATGTATCATGTCAATGTGTACAACCAATACAAGTTAAACTAAGTTGTAAGGAGTTTATACTAATACACGTGAGGTCCTTGAGTTCGAATGTTGGTACGTGCGGTAGTAAAAAATGTCTATAATGAAACTTCAAATTAAATATAATTATAAAATCAAGTAAATATGTAGATATTTTTGTAATACTCTCTGCTCATCCATTAGAATCAATCATAGTCATTGATTTAGGCAGGACTCTTTCTGTAATAATAGGTGATATTGATAACTCATTTCCTCTCCTCACTCCTCACACTTGAAGTTTATCTCATTGCTAATTGAGCATATAAAATGTGTAGAGCTCAAATAAAGAAACAAATTGACACCAAAAATAACTCTACATAACCTATTTCTTGATTGTGAACAATGTCTGCAAGAAAGCAAAAACGATCAAGAAAGCAGCAAAGATCTGTGAACTATTGAAAGGTTGGGCATGTTTCCTGAACAGCTCATCCAGGAATCATCCATCAAGAACTAGCTTCTTCACAAACTCCTCCTTGCTGACATTGATCACCGGTGCATAGCACGAACGAGCCATTGACTCGAGCTTTGCCACTTCAGTGATGAGGTCTCTGAGGGCTGTCTGGGGGGTGGAGGCGCGGGAAATGAGGCCCTCGAGGTACTGAAGCTTGATCTTCTCTGTGGCCGCGAGGCGGTGCCTTCCATGGTGTAAAGGGCCTATGGAGAAGGCGTTGGGGATGTAGGCTTCGCGGTTGTGCCTGAAGAGGATGTTTGGGGTTTTGAAGATGCAGCAATTTGGGGACATGAATGAGGAGTTTCTTGTCAGTTTGGTTTCTATGGAGGTTGCTAATGTTTCCATGTCTATGTAGAAATTGGGATCATCTTGTTCACTGTATTGATCACCCATTTTTGTGTGTGAAAGAACTCAGAATGGTTGATGACAACAATTGAGAAGACATGTTTATGCACTAAATGGAGTATCTCAGAAACAACATGAAGTCAATTTTAATGTATATGACTTGTCTATGCATTATGTTAGTTTGTTTTGAGTGTTACTGTGATTATGATTGTTTTTGCAGCAAATGACTAATGAGTTGCATCCTCAAGAACAACATGATTGGATTAGTCTTCTTTGGCATGCTATGAATGAGTCAATGATAGTTTGGTTTTGCTATGTGATGTGGTCTATTTGTGTCACTTTCCGGACCCAAATAATTCTATTTTGGCGCGCTTTTTCATTCGTTTCAGTTTTTTAGAGCCAATATTTTGATATTTTTTATCATCGGTGGAATTTTGACCTTTGTAGGTATTGGAGCCCAATTGAAACGAATTTGGAGTGAGTTCGAAGCAATAGACGAGATGGCATGCAGCCCAAACAACTAGAGAAGTCAAGAAATGAAGAATATCACGACCGTGACATCATCAGTCACGATCATGACAACCAAGAAGTCTATTCCAGGAGCAATGTCACGATCTTCCACACGATCGTGACACATTGGCATTGCAACGAAAAAAGGTGATGTCGCGATGTGTAATGATCGTGGCATGGTCGTGACAAGAATACCATAGAGAAGACGGTCACGATCGCAGCACGGTGGCGAGACGATCGGGACTCGAGAAGAAAAGGGTGTCACGATAGTGACAACCCATGTCCCGATCGTGACACGGGCGTCATTCTAACGGCAATTAAAAAAGGGTTGTCACGATCGTGAAAAAATCGCGAACTTGCTATTTAAAGAGCAAAAACCCTAATTTTCAGAGAAGACACATTTACACACAATCAGATTTTGAGAGGGTTTTGGCTTTCTAGAGGTTTCTAGAAGAAAGGGCTCCAAAGCCCTCCCTTGGAGACCATTTTTTGTGATCCAAGGGAGGGCTTCCACCACCATGGGAAAAAGAAGAGGAGGCAAGAGGCTACTTGGAGGAGCTAGATTAGAGAGTTTTGAGCTTCCTAACATTAATGTCTTTGGGTTTGAGTTTGTAATTTTCTTTCCTTTTCTTGAATTTAGTTGATACTTGTAGACGAATACTTGAGCACCATGATTTGGAGCTAAAAACCCTAGGTCATGGGAGCCAAATCTTGATTTTGACTTAAGTTTTGATATTTTATGATTAATTAATTAATTATTGCATGATTAAATTGTGTTCTGCTTTGTTATGCATGCTTGAATATGAATCTTGTGATTATTAGTGAGAGCTTGTGATTGCTTACATGATTATTCTTGTTTTAGCTCATGAAGTTGTTTGAGAAGAAGGTTTGTGAGCGGAGATAGGTAAAACCGAGGTGTTGGCGCCTGGCGCCCCCATCTTGGACCAAAGATTGTTGGGCATTAAAGCCGTCGAGTAGTTAGTAGTAATATCCTGAGAGGGTCGCTAACTCCGACACGTTTCCTTCACCAATATCGAGAGATGGTGACGCTATTTAAACATATGTCCAATTTGCATGTGATAAGTTGATTGATTGATTCTGAGTTAAGGAGTGAATGTCTTGTAGTTGAATGAGTATCGATATTCGTGCATGTTCGTTTGAAATCTACTTTATGTTTCATGTTGTATGCTAATTTTGATCACTTAGCATATAATATTTTATCATAATTCGAGAGATCGGCTCGTAGAGCATTTCCCCTTGGTTCAAAAATTGTTGTCGATATTGCGGTTAACTTAGAGTCACGAGTTTGCAAGGTGGTGACATGCTTGCATTGAGTGACATTGTGCAAGTGTGGTAACACCCTTGATCCCACTGGATTAATTAGGTTATACCCAACGTCGAGAGACGGGTAGAGTATTTAAAACATAAGCCAATTGAAATACATTGAAGATCCCTTCCCTCTCCTTGGGCGCAAACATCAATTGCAACGATTCGATAAACAGCTCGTTGCTTCCGCCCACATCGTTTTAAACACGTACCTATAATTTATCGACAATATCTTTCGTTTCGTCTAAGCATGATCTGAAGTATCCGCCCTATTTGGTAGAATGTCTTCCGTTGTGGGTTATGAACCCACCCTTGGTACCAAAATGGGTTTTTTACAAGAAAGACTTACTTCTATAAAAGAAAAGGTCCATAACTTCTATTCAAGCAGTTTATGTACCCGCGGACGATTTGACTGATCCTGCTCCTGTCACCACATTTGCACATTTAGATGCTACTATTGTACGAAGAGGATTAGCTTCCAAGGGTATCTATCCAGCAGTAGAGGTTTGAATCAGAGGGAGAAGAAGAGACAAAAATTGGAACGAAAATATCATTTGATTCGTCGATCCTTACAAAACAAATATGCGAAGTTTCGTTTTTGAGTGATAAATGGAAAATTCATGGAAAGTTACAATCCTCACGGCGCAATAGTGCACCTACGCGGCTTTGGCGACGTTGTTTTTCAACCAGAAGACCGAGAGCTAATTATCGAGACTATTGTCGATATCTTTTGATTGCTTGATAGTTTTGATCATGATGTTAGTTCCTTAAGTTATCGAATTCTTAACTTTTTACCAACCATCTACCATCCGCCCACATTTATTTTCTTACATTAGTTCTAGGGTAGTTGTAGTTGTGTGCTTAGTGTAGTTTAAATCTCCCCTTTTTGTGTAATTTACTTTTTGAGTCGCGTCGGGAGAGAAGGTGCGAAATGCCCAATTATGAAACCCACATTTGGTCCCCGAGAGTTTGATCCGGCAAATCCAGAAACTTACAAACTTACTTGATTGATAGACGACTGCGTTCTGATACGCATTAGTCAGGGAAGAAAGTGACGAGTAAGAGAAGGTGTGCCCAAAATCACCGTCCACTTCCCAAATATCACTCTAGGCCAGAACACTTTTGATTTTGGTCATTGGTCAATTAAACTATTAGCTTATAACTCTACTACAATAATGGTAGGAAAAGTCAACGGCATTTCCTATATACAGCATACCCAAAACTCTCTTACATGTTCCTTTGGAAAAGTCAACACAAAATATTTAAACTCGACGAGACTTGACGTTTTAACCTAATGGAAGACAATATAGATATTATTAAACCAGTCATGAATTTGTCGTGTTATCATATCATAGATAGTCAAAATCCTTAAATCTGACGACTACACAATATTCTTGATTCAACGAGGTAAAAAGCAACGATCACTAAATCTGTCATGATCACTAAATCTGTCTCGAACTAATGGTTGTGTGAATTTCTACTTAGTTAAATTAGCAGAAGACTTGCATGTTGTATAACCTCTTAGAACAACGTGCAAGAGGGCATTTCTAGCAACATCGGTGTTTCCAGTGATCTGATCAGCACCAGAAAAATTAGATTTGGTAGATATGAGTCAGGAGACATTACATTAGATACGATAGTAATTGATAAGGATGCAAGTCACTGCACGCATAAGATCCGTTCACCTGCACTAGTTCATCGTCTTCAGATGCAACTTTGGGAAGATTCTCTTTTCGAAGGATGCGTATACTTGCCCTAGTAGCATTCCTCATCTCAGAAATAATGGCTCCGCCTTTACCGATGAGGCACCCTATTCGCGAGCTTGGCACAAGTAAGCGGGTAGTAATTACAGAATCGCCCGATTCTCTTTCAGCTCTCTCGCTGCAGCGTGGTTGCAAGAGCAGCGCCGCATTTGCAGTAGGTGATGGGTCTTCAGGATACTGAAAGAAGCAAATCACAGTTAATCAGACAACATGTTGCGCGCGCGCGCACACACACACACATTTATTTATGAAGAAAAGGACATATGTACATATGTTTATCCAAAAACCAAAGGTTAATGATGATAAGTTCACCTCTCTTGCGGATATGAAAATAATGCAATCATCGGCTTCGGTACTGGAGCTATCGACTTTAATGGATGCCCCGGATTCTTGCCTTATATGTTTGATAATGGCACCGCCCTTTCCGATTACACCTCCAATATTACCCGTCGGACAAACTATACGAAGAGAAAATTCCCTTGCAGAAGCTTCGTCCCTATAATCTCCATATCCACCCATAAGAGGGCCTGCATTTGGATTCATGAACATACCACCAGACTGATACATGGGAGATGAAGACAATAGATGGGGTTGGGACCGTGACGGATTCTCGTGAAGGCGAGCTGCCACTTGAAGAAGAGCCCTTCTCACAACTGCTGGCTCCCCAATTATCTAAACAACAAAAGACAATTACAAATCATTTCTATGATGAACACTCTAAGCACATGAAAATTTAAATTTATTTTATTTGGGATCGCATGATAGCATGATACAAATCATTTCGAAATAGAATGAAAATATGAAAAGCAAAATGCATTACTTGAGAAACTTGTTACCTGGAGGAGTTCATCAGAGCTCAAAGCACAGGGCGGCAAATATTCATCTCTTTGAATCTGAACCTGAGCGCGAGTTTCACTTCGTATGTTCTGTATCACTTGTCCGGACAGTAACTTGTGGCATCTCTTCAAATTCATCCTCTGCAGGCACCTCATCAGCGACAACCCTATCATAAACCATGAATAGAGCATCTTGTGCAGGCGAAACAAGCTCTCCCTTGTCCCCGAAGGAATTAGTTTCCTCGCTTGTGCTGTATACGGTGACAACACGCTCGTCACAGCCCGGCAAGGTCTCGGCAATCCTAATGCTTGCTCTACTCTCAGACCTTAACTGTTTAACAATGTCACCGCCCTTTCCAATAATGCTCCCGATCTTTCGGACAGGGCACAGATAACGGAACACAATGTCTTCGGGGCCAATTCCTTGCTGCTCCCCGTTCTCCCCAGGGTTCCTCCTCGCACTTCCCTCATTTGTAGAATAAGATTGCGACCGAAACCTCTTATCATAGTCATTTCTGTGGCCCGCCATTATACAAACCGAGGCTACCCCTGGTCAATATTTCAGCATCAGAATAGATTGTCGCATTCGTGAAAATGTTCTCCGGTGCAAATAGCATTAGTTCCCGACAAGACAACTATTCAATTAGGGCCCAAAACCCTCCAAACCCCTCAAAGTGGTCTCTAGTATAAGTAGAAACCAAATGCCCAATAGTAATGAAAGGAAAACTCTAAATCCCTAGCCTTGTCTAGTGCAAATCAGTGTTCAAAAAGTTCCCGACTAATCCCAAGAAGGCCCTCTCCGCGTAACTAGCACCTACCGTTTTTTTAGAACACCAATGCAAACATCATAGGTTAAACAGGTAAATCGAAGAAAGCAATTTGTTGATCCCCAAACTAAAACCCTAAGTAGTTTAGCACAACTGAGAAGCTAAAACCCAGAAATAGCTACTAAACTAGACCTAAAACTTTCAGCTAGGAGAACCAATATAGCAATTACTAAACAGTCCATATATATATATATATATATATATATATATATATATATATTTTGGATCATCTTTGTTCTCCTTTTAGGGCTCCACTTCTGGCCCATAACTATTTGGGCCGGCCGGCCCATTTGTAGATTCCAACTCCGCGTAACGGACCTGGTATCGGTAGCGAATCAAGAATCGTGAATAATAATTTTGTTTTGGTCATAATTTTAAGAGAACAATGGAATTGTAATTTCAAGCTCGGTTCCTCTTAATAAGGAACTGCGGTTAACTGGTGAAGAACTAAATCAATTAGGTGAACATGTGTTGTCGTCTCATTCTCCCACACGCTTGCTACATGTCACTATTTTACAAATCACTCATTGTCAGTGTTTTTTACTGTTTTTAATTTTAACTTAAATTTTGTTTGGGTTGTATAATTTTTTTATTTCGAACTTATGCTTATAACTATAGAAAAATGATATAACTTAAATAATAATTGTTGTTTGGCTCAGTGGTAAAGGAGGAGTGTTATATTTTTGAGGTCATAGTTTCAAACCTTGTAATTGACACTATTTTTAATAGTTGTGTGCTTTTTAATTATTTTTGGGCCTAAATTTACTTTAATAGTCGGGCTTTCAAAATGGAACATCTTTTATTCTCTATTTACTTTTTTTAACACCCTCTTTTTTATTCATAGCTATAATTATTTTTCTTACTACCTATTGCATTAGTTAAATTGTTTTTTTCATTTTTCATTAAAATCTTTGTATTGTTGATTATGTTATATTAATTAAATTATTGTTAATTATTGTAAATTTGTGAATTTTCTAAGAAAATTTATGCAGAGATTAAGCCCAATGGTAGGTCGTTTGATATACGAATCAAACTCGAGCTCGAACTATTAGAGTTTGTAAGGCTATCAAACCGTCTCATTTTGTATTTATATATACATGAAAGTTAAATTTAAACTCAACTAAAAAAATAAATAATTAAACTTGAATAAGTTTTTGTTATATACATTTAGTAATTATTTTATTAATAAAATTATTATTTTTAATTAATTATATTATTAATTAATTATATTATTTATTAATTAAAGTTTAGTATAAAATTTTGCCCCCCTTATGAAATTTTCTGGATCCACCAGTGCATACACGTCTAAGAATCACCACTCTTTCACGTGTACATTTTCACTATAGTACACCCTGTTTCAGGGCCGTCCCTAGAAAATTAGGGGCTTAAGGCAAGAATTTGAAACAATACCTTTCTTTTAAAAAGATAATAACATACTACCATTCTTTTTCGACACCATAGCTCCCGTTTCGACGCTTCTATTCGTAAAAGATGAATCACGTATAAAATTTATGCTATTAAGCTGTCAATGATATTAAGTGTAAGAGTTGGAATATATGAGTTTCAATGCAGATAATATTTATGTTTCAATATTATTGGACTGAGATAATAAAATATGTTCTATATGTAGATAATAATTAAAAAATTGGGCCTTTTTATATATTGGGCTCGTCGGTTGGGTATTCTGGGGTCCCTCTAGGGTCGGGGCCTAAGGCAAAAGTCTCTCTTACCTTATGGACGGGCCGGCCCTGCCCTTTTTCACACGCTACCGCCCGCATTGAATGTCAAGATCACTCTTGTGGCAGTTCATTTCTTCAACTTAATCTGTCGGGTGGATTCAACCCGCCTGGTGTCAAGCCCGACTAACATAATAACTTCAAACTAAATCAGGGTCGGGTCTTGCATTCTAGATCCCATACCTTCAATGCGGGTTTAATATTGCAGGTCAGAAAATCCAACTTGGTCCATGCCCTCCCCTGCATCAAATATAGCTGGAAGATCAAGTTTTACCCATGAAGAACATATAAGAAAACTCATATAATATATCAGAGCTGTATATACTTATAAAATCAGGTAAATATGTAGATATTCTTGTCAAATTTTCACTCATCCATTAGAATCAATTCAGTCATTGATTTAGGAAGCATCTTTTGGGAAACTCTCTTGCTTTTTTCAGTCTGCAAAAACAATGATGTTGAAAGCCTTCTAGTAATCAACAAAGCATATAAAATGTGTACATAGTGAGAGATCTCAGATAAATAAACAAACAAAAAAATCTCTGCATAACCTATTTCTTGATTGTGAACAATGTCTGCAAGAAAGCGAAAACGATCAAGAAAGCAGCAAAGATCTGTGAAGCAATGGCCCAAGGAGTACTAAAATAGTTCCTCACATACATTGCTCTCCACCTCGGCCACTTCCTCTCACAATAATCATTCACATCCTTACACAGCTTCGAATAGTAAAATTTGGGAAAACTAGCATCATGGTACAGCCCATTGAAGATCCTAGTCGCCTCCTCCGGATCCAAGCAGCACTGCCCCACAATCCTCTTATCACACAGGATGTTCAGATCCTTGGTCGTGTTGATCAGCTTGTCCAGCATCACAACATAACATGTGATCCTAGGCTCGCAGTTCGGGTAACTCTGCTCGAAACTTATCAAATTCCTCAATGTCGCTTCTGTTATGTCGTGTACTATGAATGCTGGTATGACCAAGATCCCTCTTCTGCTGTCGAATTTTATGTCTAGACTGCTATTGATACTGATGATGGCGTTTGTAACGACCTGTGAATACCCTTTTTGTAGCTTCACTCCTGCCTCGACGAGGGCTGTGGCAGAGGGGAATCTGAGCCACTCGCAGTGTGTCGAGTCCATTTCACTCGAGAAACACAGTGACTCCCTCAGCAGATGGAGTATGTGTTTGCAGGGAGGGTCTAAGTTGACTATTGGGAGGGTATTGGGGAAGAACGATCCGCGGAAGAAGTATATGACAAGCTCTTCTAATGAACTTGTCTTGTTCTTGGTGCTCACAGTCATGTTGTAGAGACAATCTAGTACCAGCCATGGGATCTGGTTCTCCAGCAGGACCAGGTCGTGGAAGAGGAACCTTGGCATGGAAGCTACATTGAATATGGGATCATCCTCGTCTATGTCAACGAGCTGGCCATGTTTCCTGAACAGCTCAACCAGGAAGCATCCATCAAGAACAAGCATCTTCACAAACTCCTCCTTGCTGAAATTGATCACCGGTGCATAACACGAACGAGCCATTGGCTCGAGCTTTGCTACTTCTGTGATGAGGTCTCTGAGGGCCGTCTGGGGGATGGAGGCGCGGGAGATGAGGCCCTCGAGGTACTGAAGCTTGATCTTCTCTGTGGCCGCGAGGCGGTGCCTTCCATGGTGTAAAGGGCCTATGGAGAAGGCGTTGGGGATGTAGGCTTCGCGGTTGTGCCTGAAGAGGATGTTTGGTGTTTTGAAGATGCAGCAATTTGGGGACATGAATGAGGAGTTTCTTGACAGCTTGGTTTCTATGGAGGTTGCTAATGTCTCCATGTCTATGTAGAAATTGGGATCACCTTGTTCACTGTATTGATCACCCATTTTTGGGTGTGAAAGAACTCAGAATGGTTGATGACTACAATTGAGAAGACATGTTTGTGCACCAAATGGAGACTTTGGGGGAGTTTCTCAGAAACAGCATGAAGACAACTTCAATGTAGATGACTTGTCTTTGCATTATGTTAGTTTGTTTTGAGTGTTGACTGTGATTATGATTGTTTTTGCAGCAAATGACTAATGAGTTGCATCCTCAAGAACAACAACATTGGATCAGTCTTCTTTGGCATGCTATGAATGAGTCAATGATGGTTTAGTTTTAGAGCACTTTTGGTTTTGGTCATTGGTCAACTGAGCTACCAGCTTATAACTTGACAGCAATTTACAACTCTGCCTACATAATGGTATGAAAAGTCAACGGCATTTCTTATATACAACATGTCCAAGAAAAAAAATTACAAGTTGATTTGTACATTCCTGTTCATGGGATTCAGTATTTTCGATATGACGGAGAATGAGACAGATTTCACAAAATCAAGTCTGAACTTGCCACACTGTCATATTAGAGACAGTCAAAATATCTTAAACATGACGAGTACTCGATATTTTCGATATTCTCGATTCAACGAGATAGAAAACGATGATCACTAAATCTGTATTGAACCGGTGGTAATGTGAATTTGTACATAGTTACATTAGTAGACGACTTGTATGTTTTATAATATAAGGTTTCACAATGGGTTGAGTCATCGGGATGAACTAGAATACAAACGCCATATATTATACAAAAGTTAGAACGAATATTAGCTGTCCGATGAAATAAAGCAACGACATGGATTACACGCAATGAAACAAATTGATATGACATAAAATCAGTCAACGAGGTTTCATTAGTCTTTATCAAAATGCATTAAATCAATCAATTCCTAAAATCAAGGGATGCTAATCACAAAAATGTGTATAAATAATTCATTCAATGATTCATTCAAGCTCGTTTCAAACTCAGAGCCATAATTTATCAGAAATAGGAGACCTTGAAAACAAGATGATGGCGACCATTGAAGGTGAGTGCTATTTCATATTTAGTTCATGATAATGATTTGTCTATCATATCGTTCATGATTTCATATGCTTTGATCGACAGTGTATCTCATTACTATTATACAGATTGCTGAGCAAGTCAAACATGAGTGTTTTTGAAAATTTTCATTGTGCTATAGTTTGCAGCGATGAACAAAATCGTTTTTAGATTCATATTACTAATTGAAACGTTTTGTTTCATTTGATTTGCTATTACCCAGATCACTGAACCAATTTCCCAACATGGTAACCGATCATTTTAATTCTGTCAGTATTATATTGTTATAGAATGATCAGTGAATATTTGATTTTCAATTTACTAATTGACTTATTTGCAGATGTCACCACGGGATGGATTATCAATTAAAATTGTGATTACCTTCCGAAATGTCCCATCGGTGTTAAATGTGGATGAGATTTTCTGAGCTCTCTGTCGGTATCAATCACTATTAACAATATTGGGAGATATTGTCGGTATCATGTACTAATACAGGTAGAGGAGGGTCAGTGATCATGGGTACATGGGTGACAATTAGAGAAATTAGGTCTTCGTGTTATTTGTTTAAGATTTGAATCTTGTTGTAATGGTAACTATTCCATAATTATGATTTTGGGAACGTACCTAAGGTTTAAATCCAATTGTTGAAGATTACTATGCATTATTACTTAATTGTGTTCATCACTTGATGTTTTATATTTGTTTAAGGTCTCATTCGAAAAAATCATTGTGTATCAACATACATACATATGTTCTATTCAAACTATTGATCTTTGATCTGTAAACAAATTAGTAATTGACGTTTAATCACCATAATATTATTGATGTTTCATCGGTATCCAATATGTCATTTTGAAATAAAATTTTCATCATAAAAGATCGTCATCGCCATACTACTATTGATGTGTCATCAAGGTAAAATGTGTAACTATATAGTAAAATTTTCATCATAAACCATAATTTCATCTGCAAAACAATTAGTACCTGATGTCTCAACTGTCTCACTCCCAACTATTGATCTTTCATTGAAGTTGCGAGGCCACACCAATATCTTGAAGCACATAAACTATGTAATTTGAAGTTAATTACATGGTGTGAGTAATATGACATGTACACAATGACAATTACATAATGAAAACATCAATGTAGTTCATCTGCAGATACTACTTGTCATGGCACACATGGTACAGGGATGGTTTCAGATGACACTTTACATCACCAATTCCGGCTTGACATGACAGATGACTATGATTGGTTACAGATGACACTTTATATTCACACTGACAACAACCGACAAAATGACTCATTAATGAAGTTAACTTACCATGACAATTTAATATACAATTACGCTCTAATTGATTTTTAAAATTTTGAAATTTGCGAAAATAGCGTGGTAATTATCTCTCTGGATCAATCAAGAAATAGAAAATACAATACTGCCCTTCGGGCCTACTGAAATGACACTCTAAACATCCACTTGACACATTATTTACTTTGACTTGCCACCCCTTACGCTACTGAATCTGGTGCGTTCATCACGAAAACGTGTGGTGCAAAATCCGTTTGGATATTTGTATGACAGCTACATGTTTGTATTCTAATGCGACCCTGAGTCCTCGATACCAAGAAATGAATTGCAAAAGCCCAAACGAGCCCATAAGGATTCAAGAAAGAGAGACAAAATCATGGGCCAATTCCATTTTCTCTCTCGTTCACAATAAATGGTCCTTTACATTGCTTCACGTATCTAAAAGCCCGTTTGTGTCTAGAGAGATAAGCCTCTTGTGGTCCTAAATCGGAAAGCTTCAAGTTTATAGGACCAATGTCCTTGTTGTGACCTTCATTGTAAGATTAAGCATATTCACTTAAAAATATTTAATAATCAAACTTTATCGAGGCTTTAGTTCAATAGTCAAGTTAAAATTTTAAATACTTAATTATTATTTATTTGATCAAATTATAGTTCTTTTAAAATTCGATATATTGAAGCTGGTATTATAATTTATATCTTTTAATATGAAATACTGACATTTTTTATTAACAGGCTATTCAGTTAATTTATGAGTTTCGTTAAAATTAATGGTCACAATCTTTGGGACCCTAGCCATAAAAATTGTCGATAGGTAAGATATTGGGTTTGGGACCATGATCCTCAACCCCACACTCATGTGCTATGTTGGGATGACCATAAACAATGGCACATTGAAAGTGAAAACAAGGGCTCAACTTGGATCCTCCATGGTATTGTCTCATGCTTGTTCCCACTCTAAAACCACAAGGTTGTCTGTTATTTCAATTGGGCCCTCATTGCCCACTTGCCATGTTAAAGCTTCAAAGCCTTTGTCACTTTCCACTCTCCCATTTGAAGACTTGAGCCCCAATTCATGCCTTTGAAAGATTTGTGAAATCATGCTTGAAAGGGACATTGTGATAATGTACCATCACTAGGGGATGTTTGTGCTTTGCTTTTCCTCTTGGGAGAAAATATTTTTAAAAAAAATGGGTGGACCCTTTTTTACTCGTGTTCTAAAAAGTACTAGGCGCTTGTCGAGCAAATAATATTTTTGAGTAAATAATTGAGAATTAACCAAAGAATAATAAAAAATAATAATTGGGAATTAACATAAGATTAATTGAGAACTAATCAATCGTACTAGTTGAGTCTTTTATATACTAGTTTTTACACGAAAAAGTTAGATGTTGGAGTATAAACATGGATGATTACAGGTTTACTATACTAAAGTTTGGTTGTCTCTTAGTTCACTATAACAAAGTTTAAAAAAATACATGTACCCTAAGAATTTTCTTGCACGAGGTAACTTTTGTTAAATTTTACAAAATTAGTATGCAAGAAGTCTAAAATGCTCTCTAATTATTTGAACTTCTGATACAAAGACATATTGGTCTTTTCAAATAAACCAAATAAAAATTTAAAAACAATTTGTAAATTTACCATATTTCCTTCTTTCTTCAACCTCTGTTCGCTCTCTCGCCCCTTTCTCCATCTCCGACCCACCTCATCTCTGTACCTAAAACTCTCTTCTTGATTGGTTTCTCTAACTATATTAGAAGTAGTGCCTATTATGTGTGTTTTGTTTGTATTATTGGAACAAATTTAAGAGAATGGATTTGGAATCCATGGAGCAATGATTTTTGTTGCCAACAAAATGTCAGTAGAGGAAACGGGAAAGCAAGATCTTTGAATTGCATTCATTTGGGTTTTCATTTCACAAAACTTTCTTAGCATCCGAATAGAGTGAGAGTGATGGTAAGAGTGAAGAAGGGGGTATAATGGTCATTTCACAGACCTTTTTTAATTTTTTAATTTATTATTTGAAAAGACTAACATACCCTTGAAGCACAAGATTAATTTATTAATAAGAAAAGGTAAATAGTCTTTTCAATTTATCAATTAATTACACCAATTGAAATGTATATAGCGATAACATTTTGGACTGTTTACAAATCAGTTCTGTTAAATTTAACGAAAGTTACCTTGAGTGTAACTAAAAAAAATACTTTGAGTTACTTATAGCTTTTTTTGAAGTTGAGAATAGTGAAGTAGGAAACGGTCAAACTTCGGTATAATATACTGTAACTATTTAAAAAAACAATTGTTTGCACTTTTTCAATGGAAAGACTAACTAGACCAGTGAAAAATCTTTTATATACTATATTGTACACGGAAAAGTCAGACGTCGAAGATAAAAATAATTGTTTACATTACCTCGACGTGTTTTATGAATTCAGTTTGAATCTCATCAACATATCATATATTGAAAATACTCGACATACAAATTTTGCTTTCGTAATCGGGACTTTGTTAATATTATCAAATTTGGTATTGTGTTCCATCAACGTCATAGGCCTACCATTGTTCATGTGATGATAGTGGTTTTTTTTCCATGGAAAATGAAATCACTATCAAAACCTCATACCATATCATGGCATGCATGTTACCTATCAACATTTTGTAGGACACATCATGAGAAAAGTCAAGGTACCTTTTTCTTTTTTAGTTTGTGCAAATTAGAGCTGGTTTCTTGATGAATTTGGTCATGGGTTGGAAAGCTCTTAGGGCTGATTATCAAAAAAGAGAGGAGGAGAATTGGATAAAAGATACCATAACCATGGGACTTTCTTTCATACATTCACATGAAACAAGAAAATTGGACACTCTTAGAATTGATCATGGCTTTGTAACGGCGAAGTCATTTATCATTTTATATTCTAGCATAATTTTTTCTCCAAAAAAAATGTGTTTTATGGGTGAATGTAACAATGGCTATAGACTTTAGATAGAATTAAGTTATCCATGCTTGAAGCAAAAGCAAACAATTTGACAATGAGTTCATTAGGTTGGTCAATAGGTATTTTAGTGGTTTAGAAGTATGTTCCGAGCAAAATTGTAAAAATCGATAGACGTTATTCAAATCAGTCATTGCAAATGAATCAAAACTCATAATCAATCAGCAAGTCAAGAGTAATAAACTAAACTAACGAGTCAAAAACATTTAATAAAATTATAACCAAAAGTCAAGAACATAGCCTCGAAAAAACAAGTCAAGAACATGATCATTTAACCAAGTTAAAACAATTGTCTCTAAAATAATAAAAGGATTATTTAATCATATGATTTTCATATATATATATCCTTCACGAGGATATTCATATATTTTACAAGTTAGGATATGTCCTTGAAGAGACACCACGATGGCTTTTAATTTCGAACCTCATTATGATCAGGGTGAGGAAGTGTTAAAGGGTATATTTAGAATATGATTTAATCCAAAAAAATAAGTTAGGATATTTTCAAATTTTCTTTTTAAAAATTAATTAGTTAGGCCTGAATAGGAGCTGAACTAGTCTAAAATGGCCTAGGCTGGTCCAAACCGATTCAGACCCGTTCCTGGTCCACGTGGGCCGATTTGACCTACTTGAGCCCGCTTAGGTGACCCGTCTACCTATCCCACTCCGATTGTCATAAAGCACTTCGGCGTTGCAGTTTTCACCACGTAACGTGAATTCTACAACTTTGGTTATGAGGCAAGTGAATATTAGGTGTTCAAATAAAATTTAATTTACTTTAGTTATAATCCATTAACATTTTCTCATTCATGGTAACACAAAACCCTAAATTCCACCAACATTTTGTGAATTAAGATAGAGAATTAAATTAGGTTGGTACTTGTCAATTGGTGCTTCTTGCCATTGTCATCATAATCATAAAGACATGCCTATTTCCTTTGGAACTTCTCCATCTTTGAATAGACCCAACTTCAAGTGGATACACCTTATATGGTGCAAAGCTGTCTTCAATTACTAAAATAACAACTATGGTCTTCCCCAAAATTCAATACTATGTCAAAAAAAAATTTAAAAAAACAAAACCCCAAAAATAATTAATACAACTGAAAAATATTTTATAACTGACTAAAAAAATAATGAATTTCGAGTTCCGAAAATATTTTAAATATGAAAATCAACAATACTGATTAACATAACATTTATAGTAAATAAGATAAAACTTGTTATTCAATTTTGATCATATTATAAGGTTATAATAATAATTATATAAGTGTGATTTGTGTGTCTTATTATTATTTTTTAATTACAAACTTTTTGTTAAATCAAGATTGGAGGCAATAATAATCTTTTAAGGACAAGAGAATCTAAGGGAAAAAAATGGGAAGATCATAACCTTAGTCCTTAGGGGCATTAGTGTTAAGATCATTAACATGAAATATTTTCTTGATTAATTAACATTAACCCAAAATAACTCCTCGAAATTAAAGGCCAAAGCCAAATCCGACGGTTCTGATTGAACAATCATAGATTTGAATGGTCAACAGCATTGGGAACAAACTAAAGTCAGTACTCACCAGACTCAGAGGGTAGTTGGAGAAGGTAGTAAATAGCAGTTACTCGATTCTTCAATAATGTGATATTAATTAATTAATCAGTATAATTGAGATGATGAATATAATAGTTAATTAATTAAATTAAATAAGAAGTACAAAAGGTGATGAGTTAGGTAAGCTACTCCTATCCCTAAAATTGGTTTGTTAGTTAATAAAACAAAACCAAAATCTTAGTCTTTGGATCTTCTCCTCCTTCGATCACGCTCTTGCTCTTCCCCACAAATTGTCCAATATATATAAAAGATAATTTTAACAATATTTTAGAATCTTTATTACTCAACTTCAAATTTTAAGTTGGTCATCATATCAAATTTTAATTCATCGTCGTTTATATTACTTTATGTTATTTCGTTTCGAGTCAAGATGTTCGTACAATATATTACTGTTTTCTTCTCCCAATAATCATTCTATATATTGTGAAACAAATTCTTCTTAAATCGTCTCATTCCGTCATTTATGTCACCGAAATTCACAATACATGAATCGTGATAATGAATTTATAATATCCCCATAATTTATGAGTCAATTTAAACTTTTAAGTGATCAGATGTTAATATAATATTAAAGTTTGCTTTTTTTTAAATAATTAAAGTTTGTTTTATACACTCATCTATGTTATCTTTGGTATAGATGTACTTTTAAGACTCGATATTCCCCATCTGGTATGGCGGGGATAAAAATCACATAATTCGACATGTTGTCATTTCTATAAGAGAGATAATGGATTAAATCTGATGAGCAAGCAGTATCTTCGATCACATAAAAGCGGGGAAGAGGTCATAGAACCCGCTCCGAATCCGCCCTATTGTGTCTCAAAGTGAAATCACTACTTAAGAATTAACAAAAGCTTTACTATCTCTATAGACTCTATTAATTATATGTATATAGCTATGGATATTTGAATTTGAATTTTGAAATGTAGGGTTTGCAAAAGTAATGGAGTTGAAAGTGAGCACACTCACAAGTAGGAGGAGAGAGAGAGAGAGATTGTGGGTGTTGGTTGGTTTAGTTGTTGGAGAAGACCAGCTTTACTTTACTGCAAAAGAATTCTGAACTCACTGTAAATTCAGCTGCTTGAAGGGGACAAGAAGATTCAAAACCACTTCATTTCATCAACTGTCAAACTCATTTTCTTACATGAAAGTAGTAAATTTTTAAACCAATGACTTGATAAAATGTAAATGTTAGTTTGATTCAATAAAGAGCATCAAAATTAATTCAAATCAAACTGTTGTCAAAATTAGCTGCTTGGTGCAAAAAAATATTAGGCCAATGGGAAGTTGAAGAAAAGAGAGGAGCAATGGGAATGAGTGATAAATGGGAAAGGGCATGAAAAGAAGATAAGAATGGGAACATATATTACTACTTTTGTTGGATAGTCAACAAAGAAAATGATGTTACTAATTGACTCTTGCCTATCTATATATCTATGCCCACACCACACCCAAAGCTCAAGACCAAACACTATTATTATATACTATATGTATCATCCAAAATGTATTATCATTATAAATAATGATGTGTTTGCTAATTCTCTGTCTTGTATCTTTGTTTTTTTTGGAGCACTTGAATCTTCATTTAATCAAGATAATTTTTTTTACATATAAACTTGGAGTAAATTTAATGATTCATTATTTGGGTGCATCAAATTCCATTGAGTTAGTGAATTTTTGTCATTTTTTTACCATTTGACAGAAAACTAATATTATTATTTTCAATAATAATTTTAGTTGGTTATTGGCCGTTAATTGTTATATTAGTGAATATTATTATTTTCAATAATAATATTCCATTTGGATGTTTTTGAATGATAAAGTTTTTCATTTTTGAAATAAGAGGAAGGAAGTTTCCTCTTCTGGACATGTCCAAAGGGCAAGTTGGTTACTGGCCGTTAATTTTTCTTGCGATTAAAAATATGATAAGTTAATGGACTAGTCACTAGAATATCATTTTCATTAAATATGAATAATAGATTTTCTTTTCAAATTTACCTCAAATTCGATTTATTCATAAATCACCCTCGACCTCAATCTCACCACAAATACTATGTAACATATTTAATTGATTACATCAGCAAAGCACATGTTGGTTAATATGTGAATATTGACGTACTTCTACAGGTAAATGCTCACTTATTTAGATATTTGACCCGTTCATTTACCCGTGAACTCGATGAGTACGAGTATTTCTTATACGTTATATAGACATGAAATTAAAAAATAAAATAAAACATAATAATAAGATTCTCGTGCAATTCACCAATTATACGAAAGTTTTTCATGGTATTTTGTGGAAATTGTGTAATTGGGACTTAGTTATAGGTAAACTAATTACCGATCACCTTAATGTGGATATAAAACCATAAGTTCTCTTTGGTTATAATCGAATCGTATTCTTTTAGTTTTGTTCAGGCTTTACGAAAAAGAGATTTCATCTTTTTCTCCTTTTAGTTTGATTATTCTCAATTGTCGAATGTTAACTTGTCATTATCTTTCTGTTGTTGATGTGGGGTCAATCGGTTTTCGGTTGATCCCTCTAAACCCTATATTTGATGTATTTATTTGTCTCGTTTCGACTATTTAGAGTCTATGCAGTTCAGATTCTGCCGGCCTAATGATTTGTTTATAGGTACAAAATGGCGAGACTTTTAGAACTAGAATGGAAAGAATGGAGATAAAGGAGATTAAGACTTACAGGTCACGCAACATGAGAAATTTTAAGATCAAGACTTTGTCACGATTGTGACTATGCGATTCACGATCGTTTCAAAATGAATATAGTTTGCTCCCCAACCCGTGGCGAGGCACAATTTCGATCACGAATATGAGACAATTGAGACGCAGAGAGCGTCTCGATCGTGGCAAGCTTTATTTTCAACACCTATAAAAGGAGGTCAACCCTATAGAGACAGAAGAGCACACATAATTACCAACTCACAAGTCCCATCAGCAGTTCCAGCACATTCCTTTTGCCACCACGAAGGTTCACTTTGAAGATTTTGAAGGTTGGGAGCTAGAAGTGTGGAGAAGAACAACAAGAGCAAGATGATTCCTTCATCTTCAATAATACAAGAGCAATTTCTAACTCTCTACTCCATATGCTTGTGTTCTTGTATATTGTCATGTATTTGTTTTTTTCTATTGACTTGAGCGCCATGGTTGAGGGATAAAACCCCTTGGCCATAAGGGCTAAACATTAGATGGTTAAATTCTTATTATTGAAGTAATATTTCTAAATTGAAGTTTGTGTTATGTGGATTTTAATATTTGCACGCTCTTGCTCTAAATTGGCCATTTAGGGTGAGTGTTTTGGAGGCTATGTTGTCTTGAGGAAGACAAGTAGTCTTAGACCTAGGAACCACAAAGAGTTAGAGACTCAAGATCGTATTTTGACACCTTGGATTAACTCTTAATCTGTTATTGTCGGTCTATTGCGGTCTCGAGTTGGTCTCAAACTCGAGAGAGTAAGTGTCAACTTAGGATTAGGTCAATCTCAATGTCGAGAGGCGAGATTGGTAACTAAGACATAGGTTTAGCACATGCCTTAACTTGTGAACTAGCATTTTGGTAGTTTCGAATCATGACCATGCATGTTTAGCACCCATATATATATTATTTTGAAAATCTTACATCACCCTATCTACCCCATAAAACCCTCCTCACCCTCACAGCGAGATCGAACTCTATATCTCACCACAAATAGCGTGATGCTCAACAGTTAGGATGTACCCTTTAAGACATATATTTATAAACTTTTGAGAAATGACACGATTGTGTAAATACATGGAGTATCCGTGAGAATAGGGGTGGACACTTTGGACCCGAAACCAAAGAACGAACCGGAATCGAACCAAAATTAGAATTAGAGAATCGGGAACCGGGGGTAACAGTTCTGTAACTAAAAATGAGTGAACCATAAATTTTCGGTTCGATTCTGGTTCTTAAAACATAAAAGTGGCGGCTACCCGGAACCGGACCGCCATGCTAAACATTCATCCAACCACTATCAATTTATGTGAAGTATAGAGATAAAGTACATGAACCAAATAATTAACCGAGAAAGATATATTACTTATCTATTATTAGTGTTTATTTGTGAATTTATAATTTGACTGAGTTTATTAATTAAGTTTTAATGTTTTTGTTTGTTAGAAAATAATTATAAATTTCATGTTTTAGTTTAAAAAATCAAATTAAAATCGTTTAATTTGGACCTTAAATCACATAATTAACAAAAATAAAGAATTGGTCGGTTCTACCAGGTAAAACCAGGGAACCAAACCGAATAAATGGTTCCAGAGCCGGACCGTCCCATTATGTAATGGTTCCGGTTTCGGTTCTAAAAATTGAGAACCATGAAGTTAGTCCGATTTTTAGCCGGTTCGATCCGGTACTAGACTCATGCCCACCTCTACATGAGAAGCATGATATAATCTTTATTAGTCAATAAATAAGTGTAATTCATTTTTAATTGTTTAAAGTTAAATTACAAAATCAAATTATTAAATTAAATGATAATCAAGGAAAGTTAAGAAACTAATTTTAGGCATAGATAATTGCATCTATGTACACTTAATGGAAATATTTTTCATCTAACCACACCTAAAGTTTTTTTTAGAAAAGTTCGTAAGTCACCTAAGCCAAAATAATTATCACTGTTCCACACTATATAACATGTTTTTGTGAAATGATGATTATGTTATTGTGAAATGATGATTTTCCCCTTAATTGAATAATTGTTTGAAGTTAAAAGTTAGAGGTATATTAGTCTTTTTGCATAAAGAAAATTAAAATGACGATTTTCTCTCTCTCTCTCTCGTCGGAAAAAAACTTCTTGCATAACTGAAATTTCTTTGGTAACATCGTCGACCTTTCACTCTCTCTCTCTCTCTTGTACACTTACAAATACTTTAGCCCACTTTTTTCTCAACAGTATGCCAAAACTCAATGAGACCGGAGAAAAAACAAAGGAGGACGAAGACCTCTCCATGAAGCTTTCACCGGAAGTGCTGCTCACTGAACTGAGATCCCAGGCGAAAGTACAAGGGACCAGTAGCTCGAGTCGGAATTAATACATCCTTGATCGGAAAAACTAAAGCATGACAACAAAGAAGTGGGGCCTCCAAAAAATTCTGAAATTGATGAGAACAAAGAAGGTCAAGGAGCCGTAGTCGGAGACCACACCCGCTCTGGGAAGGCCGCAGAATTATGAGTTCGAAAAACAACAAAAATCCCCTAAAAGAGGTATTTTTTTCTTGAGCCGAATCCAAAATGTAATGAAATCAAATTCCAAGTCGTTAAGACTCAATATTACTCGAATCTAAAACGGAAACATAGCACAAAACAATGAGCGATAAAACAGTTTCGTCAGGTGAAAGAAAGCCACCAGTTACCTTGCTGAAAGTACCACAGAGCCTTGAAAACGTCAAAAAATCGTCAATGTTTAAAAGATATTTAAAAGTGAGCATTAACTTAAAAACAAAAGTAAAAAAAGTGACAAATATTTAGAAATTTAAAAACAATAGAGAGGTAAAATTATCATTTCACGAAAATCTGTCCGGTGATAAATAATTTAATTTATGTAACTTACAAAATTAAAAATAGAACATTAAGTTTTGTGTCCTGTATATTTATTTTACATCCTATGGTTAAAAGAATTAGGGATAGTTTCAGATGACTACACCTGGATATGTCACATTATCACATGACTATACCTAAAAAAATTTCGTGTCAAGGTGAATACCCAAGAATTTCATTGTTCTCACCGTTACTCATTCCGTCCATTTCCGTTAGGTTTTAACATTTTTAACGTGTGAAAAGACTAAAATACCCTTCAGAGGTAAATAATTATTTTTAAATTGAATGAAAAGACTAAAATACTCTTCACTATTCATTTAATTTTCAAAAAAATACTCTCTCTCTCTCTCTCTCCATCACCACCACCGCCATCACCTCCACCTCCTCCATCACCACCACCACCTCCATCTCCTCCACCACCATCCTCCCCTGCCCCCTCAACCACCACCATATCCCCCTCTCTGTCTCCACCTCTCCATCTCTTCCACCACCACCACCTCCATCTCCTCCACCACCATGCCCTCTCGAAATCGGTCTAATTCGGTTTAATTCAAAATCAGATTTTGTCTCTCTCATGATTCCTCCATATGATTCCATCCGTTTTACTCAACCTTTAGTGTGTGACCCTCTAGGCTCACGACACGTAGGCAGACTGGTAAAATTACCATTTTACCCTTTCCATCATGAGTGGCCTCTAGCAAGACATCATGATTACCCAACGCTTGTGATTATCGAGATTTCGACTTAACCTCGTCGTACATGAATCTATCCTTTTATCCTCTTGATATCTTTAACAACCACGAGGCATAGACAAGTCATCCTCGTTCAATTGTCCTGTTTCTTGATTCTGAGTTAACTGAATTTTAACTAATACTTCGTATCGACTGCATGGTCATGCTATTGTATTTCAGTTGTACTCATCAAGTGGTTTAAACTGATATATGCTCACACATTCGTATGAGGGATAAATCCTTCAGCAATCTATTGAGTCAACTCATGTATCTCGTGATCGAGCCAATCACAGTCGTTATTGTAACCCTTTTACAGGAGACGTTAGACTGAGTCAAACTCGTCACTCATTATACAGTGACCTCAATGATCCTTCTGTCTTAGGATGTGATTTCATGTGCCGACATATGAGTATGTTCATGACTGTGTCTATGTAACATACTTATGATCGGTTCGTCCTATATCACCCCTGTCTGGTGATACTATGACCTAACTCTGGCCCCCTTCTGGCCATGATCAGTAGAGCGTGATCATTTAGAGTTAGCCTCATACCGTTCGCTTCTTATGAAGCTATTCTGATCGGGGACTGCTTAAATAGGATTTTATCTGATCTGTAAATCTACTATTATGCGTTGACACATCAATGATACAAATCAAATCTTACTTAAGATATTATTACAACACTTAGTAATATGAATCCCGATTTTATTTCAACTAATAATCTTTATTACATGATTAGATTGAAAATACATTGTGTTATGGCACAAAAACCCAACATTATACACAGATCAACTTTGGTTTTACATTATACGTGAATGATTATACAATTATATTGTAGGTGTTATACACTACAAAGGTACCGGTTACACGTTCATAAAACCGAACACATGTACGCACTATTTGTAGGTGTTACACAGTAACAACTTGTCAATTACACACCCAATAGTTACACGGCTCCGTCAGCGCCTGTTATCTCCCTCCCAATCCGCATGGTTACACGTGTCATCATCTACTTCGCTCCGCGCAAATTAGACGGTTGAGAGATGGTTTGGACGTTTTGACACCAAATAAGAGGTTTGTAGCTAATACCTTCTATATATATAAGGACGTTCTCCACTACAAATCATTTTTGAGCGTCCAAACGTCCAAATCATCTCCCAGTCGTGTGATTTGTACGGAGCAAAGGGAATGATGACACATGTAACCACGCGGATTAAGAGAGAGATAACGGTCGCTGACGGAGCCATTAAGGTGTTGATTGTTGTATTGATGTAATTTCGCTAGATCTTTCCTTTCGTGTCTTGTATATTTATTTTACATCCTATGGTTAAAAAAATCAACTAAAGAGAATATAAATTTGGTGAGTAATTATTAATTGCTATGTGTTGTCGTTGGTGTGGGTGTGCTTTGTTTTACTGATCAACTGGAGCATTTACTGTACTGTTTGGAAGAATCTGTCAAAATCAAAACAGATTATTTCAGACAAAATAAGATATTCAAAATCTGTGTACTCACTAAATGCCAATTCTCTTGCATGTGCTTCTGCTACGATTCGCTGCACCAATTCAAAACACACCATTTTATTTATTTCTTTTTGAAACCACACAAAATATAATCTCTTCACATGCACCCAATCTTATCCCTGCGTGTGTGCTTCCGTAAACTACTTGAAAACTTCCATTTGTTAAAATTTATATTCAATTTTTTAAATTATATGATCCAAAAAAACATGTAAGAAAATTTAATTAAAAATAAACATGAGAGTTCATGGACAATATTGTTAAATATATTCAATTTCAAACTATGACAAAAAAAACAATGAAATATTAATATGAGTTGAAACAGATAATTTTGGGAGGTAGGTTTGGTTTTGGTTGGTTGGTAGATCAATATTGGGAGAGAGCCGGAATTCTCTGTCGTTGGTGGACCGATTAATGCAAACATACTGAATTAGAGGGTCTTGACTTTTTAGGCTTCAATACGTCACCTGAGTGTCCCGTTAGGATTCGTACCGGGAGGAAACATGAGGTTTATGGTGTCAATGGGTTGACACGAGTAAGTTCAATGAGCTGGGAAAACTTGAATTTTTAAAGATTCACGATTCTCGTATTGATCGCAGGGTTGATCGAGTAAAATGGTTTAATGTGATCTGCAACAAGATCACGGAGTTTCTCCATCCGTATTAGTTGGAGGCGTGACTCTGTGTGATGCTAACTGGTTCGAATCAATTGGTCTCTGAGATTTTCTTAGATGCCTGATTAAAGCATTCTGCAGCTGAATTACGGGATTTTTACATTCGTATGAGATGGAGGACGTGACTTCATATGATGTTAGACGGTTAGAGCTGAACAACTTTGGATGAATTATTAGCAAAGGTGTTGCATAACATTCACTATCAGAATATGTGTTCATCTTTCTTTTGATCGGTATCAAATGGCTCACGAATTGACCAAATTTGTTTTAACTAACAATAGTAAGATTACGGTGAAGAGTTTGTCTCACCATTTGTATCTTTAGTTGTCTGGCTTTATGTTGGATTAATTACTATTTAATCAACAAATTCATTTTTAACAAAAAAAAACATGTATTAATTTTTTAGCCGAATTTATGCGTCATCTCTTTTAAAATAATGTTATGTCACATTCAATACGTATAAATGATTTAAATATATTTTAAATTTTATGATAAAGAATGATTGTACCAAACCAAATAGACAAAACAATGTATACATATCTTTTAGGAATTGGGAGGAGATAAAATGTGAACTCAAAAACTAGATTATCTTTATCTAAGAATATATATCATGTTTCTTATTTATCTGATGCCATTTTTAACGTCAGATAGTCTTTTTTTAAACATGGATATTTTTATTTATTTGATAAAAAAATTATCAGTAATTTAAAAGGCCAAAAAGTTAATAGATTATTATTTAATTTAAAATCGACATGGTGGACTAATTAATCATGTAATTAGCCGCACATGGGGTTGTGATTCATTAATGACCCGACACGATCATTTTCAAGCTCTCTAATTACCAACCCTTGATTGTTTAATTACTAATTTAATCTTGTCTTAATAATATGAGCTCGTGAATGTCATCACCCATGTGCTAGTATCGTACCATGAACTGAATGTGACAGGTTACAAAAATATGGACCGTTCATGATTAATTTGGACCCACCAACCCTTTTCTTTTTTATATATAAATTGTTAAAGATTGTTCATGATTAATTAATTAGTATTATAATTTATTTCAACAAGTTTAATTTCCAAAATTTGTATGGGAATTGACACTTGACTATTAAACACAATTTATTGTTATTTTTTCAATGGTTCACATTTGATAGGTGAGGAATTTATTAGGGATGGAATAAATTTTACACCAAAAATGAGAAAAAATTGTGCCGGAAATTGTGCATTAAAGTTTGTTTTACCAAAACAATGGAATTTGGTATTTAATTCACCTACTTGGTTCCTTACCAAGTTTATATTAAATGCGCCAAACTCAACTCAATGGCCTAAAAAAATTGGTAATGTGAAATCTATACATGTGGTTTGAGACTTTTGGGAGGGTACCAACCCCAAGTCTAGAGAGAGAAAGACCAATAACTGCTTATCTTTTTGGTCACTTTTGGACTGAGATACGGTCAATGCATTGAGTTTGCTTTTAGGCTTGTTCTAAAACTAGAAAATAAATCTTCATTTTCTAGCATAGAAAAAACAAAATATTTTAAATTCGACCCGAATTCAGTGTTTTTTATTTTCATAAAAAAAATGTTGAAGTTTACTAAAAATATTTCCAATGATATGTTATATTTAACATAATATATATGTTATATGCTGTTTTTTTACAAAATATATATTATTTGTTATTTTAATAATGAATAAAATAAATTATATTATTTTATTATATCATTATGATTGTTTTATTTGATTGGTAAAATTAACATTTTGTTGATGATGTAAATTTTAAATAATATCTTTTTTTGGAGAGACAAATAACATGTTGTCAAATTAATAAAACATATTTTGTATTGGAGAGACAAATATATCATGAGTTGGACTGATTATATTTTGAGAGGGTCAGATGCTTTTGACCTGCCGAATAGAAAACGAGTATCACTAAATCAGTCTACAAAAGACTTTTGAATGCTTGTTTTTTTGCAAATGACAATTCTAACCCTACCCATTGTCATGGGCAGTTTTTGGTCCCAACTCCCAACCAAGGGTTGGTTTAGTTAGTTTGTGAAAAAAGTGGACGCTGAATAGTCCCCAAAATCTTCTATATAACATCCCTCACCCTCCCTCCATTTCTCTTCACTCTCAACCATCTCCTCTCTCTCTCTCTCAAACCCTTCATGTAAGCTTCTACACCTCTCTCCTCTTCTTGAATCTTGAACCCACACCCCCAAGTAATCTTGAAAATAAAGTTTGCTCCTTTATTGCAGTAAGAAAATGGGTCTCTCTGGTTTCATCCTAATGGGTCTTCTTGCAATGGTCTCATCAGTCAATGGGTATGGAGGAGGAGGAGGCTGGATTGAAGCTCATGCCACCTTCTATGGAGGTGGTGATGCTTCTGGAACAATGGGTATGTGTAAATTTTAAGGCCAAACCTTAAAAACACCCTTTTCATGATTTTGAGTACTGGTTCATAGATTTACAATTGTTTTGTTGTTGTTGTTGTTGTTGCAGGTGGAGCATGTGGGTATGGGAATCTGTACAGCCAAGGGTATGGGACCAACACTGCAGCTCTGAGCACAGCCATGTTCAACAATGGCCTGAGCTGTGGAGCTTGCTTTGAGATCAGGTGTGTCAATGACAGGAAGTGGTGCCTCCCGGGTTCGATTCTGGTCACGGCCACCAATTTCTGCCCTCCCAACAATGCCCTGCCTAACAATGCTGGAGGGTGGTGCAACCCTCCCCAGCACCACTTTGACCTGTCTCAACCTGTGTTTCAGCACATTGCTCAGTACAAAGCTGGGATTGTCCCTGTCTCTTACAAAAGGTAATTGCTGTTTCTTCACTTCAAAACCAAAACTTAGCATCATTTTTGGGCTCAAATTTCCCAAACCTTTGTGGGTTTTTGTTCTTGCAATTTCACTACTTAAAAATCAAAACTTTGCCCCAATTTTGAACCTCTAGGGTTTTAACCATTTAAAAACCTTATCTTTACCCCAAATTTGAGCACAATGGACTGAACCATTGGTTGGTTTTGTGTGTTTTTTCTGCTACTTCCAATTTTTAACCACATAAAAAATCAAAACTTCACCCTAATTTTGAGCTTAAATCACTAAACCCCTTTGTGGGTTTTTCTTCTTAACCACTTAAAATCACAACTTCACCCTAATTTTGGGCTCAACTGACTTAAACCTTTCGTGGGTCTTTTCTTTTGCTTGCAATTAACATTTAACCACTTAAAAATCAAACCTTTACCCTCAAATTTGGGCTGAGTGGACTAACCCTTTTCTGGGTCATTCTTGTAGGGTACCCTGCAGGAGGAGGGGAGGCATAAGGTTCACAATCAACGGGCACTCCTACTTCAACCTGGTCCTGATCACCAACGTCGGAGGCGCCGGAGACGTCCACTCCGTCGCCGTGAAGGGGTCGAGGACACGGTGGCAGGCGATGTCCAGGAACTGGGGACAGAACTGGCAGAGCAACAACTACCTCAACGGACAGAGCCTCTCCTTCAAGGTCACCACCAGCGACGGCCGCACCGTCGTCTCCAACAACGTCGCCCCCGCCGCCTGGTCCTTCGGACGGACCTACAGTGGGGCCCAGTTCCGCTGAACCCACGAAGCCAAAACCTAAGCATTTTCTACTAATTAAAGTATATAATAGTAATAGTAATAGTAATAGAAGCATCACTGTCTGTCAGGGGCAAAATGGTAAAATTGCCATTGGGTTTTTGTCCTTGGGGAGGGCTTGTTTTAAAGTAGGCTCTTTCTTTGATGTGATTTTGAAAATTTGAACCATTTTGGTTCTGTTATTTGCAGAGGTGGTCTCGTACCACCCGCAAGCTAGTATTGTTTTGATTATTACTAGTTTTTGATTAGTTTTAGTCATCGCTAAGCATTGTAGTTTTAAGGTTATTGTAATGATGAGCCATTTTTTTGGCTGCAACATTGTTTGAAATGCACTTTTGCACTATGAAATGAATTTTATTGGTTATTGAAGCTTATTGTTTGGTGGGTGTTTTGTTTATTTCCAATTTTTTGTCCTAAATTTTGGCACATTGAATTACAAAAAAGTTATGCGAAATAGTTTAATATCATATAGTTTATTTTAGTGTTGTTATTGAGAAGAAATACTCGTTTGAAAATTGCATTTATTTATTTTATCACGAAAATTTTAGATATGAAGTTTTTTTGTGTAATGTATACAGTTTTGGTTAGAATTTAATAAACCCATAATTTACTGCATTATTTAGGCTAAAAAGATCATAATTAACTTATATAAAGAATATAATTATAATTTTTTTTGTGAAGGTAAAAGCGAATTTTATTAATTAAATAGTAACTAACCCGACATCAAGCCGGACGACTGAAGTTACAGATGGTGGGACAGACCCTTCACCATAATCCTAGCTAGTGTTAGTTAAAGCAAATATGGTCAATTCGTGAGTCATTTGATTACGAGCAATAGTTGATAGTACGCAATACCGTTCGCTAAAGATTACTTCGAAGTTGTTCAGCCCGACCCGTTTAGCATTATATAAAGCTACAACTCCCAACTCATACGGATGGAGAAATCTCGTAATCTTACTACATAATTCTTTACACATACATAAGTAAATTTTACTAAAGATGGAAGTTTAAATTTTTTGAAATTTGAGATCCAAATCTTATTTTCGGTTTTTTAGATTTTCTCGTCCCTTAATGTCTCTTTCAACATTTGCATGTATCGATCTATTTATTACTTGAAATTGACCACGTAATTACAAATCACCCACTCAAAATTAACAATTTTCTTCATTATCTTTTTCTAAAAACACTTCAAGCTGAAAATCTTGACTTCACCAAGTTTATTCAATTTGCATTTATTAAAAAAATTTATTTGAAATATAAAATTCAAGTATTTGAATAGACATTAACAATTCAGTATAGGCGAGTCAATGCCGGTCTGACACACACAGTGACGCGGTCGAGTTGAACCGGCACGTGATTCTGACACCTGTACTTCGGATGCATCGAAAATAGTCACGCTTCGCCACGTGTTGTTCCGACAGCAAGGAGATACGAGATCTTTTTTTTCCGACAAGAAGACCGAAACGACGGCCATCATTAATTAATCAGCAGCTGCGGTGGATGTTTCCGGCATGAAATTGATGACTAGGCCACGTGTGTCTCCGGATTTATCGCTATGTTGCTTGAGTTTAATAATTAACCAAATAATAAAGTTAAATAACATCATAACACGTGTACTTTTATACATGATAAAGCAAGAAATCGAACATAACTGTATCTGGTACTATTATTTTTAGAGACGATGTCAGAAATTAATTAATTAATTAATTAAATAACCTGATATAAAAAATTTATACTTGAGGATTTTGTCACGATTGTGAGTCATACCTTTGTCTTTGGAGTTGAGAGTGAAGCAAATATTTAATGTTATATTGACTTCGAAATTAAAACTTAAATCTTGAATTTTTGGTGCATGGGAGAAAGTAATATTGAACTTTGATTCGTCATTAATATATTAAGTGTAACATTTAAACCAAAATATTAAATGCTTATTTACAGTTTTCTATATGACATATTATTAAAGCCAAAATATGGATGATTTTTCTAAAAGGTTTCTTATAGAAATTGAGTAGGAATGATCAATTGCGATCCAATTGCGACATAAGGACGGTGACTAATGATCAATTATAGTTATTAGGGAGAATGTCATTTACTATAATTATTTAGTAAAATTTGATTTCACGTAGTTAGAGTTGTTTGGAGTTATTTTAATGTAAAATTTGTAATCATGGGGATGATGGATTGTGTTGAGTTGATTGTTATGTACACATATAAGTTTAAAGTCGCACATCTAAAGAGTATTGAGTATAAGGAGGGTTTATATACACATTGAACCGTAAACCACTAGGCTAGTCTTTTGAGTCAAATGTGGGCTCTAATGTGTTTGTGGGCTTTCCTTTGGTGCTCCTCTTAGGTAAGACCCAAAGCTCATGTAGTTAGTATCTTACATGGAGAAGAAAATCCTAATTGCTTGCCTATAAATCGTGCAGAATTTTCTACTACTTTATGGGCCGACCAGCAAGGTTCTTGAGTCCGATCGGAGGTGATACTACGTTCTGACCGTTGGAGTTTGCGTTTGGAGGTCCGAGTGATTTGATACGATTTTCTGATCGTGCGCCGTCGATTCGGTGAAGTTTCTCTACTCTTTCTTGTAATTGTGGGTTGAGTCAAGATTAGTTAATATTGAGATATTGTGATACTCTAATTGTATTTAGAGAGAACTCGTTGTACCCATTATATTGATAGTGGAGATTAAGCGGCCTCGAGGGTCCCGTGATTTTTCCTCCCTCGCCTTGAGGAGGTTCCACGCTAAAATTGTGTGTTCTTGTTTGCTATATTTTATTAACTTGCTTGATTTGCTATGTTTGATAGATTTCTACGAGATTTGCACATGTGAGGAGAATTATTTAATTCCGTTGCATCTAATTATTCAATTAGATTCGTTTTTCTCCCAACAAATCTATATATGAAACCTTTTTACAGAAACCTAAAGGAGTGTAATTTGCCCATTGATCTAATGTTTTTGGTTTTCTTGTTATTCCAACTGTAACTTTGTTACACTTTACTACCTCGGTTAATTTTGTTCAAAGATTAACAGATTGCCCGTCTCGAGCCCGAACTTCGTTCTACGATTGTCAATGTCGACCAGTGCCGGATCAACCTTATAGCAGAATAAACGTCTGCTTTAGGCCTCCATATAAAAGTAGGTCTCAAAAAAATTATTTCACAGTTTATTAATGTCACGAGAATTACAGGACTTGTTAAAAATGTGCAAGACCCACTTCAAGTTTTAGCTCATAAAAATTATTAAGGTTCTCAAAGTATACGAGGCTTGTTTTGGTCTATCTTGCTTTTAAGAAAATCATTTTCATTGACCAACCTTTTGCCTCGTTTTTAGGTCCATTTTTGCTGGACATTTTTTCAAAATAATGTAATTAATTAAAATATTTACGTAAATGTGTTAGTGTAGAAAATATTTACAAAATTGTGTTTGGCCACACCAAGCAGTGCCACATGTCAACCATACAGGTGATGGCATTTGCTTACTGTAGACATACTGTTGCTGCTACAGTAGTCAGTTTTTTGAATATTTTTTTTCATATGTGCCAATGTTGGATTTTAAATAGGGTCTCTAACATAATTCAAGCATCAACCAACCATGCTAAGGAGAAATTGTTATTTGCTTATTTAATTAGTATTAGTACTCTTCCACATTTATTAGTTTTGTTTTTATACTGAATCGAGGCATTTCAAATTATGTAATATTACAAAATTCATCTATCAAATTAAACTGAAGTGTGAATTTTGTTATTTTATGAAATTTAACTACTCATTTTATATATTATTTATCGCTTTTGTTATTAGGTGAATCACACTTTAAATTTTATAAAATAATTAATTTCATCTCAAAATTTAGTAGACTCACATTAAATTATAGTTTAGATCAAAATTATTTCATAAAATTTAGCACTCTTTTTACATATTATTTTTGGCATATAGCATTAATTGCAACCTATTTCAACTTTTATAAAATAACAATTTCACCTAAATTTTAATTGAGACTCACTTTAAATTTTATAAAATAATATTGGTAAGGTCTAAAATTTAAAGTGAGCATTAATTAATTTTTGTCACTTTATAAAATTTAAAATGAACCTTAATTAATGATAAAGGAAAAATAATATATAGAGCGATTACTAAATTTTATAAAAATAAAATAACATTGATCCGGTTAAAAAATTAAAATGAGTCTTAATTAATTTTTATATTTTATAAAATTTAAAGTGGCCCTCAATTAATTAATGACATAAAGAAAAATTAATATGTAGAATGAATACTAATTTTTATAAAATAAAAAAAGATATAGATTACAATTTAAACTAAACCTCAATAAATTTTGTAGATAAAATTTGTTATTTGATAAAATTTAAAATGAGTCTTCAATTAATAATATAGAGAAAGAATATCAAATTTATAAATAATATTTTTCCAAATTACAATTTAAAATGAGCCTTAACTAAAATTTTAGATGAAATTAGTTAATTTCTAAAATTTAAAATAGAATGACGAAAGCAATTAATAATATATTAAAAAAAGTAATGAATTTTATAAAATAACAAAATTCACACTTAAAATAAATTTAATAGATGAATTTTAATATTTTACAAAATTTGAAATCAGCCTTAAGTCAGTATATAAGCAAAAATAATAAATGTAGATGAGTACTAATATTAATCAAATAAACAAATAACAACTTTTCTTAATATGGTTTAGATATGAGGTAAAAGGTGTCTCGAGTGACACTTATTCTTGACAAGGCTATGAACCATTGTCTCAGGTCCATACATATAGTCTTACCCTTGGCTGCAAGATCATCCCAAGAGTCAAGAAAATCGAAAGAGAACCGAGAGAGATTATAATATATATTTAGAGAAAAATTCTTGAGATTATAATCATCAATAATGATGTGACTCAATATAAATTTTAAGGTTGCAACAATTCACACTGACAAATTGATACAATCACTGAAAGGATTTGTAATTATCCTAACACTAGTTGAGTCCTAAAAGGAATAGGATTTGTATCTCATGACTATGCAAAACTTGAAGTGCCCACCAAGTTTGATGTTACATATCATTGGCCTAAAGCTTTCAAACCGGACCGGTAGAAGCTTCGAATGAGAGAAATATATACGGAACCAGCCAGAACCGAACTCGACCCTCTTTATTTTCAATTATTGGAACGATACGTGAAACCAAGTAAACGGTTCTACTCATTTGGTTGTAAAATTTTAATTTAGCTTCGATTTAGACTGAATCGGATAAATTTGAGCTATATTGTTATGTAACTACGTATAAAACAGATGATAACAAATTACAACTCAATTGAAATATAAAATTTTTGAAACAAAATAACAGTAAAAGTTAAGATAATATACTAAAAGTTAAGATAATCATGATCATTGTTTATCAATAATGATTCGATTACCTCTTGCTCGGTGAGGGGAGGGATGATCTGTTCCGTGTGGACCACGGAAACACGGTTGTGAAGATCTTGGTAGAAAGGACAGGTTGTGAGTGGAGCCTGTGAGTTGATCGTGAAGCATCGGTTCTGTTGGCTCCACCCGAAGGTGATGACAAAGCCAGGCAATAAGGTCCTTACGAATTTGGGGCTCCTGAACGAGGAGCCTGACTTGACCATGTGCCGGAGGAGGACCGGAGACAGGTCACCCTCCACGCCCGCCACCGCCTCCTCCGAGGGGGCGAATATGGCTACCCCGTTGGCGTGCCCGCCCAGCGGTATGGGGTATGTCTCCAGGAACAGCGCCGTGCTCGTGTGCCTGCTCCGCCGAACGGTCTCTATCAGCTCACGGAGCGCGTCTCTGCCCATTGCTTCCTGCAGCGTCGACGACGTCGTTGTCTCGTTGCTGCTTGAGTCTCGGGGATCTCGATGCGGGCGGTACTGCTTGTCGTGTTGGAAGGCGAGGGAGGCGAGGAGGACGGCCAGGACCGTCAGAGAGACGCCGGCGAGTTTGTTTCCTATATGGGTCGCCATAAACCAAACTTGTGACCTTTTCCAATCTCTCTCTCTATATATATATTATGTTTATTTGATTCTATTAATATATGCAGCCTGAATTAGGGCCGGCCCAACATTATGTTTTGCGGCCTAAATCACGATACCCTAGATGCTTAATGTTAAACACTTTTTTTTCAATTTCTAGGGCCATAATTGAAGCCGAGTATTATTAACCCAATCGAAAGTGTTACTTGGGGCCTGTTCATTTGACCTGAAGACCTGACTCACCTGATGACCCAACCGGCACGCTATACATGATAAAACCGAGTGCCAAATTGGGAGAGAAATGGATAAACCGATTCCATATTGGACGAGTCTTGGATGGGGATATGTGAAACCACCAAACCCCCCGACTACCTGAATCCCTTAGTGTGCAAAAATATTTAAATATGCATTTGGCATGAAGATGCCCAATCGAGCCCATATTCACCTTCAAAGCCCAACCCAACGACATTAGTTTTGCTTATTGCTGAGTGTTAAGAGTTTATAAATTATCACAGAGTTTCATCCGTTTCTGATGTGGGAATATGTGAGAGTTTATAAACTCCCTCAGCCAAACCGAATGACGTGTCGCGTGCTCCTTCACACACGTACCAATGAGCTGAGTTTATCTCTCCACCTCTCAATTGAATCACATTGTGATTCAACAACCTGTCGTGTCTCTTACTTCTCAGTCTCAAATTTTAGAGCCTCTTGTCTCCTCTCTCGTCGTCCATCAACCCTTCCCTGTCCATGTCTCTTTTCTTTTGCATCTACTCTCTCTCCTTCTCACACAACAGATAGATTTCATAATTACCGTTGCGAATCGATCCGTTGAAGAATCTTTTTTCCATTATAAATCATCGATGGGGGAGAGAGGACTCTTCAACAGATCAGTTCTCTAGTGGAGACTAGAGATTCAAACTTCATAGTTCATACACCCATGACAGGTCTGGAACTCTAGTAATAGTAAGTAAGATTTTTTGTGTTTATGTCGAGACTAGGGTTTCTTTTCTTCATCTTCAATTTCTGGGTTAAGATTTCAATCGAGTTTAAAGTTGGGTGTTTACTATTGGGGGCTTAGGAATTCGATAAGGGTTTGTGAATTTAGAGTTTTAGAACTTCTAACTTTATGTTTTCAATTTACGGGTTAGGGTTTCAAAATGAGGGTTTGAGTTTTAATTTTACTTTCGATTTGGAGGTTTAAGATTCATAATTGGGGGTTAGAAGTTAGGGTTATGATTCTGTTTAAATAAGTAAGGGTTTGGTTTTGAAATTTTGATCAGGTAATTGTACAAGATGTCACACACAATGTTATGTATAATGCTATAACATAGTGTATGACAACTTGCGTAGATGAAGCAGGACAGTAAATATCAAAACGTAATAAACAACGACACAACAAATTGTTTACCCAGTTCGGTGCAACTTCACTTACGTCTGGGGGCTCTCAGCCTAGTGGAAAAGTTTCACTATCAGTAATTCGTCAAAACATACAAGTACCTATAATCATCCCAATATCTATACTTTATGCTACTATTACTCGTGCAACCTATCTCAGGGTCTCTCCCTGAATCCAAGACACCGTCTTGATTCCACTCTTCGAGCAATCGCCTTGCTCTGTCGGTTCAAGTTGTCGTTGAACGTTGTGGTTGCGTGCAGTCTTCACTCACGCGATCAGAAAACCCTCAATCACCTAACTCTCAATAGTTAAGTTGATACACAATATCCTCAGCACAATCTACAACCTCTCATCCCGCAAACCTTCACGTCTAAGAGCTTTGTAAATTATTGCTAGGAAACAATAAAAGAACCACCCGATTGCTAAGGGGGTAGCCTAAGCTTTTTTAGCAATCGAGTATGAGTAATAATCCTAATGAGTTTCCTCTTTATCACCATCTTTCTTTTTTCCAGAATCGGAGCCGCGCTGAAACTTTCACAAGTCCTAATTGTATTCGTACTTTATGAAGAGCAGGGACTTTCCTAATTTCCGTCGAACATGATGTTTGCCGAGATGTCGCTAACAATGTCATACAAGATGTCGTATACGATGTTTCGACATTCTTTGTGACATCTTTTCTAGTTCCTTAAAAACAAGCCAATCACCAAAAACGTCGTAACTACAATCTCTCCCTTTGGTTATTTTTAAGGTCAACATTCTTCTTCGCATTCTGCATCGCATTTGTCGTCAGTTTTTTTTGTAGCGATCGGCAGTCGTCGTCAAGTCTTGTTCGCGCGTCGATCGATTCCATGTGTGTCTTACTCCCCATTGCTGGCTCAAAAAGAGCCAAATCTTTAAAAAAAAATTCGAATAGTAGGACATGAAATAATGAAACACAAACTTAACTCACACACATTTTCGATCAGCAGTCGAGAATATGTATGAAACGTGTTCAGAGCAAATACAAAATAAAAAGTCGTTCAGTTTTTAGAGAATACATAAAGTACTTAAAATTCAAATAGAACTGCTGCTGAAACTAGCAGTATCTTCTTCAGTAGTATTGGCAGAGGCACCTTTGGTAGTGTCTTCAGTAGAGTCTGGTAGGGAGGAGGAACCATTGTTGTCAGAGTCTTGAGAAGGCATCATCTTCAGCAGGTCAGCATAATGGGATCTACGCTAGGACAGGTGTTTCAACGCCATCTTCAGGTTGATGATGTCCTCGTCAAGCACAACTATCTCTCTCTCGAGCATTATTGCATCTCTGCTGGTAGTCTTTGTTGAAGGGGCAGCACTGGTAGCTCGACTGGTTGTCGCCTTAGTTGGTTTGACTTCTGTCCTGACAAGATCGGGAGCATGCTTGCCCTCGAACAACTTGTGGCTCACCACAATCATACCTCCGCGCTTTCCTGTCTTATCGGTTGACTTCAACACCAGGGTGTTGGTGCACTAGTAGCTCAGATATGAAGGAGGGAAAAACAATAGGAATCTTCACAACTTGTGATCTGGCATGTCTAACAAGGTGGTCAATTACAAATTGGCCAAAATCATGTGTGGAACAAGTACCTATTTGGAAGAAGAGAACTGCCAGCTCTAGTTTAATGGAGGATACATGTGTGGAAGGTGCCCAATTTGCTACTGCGATACAGAATAATATGGAGTATTTTGAGGTGAGATCCGAGGCCGCCACGGTACCCTTTGTAGGCCACACTCTGCTCTTATCACCAGTTATCTTTTTGAGAACTTTGATCAGATCATGTGGTGGTGCAGAGCAGACACACTTCCTCCCCAAGAAAGCATTTATAATGTCGGAGGAGATGTTGAAGCGTAAGCCTCTGACATAGACCTTCTCACAGTCCGGATCATCCGGAGAACCAAAACCAGCAGGCAAGTTTGCAATAAACTCTTTAACAAACAGAGGATAGTGTTTACCTATGTCGGTGACCGTCTTCATGAGTTTCGCCTTTTGCAGAAGCTTGATGATGACTTCTAGTCCAAGGATCTCCGAGGACAAAGTTTTCTCGGGATAGGCTGTCCTTAGGAACACAAACTCCCACCAAGTTGCACCTGCAGCCGAATGAAATGACACATCGTCAAATGGAACACTTGGAGTGTTCTTGGCACGCTTTTGGCTCACTACCTTCTTCGCTTCTTTTATGGTTACTGCTTCTGTATCATCATCACTTTCTTCATCCCCAAGACTCCTTTTGGAGACAACTTTCTTTCCTTTGTCCTTCGCGGACATTTTCTTCTTCTTGATGGAGCCTCCAACATCCTTCAAATCCTTCCTCTTCTTGTTTTCCTTCAGTTTTCCCACCATTACTACAAGACTTTCATGTTCTTCTAATACTTTCTTCTTCAGGGACGAGTGCACTGTGTGTGCTGTTTCAGTGGCATCCTCTGTGGTATCTCCTCTGACAACCAGAGGCGCTTCTTCCATGACATTCGCCGCGGCGTCTTCAAGACAGATTCTGTGGCAACAACAGTTACAACGTTTGCTACACCGTCTGTAGTAGCAGTTCCCTTGGCAAATCCTGTAGGGTTTTGGAGCGTTCTAGATCGTCGAGATAGCGGAAGCATTATAAGAAAATCTACTCCAAACCTTGTCCAAGAACATAAACCATTAAGTCCCAAAGCAAAATCTATTCCACAAGATATTTACCTTTAAGTCTTGTATGAATCGATAAAGAAGAACGTTCGGATCTTCTTCTCTAAAGCAAGTCCACACCAAGGGGATGATCTTGATGATCCCTCACTTAATTGCCTACTAGAACAATTAAATGAAGAACAAGAGAGCAAGAACAAGAGGAGGGAGAGAGGTGGCCGGCCAAGCTAGAAGAGAGAGAGAGATTGTGAGTTTTTTGTGATTAAATGAATAATGAATAAAAGTCTTGTATTTCAATTCATCATCCAATCTCACAAGCATGGGTTAAAAGTGATTGGTATGGGCTTAAAAGTGCTTTAACCCATACCCCTTAAATCACTCACCTCTTAATCCACAATCACCAACTAAGCATGGTGTTGTGTGGCCCCCACACATGGACCCACCATGTGGGCCGGCCAAGAGGTCTTGTTGGGCCCTTAATGGGCCGGCCATGAGGCTTCATGGGCCGAGCCCAATGGGCCCTCCCGTGTTGTCTCATGCCATTTCCAAAAGTCGCCCGACCCTTTTGTCGTCACTTATCAAACAAAGTCCGACGCGATATCGACGAAAAACTCAATTTTTCTCGATTCGCAAATTATTCTCTCAAACCGAACCTATGGCACAAAACTTCCAGTTTTGTCCATATATTACTCCTCAAGAAACATCAATGTTTCCTTGTCTCAAGTTATCCGTCTTGAATGTGTGTGACCCTCTAGGCTCATGCCACCGTTGGCAGATCGGCGCAAAAGATCGCTCTTGCCCGATCCATCATAAGTGGTCTCTAGTAAGACATTATGATTACCCAAGGTGCATGACGATCGATGATTCGACTTAACCTTGTGCGTACAAGTCACTATCCTATTATCTCTAGATATCCCGATTGATCACAAGGCATAGAGTCGTCATCCTTGTTTAATCAATCATTGTTACTTGATATTCGAGATGGCTGAGAACTGATAACCCGTATCATTGGCATGGCCATGCTCTTACTCTCAGTCAGTCTCCATCAATAGGCCCTTTTAACGGATATCTTTCCCATACCGTAGTATGAGGGATAAATCCCTTAGCCGTCTTTCGTGTCACTCATGCAATCCGTTCCGCCACCCAATCATGCCCTTTATAGCAATCCTTTTACAGAAAGCGTTTGGCGCAAATTAAAGCCGTACGTTCATTGCATAGTGATCACAAAGACTCCTTGGTCTAAGGATGTCGTGACAAGCTATCGCATTTGAATATGTTTATGGCTTAATCTATGAAAACACTATTCAAAGCGGGTCGTCCGATATCAATCACCTCATGATATCTATGATATGATTCCAGGATCCCTCATCCCTATGACAAGTAGAACTACGTCATAAAGAACCATCCTCATACTGGTCGCTTTAAGGAAGCATAGGTTGACCAGGGACTCGTTAAGTGTGATCCGTACAGATTTATGGTTCTACTACTTTAGTGGTCATAAATCAGATCATGCTTAACATATTACTTCAACACATAAGTAATATAAAGCCGTTTTATATATATATTACAACCGATGATATTGTACATAGACGTTTACAGGCTAATAGCAATTGGACTAGGGCACAAATGCTATCAATCTCCCACTTGCCCTTAGTTCCAATCTAAGTCCCAGTCTATACCCATTGACCTAACATGTTTATCATGTTTTGCTTGAGGAAGAGCCTTGGTCAAGGGGTCGGCTGTGTTAACATCAGTTGCAACGTAGTGGATCTTCACGTCACCTCTAGCAACTATGTCGCGGATGATGTGATACTTTCTGAGTACATGTTTGGATCTGTTATGTGCCCTGGGTTCCTTAGCTTGCGCAATGGCCCCGGTGTTGTCACAATATAAGTCTACTAGGTTAGACGGGTTTTTAATTACACCTAACCCAGCCATGAAACTCCTGATCCATACAGCCTCTTTTGCCGCTTTGATGCGACAATGTACTCAGCTTCGGTCGTAGAGTCGGCAATGGTATCATGCTTCTTGCTTTTCCAGCTGAATGCTCCACCGTTCAACGTAAACACATATCCCAACTGACTCTTAAAGTCATCGGGGTCTGTCTGGAAACTAGCGTCGACATATCCTTTGACGACAAGATCATCATTTCTGCCCCCGTATACAAGAAAAGCGTCTTTGGTTTTTCTCAAATATTTGAGAATCGCCTTGACAGCCATCCAGTCTGCCTCACCGGGTTTGGATTGATGTCTACTGGTACAGCTTAGGGCAAACGAGACATCCGGTCTCGTACATATCATGGCATACATTATAGACCCTATAGCCGAAGCATATGGGATCTCATTCATTCTTGCTAGCTCTGCAGGTGTCTCAGCACACTGCTTCTTGCTAAGCTTTATGCCATGACGCATGGGCAGCAATCCTTTCTTTGAATCTTGCATTGAGAATCGTCTTAACACTTTGTCTATGTAAGTGCTTTGACTTAAGCCCAAGACCCGCTTGGCACGGTCTCTATATATCTTGATCCCCAAGATGTAAGAGGCCTCACCTAAGTCCTTCATTGCGAAACACTCACCTAACCAAGTCTTTGTTAAGAGCAAGGTAGGGACATCGTTTCCAATGAGCAGTATGTCATCAACATAAAGCACCAAGAAGATTATATTGCTCCCATTTGCCTTTTTATACACGCAAGGTTCATCATCGTTTTTGACGAAGCCAAACTGTTTCACTACTTCATCAAAACGCTGATTCCAACTCCGAGATGCTTGCTTCAAACTATAGATTGATTTGAGCAACTTGCAAATCTTTCCATTATTCTTTGGATCCTCAAAACCCTCAGGCTGGGACATATAAACGTCCTCAGCTAACCTCCCGTTGAGTAAGGCGGTTTTGACATCCATTTGCCATATCTCATAGTTGTGATACGCTGCTACGACAAGTAGAATGCGGATAGATTTGACCATAGCTACTGGAGAAAAGGTCTCTTCATAGTCAATTCCGTGGATTTGTCTATAACCTTTTGCTACCAGTCTTGCTTTATAGGTCTGAGGTTTGCCATCCATGTCTATCTTTAGTTTAAAGATCCATTTACACCCTATGACTTTTACGTCAGGGGTATGATCCACCAAGTCCCACACTTGATTATCTGACATGGATTGCATTTCTTCCCTCATGGCTTCCAGCCATTTCTTAGAGTCGGTTCCGTCCAAAGCCTCTCGAATGGTAGCTGGATCATTGTCCACTAGTACTAAACCATCACCTTCAGTTACTAAGAAACCGTATCTGACAGGTGCATGACTTATCCTTTCAGACCGCCTCGGACCGTCCTCATTAACTGTAGCTATTGGTTCTTGCTCAATGACCACTTCTGGCTCTACCTCTTCTAGTGGGTCTTCTCGTGGTTCCCGAGTGACCATCTCATCTAGAACTTCATCAAGATGAACAGCCCTCCCACTGACTGTCTTGGAAATGAACTCTTTTTCCAAGAATGTCCCACCTCGAGCGACAAAAACTTTATTTTCGCTCGGTTTGTAGAAGTAGTATCCTTTTGTTTCTTTTGGATATCCGACGAAAGTGCACTTATCTGACCTCGGTTCGAGCTTGGTTGCAAGCAACCTTTTAACATAAGCCTCGCAACCCCAGATTTTTAGGAAGGACAAAACGGGTTCCTTCCCGTACCATTTTTCGAATGATGTCCCTTCCACTGCTTTCGATGGAGCCCTGTTTATTATGAAAGCGGCCGTTTGCAGAGCATAACCCCAGAAGGAGATCGGGAGATCAGTGAGACTTAACATTGATCGAACCATATCTAACAATGTTCGATTCCTCCGCTCGGACACACCATTAAGTTGCGGTGTTCCTGGCGGAGTCCACTGAGATAGTATTCCATCCTCAGTAAGATAACTAAGAAACTCCTCGGATAAGTATTCTCCACCCCGATCAGAACGGAGTGCCTTGATACTTTTTTCGAGTTGGTTTTCTACTTCAGTCCTAAACTCTTTGAATTTATCAAAAGCTTCGGACTTATGTCTCATGAGATAGACATAACCATATCTACTGAAATCGTCAGTAAATGTGATAAAGTAGCCTAAACCACCTCTGGCTTGTGTACTCATTGGTCCACATACGTCTGAATGTATCAGACCCAATAGGTCACCTGCCCTCTCACCTAAACCAGTGAAGGGCGCTTTAGTCATCTTGCCCATTAAACAAGCTTCGCATCTATCAATCGTTTGGAATTTGAATTGACTTAGAAGTCCGCGCTTATGAAGCGCTGAGATGCGTTTCTCATTTATGTGACCTAGACGACAATGCCAGATAAGAGTTTGGTCTAAATCATTAGCTTTAAACCTCTTAGCATTTACATTATAGAGCATGTTGGATCTCGAGTTTTGCATATTTAATATGTATAAACCTCCAACAGTGTGAGCATTGCCATAATACATGTTGTTGCGCATAATATCAAAAAACCCGTTCTTAATATTAAAATAATAACCCTCTTTTTCAAGAAGAGAAATTGAGATAATATTCCTGCTGAAAGTAGGTACGCAAAACACATCATTAAGTTCAATTACAAGCCCACTGGGCAAAAAAAGGTTCACAGAACCCACGGCAGTTGTGGCAACTCTGGTATTGTTCCCAACTCTTAGGTCCACCTCGTTTTCCCCCATATCTCTTCTATTGTGTAACACCTGCACATCCGCACAGACATGAGACTCAGCTCCAGTGTCTAGTACCCAGGTATTAATTGTAGAAAGATATAACTCTAATGGAATACCTGATGAAGCAGCGGCCTCACCGCCCTTCTTCTGATCCTCCTTCATCTGCTGACAGTCTTTCCTCCAATGACCAGGCTTTTGACAGTAGTAACAGACCGACTCCTTTGCCTTCCCTTTGCCTTGTACGGGCATGGGAGGTCTGGGAATAAATGGTCGTCTGTTCTTCCCTGTCAGGTGCCTTGGGCCTTTACCCTTGCCACCACCAGCTTTGAAGCTGGGTCCCTTCTTGACCATAAAGACATATTTGGACGAACTGCCCCTTATGCTCTTCTCGGCAGTCACTAGCATGCTGTGCAACTCCGACGCGGTCTTGTCCATATCATGCATGTGATAGTTCATGACGAACCCACCATATGCATGAGGAAGGGATTGCAGAATAAAATCCGCAGCCATTTCCTTTTCCATAGACATACCGATACTAGTCATATGGTCAAAATGCCCCTTCATTTGTAGGACGTGAGGACCTACGGAGCTGCCTGCTGACATCTTGCAAGCAATGAGTTCTTGGAGAACAGTGTATTTTTCAATACGTACTTTCTCCTTGAACATATCCTTGATCTGTGCAAACATTGCAAACGGATCATGGGATAGCTCCATAAACTGCTTCTGGAGGTCCGCCTCCATGCAGCCCAGCATGACACACGCAACGTCGATAGAGTCGCTAAGGTGTTTCTGGTATGCATCCTTAACGACCCTCGTTGCGTTGGCAGCTGGCTCCTCAGGGATAGCCTTATCAAGGACGTACTCCCTGCGTTCCAACTTTAACACAAGTCGTAAATTTCTGTCCCAGTCCAGATAATTTGTTCCATTGAGTTTACACTTTTCGAGTATAGTCCTCAATGACAAATTAGACGAGTTTGTTGAATTACTAGCCATTTCTACACGAAAAAAGTAAATTTAATCAGAATGGTTGAATAAATTTACGAAGATCCGAATTAAACACCAACCATAAGATTCTAAGATTTAGAATCTTTAAACCAAGATCCCTTATTCGTCATTTGAAGTGCGCTAAGGCGCACCGCTCCAATTGACTTATTTAGGTAGGACGTCCGTCCAATTACAACCCGTGTAACTCTTAGTCAGGGTATGTGCAAAAACACACGGCTTACCCTTCCGATGCCCCAGCTCGACCTCAGGCTAAGAATCGTGGTTGAGTCAACTAACTTTCACTAACGAGTTAACTTTGTGCAGATGCTCCGCTAAGGCGCACGACATCCCACAAAGTTTACCATTCCCATCTAGAACCCATTCGATCGATGCTCCGCTAAGGCACACAACACCGATAAAATGTTTCTACATGGGTGTGAATTTGGGTGGCATCTCACTTGACTCACATTAGTTTGTAATTTGGTTGTGTTTAATAATTCGAAAGTATTTGGTACAATTACGAATCCATCATCAACAACCCGTGTTGTGACGTTTCTAATTGTATCACATAGTATCTTCATTTGAATCCGTTATTTGCAACCCGTGCAAACACGTTTCAAATTTGAACTCGTCCATCCCAAGTTGCACCCCCATGTTTATCATGAAATGACACATCGTCAAATGGAACACTTGGAGTGTTCTTGGCACGCTTTTGGCTCACTACCTTCTTCGCTTCTTTTATGGTTACTGCTTCTGTATCATCATCACTTTCTTCATCCACAAGACTCCTTTTGGAGACAACTTTCTTTACTTTGTCCTTCGCGGACATTTTCTTCTTCTTGATGGAGCCTCCAACATCCTTCAAATCCTTCCTCTTCTTGTTTTCCTTCAGTTTTCCCACCATTACTGCAAGACTTTCATGTTCTTCTAATACTTTCTTCTTCAGGGACGAGAGCACTGTGTGTGCTGTTTCAGTGACATCCTCTGTGGTATCTCCTCTGACAACCAGAGGCGCTTCTTCCATGACATTCGCCGCGGCGTCTTCAAGACAGATTCTGTGGCAGCAACAGTTACAACGTTTGCTACACCATCTGTAGTAGCAGTTCCCTTGGCAAATCCTGTATCATTTGCAGGGTTATTTTCCTTCTCAACTTCTTCTGTGGGTACATGAGCGACATCTTTCGCAACTTCTTCTCCACCCTCTCCTTCTGCGATCCTCTCTAACCCATGACTGACCGGGGTCAAGTCATTCTTTTCCCCTTCAGTGTTTATCAGATCCTCAACCACTCCTTCTCGAAGAGGGTCCTGATTTTCCAGTAGTGACTCTAACAAGTCATTGTTCCTAGATGTATCAGTATTCGACACGATAGAAGAATCGATACCTGGAAAGATTGCAGAAACTGGCGCGTGGATGATTTGCATGGAGGCTTCTTGACTTCCTTGGCCAATGCCAGTCTCTCGTTGATGACCTGTTAGTTCTGTCGTTGTGAACGCAAAGCTTTCGGTTTGAGTTTTCTTCGGTACTCGGGAGAAGACAGGTGTTGGTGCTTCTTCCGGTGGAATTTCTCTGGAGGAACCCTCGGCATCCTTCTTTGGCTTCAGTCCTTTGATTCGTACCCCATATTTGTTTGGTGCCAGGTTTGATGTTTTTGGGGCTCTTCGCCTCAGTCTTCTTGGGTTTGGTTTTTCATCCGTCAGTGGCTTTCTTCGGCGCTAGATTGCTCCTGGTTTTCACTATTTTTGCCGAGAGTAATAATGTTTTGCGCAAGAGTTGAGAGATGTGAGCGAAATAACAAACTGAGGTAGACTAGGTTTTTTGAAAAGAGAAACAAATATGTAGGTAACAGATCGTATCTCGCGACCTTTCCTCTTTTTATGTTGGATTGGGCTTTTGGTATACTTGGCCTAATGACATGTGGTGGGATATTGGACCGGTTCATGAAGAGGTACCAACTAACTCCTCTCAACCGTTTTGCAACTTCTATTATTTGCTGATGGTGTAGAGTCCGAGTGACGACATGAGGTACTCGAATCTGACCGCATCTAATGGCTTGATAAAGATGTCAGCGAGTTGCTTCTCTGTATGGATGTGCTCTAAGACGATCTTCTTGTCTTCGACTAACTCGCGAATGAAGTGATGTCTAATGTCAATATGCTTGGTTTTGCTGTGTTGAACCGGTTTTTTTTAGATGTTGATTGCATTGGCATTATCACAATACAAAGTCATGGCTTCTTGTCTGACATTATATTCGACTAACATTTGCTTCATCCATAGTAATTAAGTGCAACTACTCCCAGCAGCGATATACTTAGATTCAGCAATGGACAAGGCAACACAATTTTTCTTTTTACTAAACCATGATATGAGGTTATTGTCAAGGAAGAAGCATCCTCCATATGTGCTCTTCCTATCTGTTGTGTTTCTAGCCCAATCAGCATCACAATACCCCACCAGGGTAGAAGATGTGTCGAATGAGTACAATAAACCCAAGTCTGTAGTTCCAAAGATATATCTTATAAATCTTTTAGCTTGGGATAGATGACAAACCTTAGGATTAGCTTGATATCGTGCACATACTCCCACAGAGTAGGCAATATCATGTCGACTGGCAGTAAGGTAGAGAAGACTACCAATAATGCTTCTATACAGGTGTTGGTCGACGGCTTCTCCTGGATCATCTTTAGTTAGCTTGATATGTGTAGCTGCAGGTGTACTTTTATGTGAAGCTTTCTCTAGCCCGAATTTCTTGACAATGGTTTTTGCATATTTGCTTTGAGAGATGAAGATGCTGTCTTTTAGCTGTTTGATTTGAAACCCTAGAAAGTAGGTAAGCTCTCCAACCATGCTCATCTCGAATTCTGATTGTATTTGTTGGATAAATTGCTCTACCATCTTTCCTGACATTCCTCCAAAGACAATGTCATCGACATATATTTGGGCGATCATCAGATTTCCGTCCTCATTCTTCACAAATAGAGTTTTGTCGACTCCCCCTCTAGTGTAGCCACTTTGAATCAGAAATTTTGTGAGTTTTTCAAACCAAGCCCTTAGAGCTTGTTTCAATCCATAGAGAGCCTTCTTGAGTTTATACACATGATCAGGGGAGTGAGGATCAACAAATCCTTTAGGTTGTGACACATAAACTTCTTTATTGAGATCTTCATTCAGGAATGCACTTTTGACATCCATCTGGTAAAGCTTGATCTGTAGATGGCATGATATCCCTAATATGAGTCGGATTGCTTCAAGCCTTGCTACAAGAGCAAAGGACTCATCGAAGTCTACTCCCTTAATTTGAGTGTACCCTTGAGCTACAAACCTTGCTTTATTGCGAGTGATGTTACCAAGCTCATCAGATTTATTTTTCAAGATCCATTTTGTGCCAATGACATTTCCTTCACTTGGCTTGGGCACTAGTTCTCATACATGGTTCTTCTCAAATTGAATCAATTACTCTTGCATATCATTGACCCAATACTCATCGTTGATGGCTTTGTTGACATTTTTAGGTTCAATCTTGGAGACGAATCATATATTTCCTATCATCTCGTTGTAATTCATGGGAGCTTTTGTCCGAGTCCGTATGCCTTCATTTAGATCTCCAATTACTCCAGAGACAGGATGATTAGCCTAGATTCTTCGTGAGGGGTTCTTGTTGCTGGCTTCAGGAACTGCCTTTATCATTATTGACACTTGGATCGTCATCATTGTCTTCTGGCTTGCTGCTAGCATCTTCACTGACATCAATAGTAGCATCCTTCCTGACATTGTTGGGATAAACTCCAGTTAGGACTCCTTCTTCGTTTGTTGCATCTTCTGGGGCATCTTCACAATCATCATCAACAACAACATTGATTAATTCCATCATAGTCTTGGTTCTTTTGTTGAAGACTCGGAACGCACGACTATTCCTTGAATAGCCAAGGAAGATGCCTTCATCACTCTTTGGATCAAGTTTCCGACGAGGTTCTCTAACAGCCATAATATAACAGGTGGACCCAAAGATATGGAAGTACTTAACTTTAGGCTTTCTCCCCCTCCATATTTCATAATGAGTTACTGACATACCTGGTCGGAGAGTGACTCGATTGTGGATATGGCAAGCAGTGTTAAGTGCTTCTGCCCAAAAGTGAGTTGGTATGTCCTTGGCTAACATCATAACTCTAGCCATCTCCTGTAGAGTCCTGTTTTTGCGCTCAACAATGCCATTCTGTTGGGGGGTGATTGGTGCTGAGAATTCATGGGCTATCCCTTATGAGTTGCAAAATTCTGCAAATTTACTATTTTCGAACTCTCGACCATGATCACTGCGAAGACGAATTATTTTGCCAATTGTCTCCTTTTTTTCTCGTTCGACCTGGATGCATAGAGTCTTGAAGATTGAAAAAGTATCCGATTTATCACGAGGGAATTCAACCCATGTGTATCTTGAATAATCGTCTACACACACAAATACGTAGCGTTTTCCTCTAAGGCTTTCAACTTGCATTGGCCCCATGAGGTCAACGTATATTAGTTCAAGTACTCGTGAGGTGGTGATATGCTGCAGCTTCTTGTGTGACATCTTTGTTTACTTTACAATTTGACATTCTCCGCAGATCTTTCCTTCCATAATTTTCAGGTTTGGAATTCCAGTAATGGACTGCTTTGAGATTGCCTTCTGCATGCTCCTAAGATTTAGATGTCCAAGCTTTCTATGCCAAAGTTTGGTTTCTTCTCCTTTGGAGACAAGACACTTTGCCGATTTGATATGTGAATCGGGCCACCAGATGTAACAATTATCCATTGAGCGGATTCCTTGTAGGATGGTGACTTGATCAAAATCCTTTACTATACAGACTTCTTTTGTAAATTTTACTTCTGAGCCCAGATCACAAATCTGGCTGATGCTAATTAACATAGCAGTTATTGAGTAGTCATTTTCCAATGATTCGAGCTCGAATCCCATCTCCAAAAGTAACAAAGCAGTTTGTATATAATTTGAGATTGGAAAGAAACTCAGGATTACCTGTCATGTGTCGAGAACATCCACTATCGAGATACCAGTCCTTGTTGGTTGAAGCACTCAATGAGGTGTATACAACATTAGCTCCATAGACTAGATTATTTGGTCTCCATTCAAGGGGGGATGTTTTATGAGGAGTCGAGAGATGACCTTGATATCTCCTTTGATTTTGTGGTAACTGAGCTTACTTCTTCCCATGGAGTTGAAAGCAGAATGGTCTGATGTGACCCCTTCGACCACAGTAATGACATATCCACTGATATTGATACGCCGGATTTCTGGAATTTGAATTTTAATTTTAAGTCGACTAATTTCTCCATTAAGTCTGAAAATTTCGCGTTTTAGCTCAACAATTGTCTATAGGAATCTAGACTATTCGTTGGTAAGAATGATGATCCGTTCTCCTTGTTGATCAAGGATCAGAGTTTCTTTGACCCATATGGTATGTAAGCTTTCGTATGCCTCGACCAGTTGCTCCTTAGTCCAATTCTCGTTCGGAGTTGGATGATGGAGATAATCATTGATATTTGCCGAGTTATCAATGTTACATAAAGAAATGGTAGTAGTGAATGCTACAAAATTGCTTACCTTCTCAGAACCATAATCTTCATTGTCATCATCTGATAAGGTAGCATTATATCCTCGTTTTTGTCATTTGAGAAAGTTTGGACATTCCCTGGGAAGATGACCGAATCCTTCACTGAAGTCCTCTGTTCTTGCTGTTTTCTTCTCCGCTTCTGTTAGGTTTGTCAAGATTTCCTCCTGTTAGAGCTTTCTATGTAGCTTTGTTTCTGGCATGTGTTATACCATTCCTTCCGTCCATTCGACTGAATCTTCTCATGACTTTGTTGTAATTTTTTGTGAGAAGGGTCATTGTAGCATCGATGTCTTCGTCAGAGTCAGAATCCTCAGATTCTGGTTTCTTGTGTGTTGAGCTTTTGAAGGCAACTCCTTTATTCCTTTTGTCGATATTGGGCAGAGATAGCTCATAGGTAATTAGAGATCCCATTAGTTCATCAAATTTTAAGATCTTGAGGTCATGAACTTCCTCAATTGCGGTGATCTTCATCTTAAACCTAGGTCTAAGAGCACGCATGGTTTTTCTAACCAGTTTTTCATCAAACATTAGTTGGCCCAGAGAATAGGATTCATTGGCTAGATCTCAAATTCGAACGTTGAATTCAGCTATTTATTCGTCTTTTTTCATGATAAGAGCTTCGAAGTTGGTTGTCAAGTATTGCAGCTTTTGCTCTTGAACCTTGATTGTTCCTTCATATGCAACAGCCAGGATATCCCATGCGGATTTGATAGTCGTGCATGTGTTGATTAGTCTGAATATGTTCTTGTCGACACCATTAAAGATAACATTTAGGGCTCGAGAGTTTCCCAGTGATTCCTCGTCTTCATTATCAGTCCAGTCTTTTTCTGGTTTTGGGCCGATAGGGTTACCATCACTATCACTGAGTTGTGGGGCATTCCAACCATTGATCACAACCTCCCATGTTTTATTGTCAAGGGACTTCATGAAGGCACACATGCGAGCCTTGCAATAGCCGTAGTTACTTCCATCTAGAACTGGTGGTCGGTTGATGGATCCTCCTTCTCTGGTATTGTTCATCTTGATGATCAAAATTTTTTATTAGGAACTCACCTAAAGTTGTAGGTGCCCCCTCTGATACCAATTGAAATTTTGATCAGGTAATTGTACAAGATGTCACACACAATATTATATATAATGCTATAACACATTGTATGACAACTTGCGTAGATGAAGCAGGACAGTAAATATCAAAACATAATAAACAACGATACATCAAATTGTTTACCCGGTTCGGTGCAATATCACTTACGTCTGGGGGGTCTCAGCCTAGTGGAAAGGTTTCACTATTAGTAATTCGTCAAAATATACATGTACCTATGATCATCCCAAGATCTACACTTTATGCTACTATTACACGTGCAACCTATCTCAGGGTCTCTCCCTGAATCCAAGACACCGTCTTGATTCCACTCTTCGAACAATCGCCTTGCTATGTCGGTTCAAGTTGTCATTGAATGTTGTGGTTGCGTGCAGTCTTTACTCACGCAATCAATAAACCCTCAATCACCTAACTCTCAATAGTTAAGGTGATACACAATATCTTCAGCACAATCTACAACCTCTCAGCCCGCAAACCTTCACGTCTAAGAGCTTTGTAAATTATTGTTAGGAAACAATAAAAGAACCACCCGATTGCTAAGAGGGTAGCAAAAGCTTTTATAGCAATCGAGTATGAGTACTAACCATAATGAGTTTCCTCTTTATCATCGTCTTTCTTCTTTCCAGAATCGGAGCCGCGCTGGAACTTTCACAAGTCCTAATTGTAGTCGTACTTTATGAAGAGCAGAGACTTTCCTGATTTCCGTCGAACATGATGTTTGCCGAGATGTCGTTAACAATGTCATACAAAATGTCGTATACGATGTTTCGACATTCTTTGTGACATCTTTTCTAGTTCCTTAAAAATAAGCCGATCACCAAAAACGTCGTAACTACAGGTTTTAATTTGCGTCTTGAGTTGCGAATTTGGGGGTTTAGTGTTACTAATTGGGGATTCCTTGTTATTAATTTGGGGGTTATGGTTCAAAATTTGGAGGTTATGGTTCAAATTTTGGGGGGTTTTCGTGTTATGAATTTGGGTTTAGGGTTATAAATTTAAGGGTTGGGTTCGAAATTTAGGTTTTCAGTTTCAAATTAGGGTTTTAATTCCAATAAACATGTTGAATTTCAAAATATATTGGTATTACTATGAATAACTTGTTCTGAATTACAATAGCTAATTCCTTTATATAAGGAACAATATGAAATAAACCAAAACTAGGAAACACAATATCAATAGAAAATCCTAATTCATTAACTAGTCTAACACTCCTCCTCAAGCTGGAGTATACAAGTCATATGCACCAACCTTGTTACAAATATAACTTATGCGGGGTCCTCACAAAGATTTTGTGAAGACATATGCCAATTGATCACTAGAGTTAACGAACCTGGTTGTGATGCATCTAGACATAAATTTTTCTCTAATAAAGTGACAATCGATCTCAATATGTTTGGTCCTTTCATGAAACACTAGATAGCGACGCAATGTGTAATGCAGCTTGATTGTCGCATATTAACGTCATCGAAGTAACCTCTATCAGTTTAAGCTCTTGAAGTAACTGCTTTAGCAATACGAGGTCACATGTAGCCAAAGACATGACTCGAAATTCGGCTTCAGCACTGGATCTAGCAACTACAACTTGCTTTTTTACTCTTACATTAGATAAGATTTTCCCCCATCGTTACACAATAACCTGACGTAGAACGTCTATTTGAAGGAGATCTTGCCTAATCCGCATCAAAATATGCAATGACCTCAGTATGCCTTTTGTCTTCATAACGTAACCCTTGTCCTGGAGTTCCTTTGATATACCTGCGTATAACTGCATCCTAGTGAGAATCATATGGAGATTGAAGAAACTGACTTACCACACTCACTGGAAAATGAAATGTCTGGTCGAGTTATAGTGAGGTAATTAAGTTTCCCAACGAATCTTCGATACCTTCCAGGATCTTCTAGAGGCTCCCCCTATTTTGGAAGAAGTTTAGAATTTGGGTGCGTAGGGTGTCACATGGACAACAATCAAGCATCTTGGTCTCTTCAAGAATGTCTAGAACATATTTTCTCTGAGAAATGACCACTGCGTTACTGGCTTGGGCAACCTCAATGCCTAAAATGTACTTGAGTTGACCCAAGTCCTTAGTTTGAAAATGTTGAACGAGGTGCTCTTTTAATCCATGAATTCCTTCTTCGTCGTCTCTAGTGATAACGATATCATCCACATACACCACCAAATAGATACAATCGCTTAGATCGAGTGGCGATAGAACACATAATGGTCGGCCTCACTCTGAATCATGCCAAATTGTCATACGACAGTGCTGAATCTCTCAAACCAAGCCCGAGGAGATCGTTTGAGACCATAAATTGAGCGCCAAAGTTTGCATACTAAACCAGTCTCCCCCTGAACAACAAAACCTAGGGGTTTCTTCATGTAGATCTCTTCTTCAAGGTCATCATGAAGAAAATCATTCTTGATATCAAACTGATGAAGACGCTAATGACGGACAGCGGCGATAGAAATGAGCAGAAGAATAGAGGAAATCTTTGCTACATATGAAAAAGTATCGACATAGTCGAGTCCAAAGATTTGGGTATAACCTTTGACAACCAGTTTGGCTTTAAGGCGATCTACTTTTCCATCTGGTCCCAATTTAATTGTATAAACCCAACAACATCCAATATAAGATTTTCCTGGAGGAAGGAGAACTAACTCCCAAGTGTCGTGTGACTTCATAACAGATATTTCATCCACCATAGCCAATCGCCAACCCTAGTCGGATAGTGCCTCACTGGTAGAATTAGGAATTGAGGCAGTAGACAATAAAGAAACAAAAGCAGAATATGATGGCGATAAACGATGATAACTCAAAAATGAATAAACAGGGTGTGGATTACGAGCAGATTGAGTACAACGTCTGAGATCAGGAGGTATGTCAATGACAGGAGGCACCTCCGTGACTGGTTGAGGTGCTGAAGAAGGAGATGAGTGCTCAGAGGCATCACAGGACCTGGAGAAAGGCGTCGAGAATAAACCTACAATGGGAGAGATCGTGTTTGTGCAACAGAAGTCTCTGGAAGGGATAAAATGGAGGGAATGGGCAAAATATGACAAATATCACTACTATCAGAATCAGACTGAGATAAATAAGGTGTTGTCTCAAAGAAAGATACATCAACGAATATGAAATAACGATTAGTACTAGGAGAATAACACTTATACCCTTTTTGAAGTCAAGAATATCCCAAGAAAATGCACTTAAACGCCTTAGTGGACAACTTATCACGCCCAAGCGTTTTGTCATTAACAAAACAAGTGCACCCAAACGTACGAAGGGAAAGCGGGTAGCGAGACTTGTTTGGATATAAAATAGAATAAGGGATTTGATTATGTAACACAGATAAAGGCATACGATTAATCAAATATCCCGCACTAAGGACGGCATCAGCCCAAAAACGACGGGGACATGATGATGGATGATCATAGTCCGAGCAGTTTCAATAAGGTGACGGGTTTTGCGTTATGCAACACCATTTTGTTGAGGGGTCGATGTGCAAGAAGGCTGGTGAAGAATACCACGGGAGCTCATGAACTCGGTATAAGGAGAAGTAAAAAAATTCTTTGGCATTATCACTGCGTAAAATGCGTATTCCAATATTGAATTTTTATCTCAGCATAAAATTCTTTGAAGATAGAAAAATAACTCAGAACGATTTTTCATTAAAAACAACCGAGTACATCGTGAATAATCATCTATAAAGGTAACAAAGTAACGAAAACCCAATACAGAAGGAACACGACTTGGACCCCAAACATCAGTATGAACTAACTCAAAACGACAAGAAACACGATTATTTAAACTTCTAGGAAAAGTTGCACGAGTTTTTTTACCCAACTGGCATAACTCACACTCTAAAGTTGAAAGAGAAGAAAGACTTGGCACCAAACGTTTAAGTTTGGAGAGACTCAGATGACCAAGATGATATAAATAGCAAGCGGGGACTCGATGGAGGTGCAAGCCACTGTAGATCCTTTTTCTTTGAGATAATATAATCCTTGACACTCATATCCTTATGCTATCACATGTCCTGTGCCGCGGGTTTGTACAGACATAAAATCAGCATTAAATGTAACTAAACAGTTTAAAGCACGAGTAATTTGACTGATGGAAACAAGATTAAATGGGCTTTCCAGAATAAAAAGGACAGATACCAATGGCAAGGATGGTAAGGGGATGGTTGAACCGACACCTTTTTCCATAGATACAGATCCGTTTGCAAGAGTAATATTTGGAAGGTTAAGAGGTTTAGAAATATGAATGAAAAGGTCTTTATTACAAGGGATGTGATTTGATGCACCAGAATCAATAACCTAAGGATCAAAGAAAGAAGATTGGCTTGTGTAAGCCACAAAATTACCAGTATGGGAAGCACCAATGTTAGAGTCAATATAAGGAGTATTTGACAAGTGTTGTTGTGAAGTTCGATGTTGCAAATAATTCTCATACTCAGCACCTGTGAGAATGACTGAAGTAGGAGCTTGTTTGTCAACGGTGGATGAGTTATCAGCGATTTGTGCAGCACAAGCTGCATGTGAGTGAAAATTTGGATAACCAACCAATTCATAACATGAAGGAATTATTTGAGGTTTCCAGACAATTAATTTCATGCCCATACAAGAAATTAACCTCAAAGTTCCATGTTTTAATACGGATCTTGCATGATCATGAATTGATCATGAGATCTAGACTAGATTAAAATTAAGTATTACCTTGAATCAAAATCTCCTTGTTACTAAATGGGATTTAGTAACCTCTAAAGATCGTCCACACAGGAAGAGCAATCTGGGGATACTCACAACGATCCTTACTAGAAGATCGAAGCAAGCAAAACGGACGGAGCAAGGAGGAGAGGGGCTGGCCGAAAATTGGCAAGGAGAGAGAGAGGGTGACGGCTAGGGTTTGTGAAAATAAATTACTTAATTTTCAGATCTGAAAATTTCCCTTTTATAACCCTTTTTGGACTTTAATTAATTAAAGGCCTTAATGGGCTTAAAGCCCAAAGCTTTTAATTAATTGTGTAGAGAAGCCCATTCTGGCTTAGCCCATTCTGGCTAAGCCCAGTTTAGCTAATTTAATTAGATTATAATTAATTAGTCCTGCTAAACCGTTCTTGATTCCGGTTTAATCCTAAACCGAAATCTGTCTAATCCGGTTTAATCCAAAACCGGATTTTGTCTCTCTCATGATTCCTCCATATGATTCCATCCGTTTTACTCAACCTTTAGTGTGTGACCCTCTAGGCTCACGACACGTTGGCGGACTGGTAAAATTACCATTTTACCCTTTCCATCATGAGTGGCCTCTAGCAAGACATCATGATTACCCAACGCTTGTGATTATCGAGATTTCGACTTAACCTTGTCGTACATGAATCTATCCTTTTATCCTCTTGATATCTTTGACAACCACGAGGCATAGACAAGTCATCCTCGTTCTATTGTCCTGTTTCTTGATTCTGAGTTAACTGAATTATAACTGATACTACGTATCGTCTGCATGACCATGCTATTGTATTTCAGTTGTACTCATCAAGTGCCCTAAACTGATATCTGCTCACACGTCCGTATGAGGGATAAATCCTTCAGCGATCCATTGAGTCAACTTATGTAACTTGTGATCGAGCCAATCACAGCTGTTATTGTAACCCTTTTACAGGAGACGTTAGACTGAGTCAAACTCGTCAATCATTACATATTGACCTCAATGGTCCTTCGGTCTGAGGATGTGATTTCATGCGCCGACTTATGAGTATGTTCATGACTGTGTCTATGTAACATACTCATGATTCGGGTCGTCCTATATCACCCCTGACTGGTGATACTATGACCTAACTCTGGCCCCCTTCTGGCCATGATCAGAAGAGCGTGATCATTTAGAGTTAGCCTCATACCGATCGCTTCTTATGAAGCTATTCTGATCGGGGACAGCTTAAGTAAGATTTTATCTTATCTGTAGATCTACTATTATGTGTTGACACATCAATGATACAAATCAAATCATACTTAAGATATTACTACAACACTTAGTAATATGAATGCCGATTTTTATTCAACTAATAATCTTTATTACATGATTAGATTGAAAATACATTGTGCTAGGGCACAAAACCCAACAGTCTCCCACTTGCCCTAGACCCAATTGGTATTCCAATCTAAACCCATTCCCCTAACATGTTCCTCATGCTTAGGCTGCGGTAGTGCCTTAGTTTAGGGGTCAGTTAGATTATCATGCGTTGAAACGTAGATTATCTCTACTTCACTTTTATCAATCATCTTTCTGATGATGTGATACTTTCTCTCGACGTGCTTGGTCCTGTTGTGAAATCTGGGCTCTTTAGCAAGTACTACGGCCTCGTGTTGTCACAACATAAGTCCCCGGGATCAGACGTTCGCGGTAGTACATCTAATCCACTCAAAAAGCTTCTGACCCACATCGACTAGCGTCAACATATCTATTGACGCTTAATTCTCTTTCTATCCCGCCATACACTAAGAAGACGTCCTTTGTTTTCCTCAAATACTTGAGGATACACTTGACGGCAGTTCAGTGATCTTTGCCTGGGTTAGACTGAAATCTGCTGGCACATCTGAGGGCAAACGATACGTCAGGCCTCGTATAGATCATTGCATACATGATGGATCCCACTGCCGAAGCATACGGGATTCCATTCATTTTCTTAAGCTCATCAGGTGTTTTAGGACACTGATTATTGTTGAGCTTGATGCCATGTCTTACCGGGAGGTTCCCTTTCTTAGAGTCAAGCATTGAGAATCTTCTCAACACTTTATCTATATAGGTGCTCTGACTTAGACCTAAAATTCTCTTGGATCGATCTCTGTAGATCCTGATCCCTAGAATGTAAGCGGCCTCTCCTAAGTCCTTCATGGAGAAACACTTCCCTAACCAAGCTTTGGTCTCAAGCAAGGTTGGGACGTTATTTCCCATGATCAGTATATCGTCGACATACAACACCAGGAACACTATGTTACTCCCACTGCTCTTCTTGTAGATACAAGGTTCATCTGGATTTCTGATGAACCCGAACTCTTTTACGGCTTCATCGAACCGTAAGTTCCAACTCCTGGAAGCTTGATTCAACCCATAAATGGATCGTAGCAGCTTACACACCTTTTCGGGATGTTTAGGATCGACAAAACCTTCTGGTTGGGTCATATAAACATTCTCCTGCAAATTCCCGTTAAGGAATGCGGTTTTGACGTCCATTTTCCATATCTCGTAATCGAAATATGCTGCAATGGCTAACATAATCTGAATTGACTTAATCATAGCTACTGGCGAAAAAGTCTCATCATAGTCCATACCTTGGACTTGTCGATAACCTTTAGCAACCAGTCTTGCTTTGTAAGTCTGAGGCTTTCCGTCCATATCTGTCTTTAACTTAAATATCCACCTGCAACCTATGGGTTTTATCCCAGGTGTGCTGTCTACTAAGTTCCAAACCTGATTGTCTTTCATGGACTTCATTTCCTCATCCATGGCATTCTGCCATTCTTTTGAGTTGGGACTGGCCGAGGCTTGCTGAATTGTTGCGGGATCATCCTGATCTACAACTATCAAGTCATTACTCTCTGTGGCTAAGAAGCCATATCTGACTGGGTTTTGACGAGATCTTTCAGACCTCCTTGGTCCTACAGGAGTTTCTGTTGGAATAGGACTTGGATCATTTACCTCATCGGGTACCTCTACAATCTCTGCAGGCTGTTCTGTGTCTTCTCGAATTTCTTCAAGAAGCACAGGACTCCCACTGGGTTTCTTGGATAAGAATTCTCTTTCCAAGAAAACCCCACCTCGAGCAACAAAGACTTTGTTTTCCTCGGGTTTGTAGAAGTAGTACCCCATGGTTCCTTTGGGGTACCCTACAAAGACACACTTATCTGCTTTGGGTTCGAGTTTATCACCAAGCAACCGCTTGACGTAAACGTCGCACCCCAGATCTTGAGGAAAGACAACTTGGGAGCTTTCCCTTGCCAAGCCTCAAATGGAGTGGTCTCCACTGCCTTTGTAGGTACTCGATTCAATATGAATGCGGCTGTTTCTAGGGCATGGCCCCAGAAAGATACTGGAAGGTCGGCGTGACTCATCATGGAACGAACCATGTCTAGCAGGGTTCTGTTCCTCCGTTCGGAAACACCATTCATCTGAGGGGTTCCTGGCGGGGTTAATTCTCAGAGTATACCGTTATCCTTTAGGTGACTGAGAAACTCTTGATCTAAGTACTCGCCACCTCGATCGGAACGAAATGCCTTTATACTTTTACCAAGCTGGTTCTGTACTTCATTCTGGAATTCTTTGAATTTATCAAAGGACTCCGACTTATGTCTCATTAAATAGACATACCCGTACCTACTGAAATCGTCGGTAAAGGTTATGAAGTATCTAAAACCTCTCCTGGCTTGTGTACTCATGGGCCCACACACGTCTGAATGTTTTAGGCCCAAGAGGTCACTTGCCCTTTCACCTAAGCCGCCAAAAGGCGCTTTTGTCATCTTGCCCATAATGCAAGATTCGCATCTCTCGAATGGTGTGAATTCAAGTGGGCTTAAGAGCCCACACTTATGAAGTGTCGAGACGCGTTTCTCGCCTATGTGGCCTAGACGACAGTGCCACATCACAGTCTGGTTTGAGTCATCCGACTTTAACCTCTTACTTACGTTATAGTTTGAACTGTAGTTAGTGTTATCAATATTTAAAATATATAATCCACCAACCATAGATGTTGTGCCATAAACGATATTATTTCTTGATAAAGTAAATAAGTCATTGTCTATGGCAAATACAAAACCAAGTTTGTCCAAACTGGACACTGAAATAATATTCCTACAAAACGTAGGTACACATAAAACATCGTCCAATACTAATATAAGCTCTGTGGGCATCCTAAGACTAACAGAACCGACAGCCGTCGTTGACACCGAACTGTTGTCTCCGACTCTCAGATCCCGCTCGCCTTTCCCAAGGAGCTTCTTACTTTCCAGATCCTGCAGATTAACACAAATGTGAGATTCTGCTCCAGTATCAACTACCCATGTGTCTGAGAAAGTAGTGTTGAGATTATACTCAACAACGTAAATACCTGATCCAGGTCCTGAAGGGTGTCCTCCCTTCTGCAAGCTCTTCACATAATCCTTGTGCTGCCTACAATCCTTCTTCCAATGACCTGACTGCTGGCAGTAGTAACAGACCACCTCTGAGGTCGAAGTGCTCCCTTCGATTCTAGGAATCGCTAGGATTCTCGGACCTTTAGGTGCCCTTATCTGCCTAGTTAGGTGCATCAGCGCCTTACCCTTACCTGACATTGCTGGTGCCTTGCCCTTGTTGGAGTGTCCTGGTGACTTGCCATTAGGTTTGCCAGATCTTTTGAAACTGACAGCCTTATTGACCATCAGAACCTCAGGGGTTTTGCCCTTGAGGTCTTTCTCTGCTGTCACCAACATTCCATGTAGTTCCTTGATAGTCTTTTCCATATTATGAAGATTGTAATTGGTGATCACATCTCCATAAGCCTTTGGAAGCGACATCAGAACTATGTCTGTTTTCAGCTGCTCTGTGAACTTATGACCTAGACTGGCCAAGCGATCAAAGAGCCGCTTCATCTTAAGGACATGTGGGCTCACTGCCTCACCAGCGTTGAGCCTGCTATAAAACAACTCCCTAAAAGTGTCGTATCTTTCGACACGGGCATTCTTCTAGTAGTATATTTTAATTTCCTCCATCATCTCTTGGGGTTCTCCCATGAGATGCATGAACTGGTCCTGGGTTTCATTTTCCATGGACCCGACCATGAGGATGCCAACATCTTGTCGATCGCTTTTGTACTTTTCATAAGCGTTCTTATCGGCGTCGCTGGCATCATCAGCAGGCTCTTTTAAAGGCTTATCTGTAAGGATATACTCATGTCTGTCATACTGAAGTGCAAGCTTCGGGTTCCTCTCCCATTGCAAGAAGTTGGTCCCAGTCAGCCTGTTATTCGACAGAAGAGACTTTAAGGCTTCACTGCCAGAACGTGTTGATTTGGGTAGCGAAGTTGCCATCTAATCTATACATGAAAACAAATTCGATCAGATTCTTAATTAAGTTGAAGTAAGATACACTTGACTATGAATATTTCTGATTCTTGTGTCTGAATCTAAACCAAGATCTCCGCATACCCAAAACTAAAGTGAGTTAATCTCATCGCCCCAGTTTTGGACATTGGAGTAGGACAGTCCAGTCCTTTCACAATTCCATGTGATTCTTGGCTAGGGCTTATACATTGTGTATACGGCATTGCCCTATATCTGATACCCTGGCTCAGATCATCTGAGAATCGCAGCCAAGTCAACCAATTTTCAACGCATGGTCCAATCTGCATGGCTACTACGCTAATGCGCACGCACCCATGCAAACTGGTCCATCTTCTATTAGAACCCATTCTCATGGATCCACGTTAATCGTGTCTACCCATGAGTCCGAGAACTAATCGAAGTGATGAAAAGTGGGCGGTATCTAGCTTGACTTGAAATTATTTACCTTTTAAATATTCATTATCACTGATCTTAATTTGAATTTATCATCTACAAATCCATGTAGAGATAATTTCAATTCCGGTTTACATGTGCGTGAATGACTGATTATTAATCTTTACACATGTGGGTGATGATCTAATTAACATAAACCTATGAAAATTAAATCACACATTCATCCATACATTCATAAGCATAAATGTAAATTTGCTTTAGCTAGCCCGCTAACCCTACTGGAATAAACTAGAACCTATATTAGGTCTCGTCTTTCCTCATTCTCCTGGACTCCCACTGGCTCCACGCCTCCTCGGGATTTTCGTCCTTCTCTTCGGTTCTTCTTGTCTTGGGACTTTGTAATTACATTTAATTTAAATAAAATAAATGATGCGACACGCAGGTCACTAATAAATTACAACCCATAAACAACTCGCAGGTTGCAAATCGAAATTAAATCCTAAATTCGGGCTAATTTAGCAATCATGTTGCAAACACCGTGTTATCAAACAAGCATGTTATCAAGCAAGCATATTAATTCCAATTTTATCTTGATTTAAATCATAAAATACGGTTTATTTAAACCGTTTCTTAAACCGGTTAATTTCTGAATTAAATCGGTTCATGCGCTGGTTTATCGAAACCGAACCGATCTGAAATTTTAATTAATAATTGCTGAAAAATTCTGGATTTTTCTGGGTCGGATCTGACCCAAATCCTACTGGTTTGGCCGAACCAAAATTGAGCCGAGGGCCAATTTTGGTTTGGCCGAAACCCTAGCCGCGCCGTGGCCGACCAGCCCGTGAGGCCTGGCCGTGGCGGGCTGCCTGGCCAGAACCGATCGGGCCGAGGCCCTCCCCTGGCCGGAGCCGAGAGGCTCGGCCAGATCTGCCACGGGCAGATCTGGTCGGCCTTCCCGTTCCGGCCGATCGGCCCGTGGTTCGGCCGGGGTTGGCCTTTCGGCTAGCCTCGGCCTTCCACGGGTCTCGATCTTGATCTATCTCGATCAATTAATTTTTCAGCAACATTAAATAAAATTCCAGCAATTAATTCATCAACCAAAATCATAAAGTTTGCAATTTTCAAATTCACAATACCGAATTAAATTGCAAAATTAAATCTAGCCTATCATGCTCGAATACAAAATCATGCATAACCAAGGCTCTGATACCACTGAAGGAATTATTTGAGGGTCCCAGACAATTAATTTCATGCCCATACAAGAAATTAACCTCAAAGTTCCATGTTTTAATACGGATCTTGCATGATCATGAATTGATCATGAGATCTAGACTAGATTAAAATTAAGTATTACCTTGAATCAAAATCTCCTTGTTACTAAATAGGATTTAGTAACCTCTAAAGATCGTCCACACAGGAAGAGCAATCCGGGGATACTCACAACGATCCTTACTAGAAGATCGAAGCAAGCAAAACGGACGGAGCAAGGAGGAGAGGGGCTGGCCGAAAATTGGCAAGGAGAGAGAGAGGGTGACGACTAGGGTTTGTGAAAATAAATTACTTAATTTTCAGATCTGAAAATTTCCCTTTTATAACCCTTTTTGGACTTTAATTAATTAAAGGCCTTAATGGGTTTAAAGCCCAAAGCTTTTAATTAATTGTGTAGAGAAGCCCATTCTGCTTAACCCATTCTGGCTAAGCCCAGTTTAGCTAATTTAATTAAATCTATTTAATTAGATTATAATTAATTAGTCCTGCTAAACCGTTCTTGATTCCGGTTTAATCCTAAACTGAAATCGGTCTAATCCGGTTTAATCCAAAACCGGATTTTGTCTCTCTCATGATTCCTCCATATGATTCCATCCGTTTTACTCAACCTTTAGTGTGTGACCCTCTAGGCTCACGACACGTCGGCGGACTGGTAAAATTACCATTTTACCCTTTCCATCATGAGTGGCCTCTAGCAAGACATCATGATTACCCAACGCTTGTGATTATCGAGATTTCGACTTAACCTTGTCGTACATGAATCTATCCTTTTATCCTCTTGATATCTTTGACAACCACGAGGCATAGACAAGTCATCCTCGTTCTATTGTCCTGTTTCTTGATTCTGAGTTAACTGAATTATAACTGATACTACGTATCGTCTGCATGGCCATGCTATTGTATTACAGTTGTACTCATCAAGTGCCCTAAACTGATATCTGCTCACACGTCCGTATGAGGGATAAATCCTTCAGCGATCCATTGAGTCAACTTATGTAACTTGTGATCGAGCCAATCACAGCTGTTATTGTAACCCTTTTACATGAGACGTTAGACTGAGTCAAACTCGTCAATCATTACATATTGACCTCAATGGTCCTTCGGTCTGAGGATGTGATTTCATGCGCCGACTTATGAGTATGTTCATGACTGTGTCTATGTAACATACTCATGATTCGGGTCGTCCTATATCACCCCTGACTGGTGATACTATGACCTAACTCTGGCCCCCTTCTGGCCATGATCAATAGAGCGTGATCATTTAGAGTTAGCCTCATACCGATCGCTTCTTATGAAGCTATTCTAATCGGGGACAGCTTAAGTAAGATTTTATCTGATCTGTAGATCTACTATTATGTGTTGACACATCAATGATACAAATCAAATCGTACTTAAGATATTACTACAACACTTAGTAATATGAATGCCGATTTTTATTCAACTAATAATCTTTATTACATGATTAGATTGAAAATACATTGTGCTAGGGCACAAAACCCAACATAACATGTCTCCCTAGTATGTCCCATCTTGTGGCAATGACTAAACTCAATGTTTCGTCGTTGATAACCAACCAATTCATAACATGTCTTCTTTGTGTGTCCCATATTGTAGCAATGACTACCTCAATGTTTCGTCGCTGATAGTTACCATTATGTCCTCCTCCTCGACCTCGTCCTCCACCGCCGCCTCTTCAACTACCACGACCCCTCATAGAAGCACTTAAGTAGGTTGGAGCAGTGTGGGAGGAAAGAGCGGATGTATCAGCCGGAGAATGCTCATGTGGAGGGACAGTAGAGGATACCCTCAATAGTCGTGCAGAAAAATCTTGTAATGTTTGGACAGTAGCACTGGCCAAAATCTGATCACGTACAGACAACAATTCTGGAGGCATGACAGTAATAACTAATACCATAAGTAATGTATCTCGTTGAGCGATTTCTGTATCCGTTTTTTAGTGATTAGCATGAGCGCATTAAACTCTTCTTTTAGAGACTCCAATCGACCAATAAATTGGGGCATATCTGATACTGTCACCTTCAGTTGAACCAAATTAGAAATCACATTATAAAATTGTTGAATGTCATTAATGTCGAGAGATTTTGCTTTACTCCACACTTGGACACATGTCCGGTAGGCCTTGTATACGTCATACAATTTCGGATCAATTGATTGCCACAAAATAGTGACCAATAAGGCATCAGCCTTTTCCATTGAACTCGATTGGCTTCAGGAATTGTCTCACTTGTCTTCGTAAGATGATCTTCGAGCCTTGGCCCATAAACCATAATTCTACGGAAGTTGCCCATGATGAATAATTGGCACTTTAACTTAATTTTTCAGATGTAATAATAGTACTCATAAACGAGGAAAGAGTACTTGATTTCAAGTCAAGGAAACACATACTAATAATCCAGACGGAGAAAGAGGCAAAAAAAACTGAATTTTTTTTTCCGAATCGGGTACTGTAGCACCGAAATACTGTAGCGCGTACTGTGGCATATTACTGTAGCGCGCACTGTAGCATCGATTTTACTGTAGCAGGAGAAGGAAAAAAAAGAAAGAGGGAGGCTAACCTTCCTCTGATACCATGTTGAATTCCAAAATATATTGGTATTATTATGAATAACTTGTTCTGAATTAGTATAGCTAATTCCTTTATATAAGGGACAATAGAAAATTAACCAAAACTCGGAAACATAATACTAATAGAAAACCCTAATTAATTAACTATTCTAACAATTGGGGGTTATGGTTCAAATTTTGGGTTTTCAGTTCGGAATTGAGGTTAATTTTATGATTTTGATTCTAATTACTTATTAGCTAATTTGTTATGTTTTGTTTATGCAAGTATTGATCAGAATCAGATTATGTTTTGTTTGAACTTAGCTAGAATTTTTAAATTTGAATTGGGTTTAAGTTATAATAATTGTAATTTGCTCTATTATTTGAGTTCGTCGGATGTGTTGGGTTGTACCCGACTGACCCAACTAAACCTGAACTCGAGACCCAACAACACCACTTGAGTAGGGTAGTGGGTCTGGTTTCATGGACCAGACATAAGTCGGGTTGGGTTCAAAACCAGTCGAGTTTACCAGATCCGATCCGATGAACAACCCTAATGTCACTGCACCAGAATTTCGTTACATATCTATTGTCACCAAAATTTTAGGATAACATAATATCAGTACATGTCTCCCATGATAAGGAAATACTGTTGAATTTTATCCTTCGGGGAAATGCACATTGAATGCAACCATTAATAAAAAAAAATGCGCTGCCACGAAGAATTGCGGTGTAGTTGACATTACACTGTTAGCAAGGGCATCCTCCTTTTATTATGATTCTACATGAAGGATATCGACGTTTGCCATCAATCCTTCACCGACAAACACCATATATTAAAAATTTTCAAATCGCACCAAGTGAGGCGTTCCGACGACATTGCAAAGAAAGAAGATGAAGCGAATTTTTTTGTTTGTATTTTTATTCTGAAATACAAACTTGCCCTTATATTTTCAATTGAAAGCGGTATTTAAACTAGGTAAAAGTGAGATTTCAATTTCACATTAAACTAATATTTCATTTATGTTTAAGATTTGATGGAGTTATTTTTTGAAAGGGAAAATGTCACTTACCTCCATCGACTTTAACTTTCCACCCTCGATCTTTCACAATTTCTCACGGAGGCCCAACACCATTAGTTTTCTTGTGAAAAGTTCAAAATACCCTCAACTAACTATCAAATTTTCAAAAAATTACCACCCTCTCTTCTCTATCCCTTTCTCTTCCTCAAGGTTAGAGCATATCTCCTCCTTCCGAATCCTCCTCCTCAGCGCCACCACTGGTCGTCCCGATTGCCTGCCTCCCCGCGGCCAGCTCCTCCGCTGCCGCGTAGAGGTTACTGGAGCTGGAGCCAGCTCAGTTTCGCTGCGCAAAGGTCCCTCTGTTTCACTTTTCTTTGCTTGGCAACCCCTTCTCCTCCACCACGAGGTTGTTACTTTAAAACAACGAATAATTTTATGTAAACTCAAATAACTGGACTCCATTTGTTTTATTTAATAAAAAATGAAATTGGTTTTAAAATATATATAGCATTGTTTTTCACCTTACCGCCACGTTTTAAGCTAATTGAGAGTTAGCAAACGTTTTGGTTCATCAGGCGGTCCAGGCGGCTGCCTAGGCGGGAAAGCAGCCGTTTAGGCGGACCATAACTTTATTATTATTTTTTAAAATCAATTCAAATTTCAAATTTAAAACTTAAAACATCAAGAATAAGAAATCAGACATAGTCGCTTCGTTCTATTATCTCGCCTTAGACCCTTACGCCCTAAACCTTTTCGCCTCCGACGAATGTTTGTAGCCTGCCGCACCTCTTTTGCGAATCAATCGAAGTCAGAGCTCATGTGCTTTAGACTTCACTTCATGTTTGTAACGGGTGATCTGTATTTGCTTATTCATTTTGTTTGAGGTAAGGGTTGATTTGTTTATTAAATTTGTGGGAGGTTAGGGTTCAATTTCAAATTTTCACAGTGACAGTTGTTTGAACGGTTATGTGATAAATTTTTTGTTTTTTTGGATTGTTAATTCAAAAATTTTATCCTTGAAGTTGTTGTGACTACTTATCACTATTTTAGATTGTCCCATAAAGATTGTGGTTGTTGATTTTATATTTATAAAACATTTATTTTGATGTAGTATAATTCATTTTACATTAAAAATAAAAAATAAAAATCCGATTATCCTTTCGGAGTGTTGTCCGACCGACTAGCGCCTAACGTTTTTTAAAACTTTGGTGAGACGCAAGTAAAAAGGAAAATCAAATAAAAATAACAAAATGAGAGAGAGAGAGAGAGAGAGAGAGAGAGAGAGAGAGAGAGAGAGAGAGAGAGAGAGTAGCAGAGGATTAAGAAGTGTTGTTGTTATTGTTATATGTTAGGTTTGTGCCCTAGTCCAAAATAATTCTTCAATCTATATTGTAACGGACATCATTATTCTACATAATAAAAGGCATAATATTACTAATGTGTTGTAGTAATATATCTAATGTGATTTGATCTATGTCATAATGTGTGTAACCACTTATAGTAGAACTATAGATCAGAAAGAGTTGCATTCGATAGAATCCCTGATCAGCTAAGCTTCTTCTGAAGCGATCAGTATGAGACTAACTCCTTGTGATCACGCTCTACTGATCATGGCAAAGATGTGCCGGAGTTATATCGTAGATATCATCAGGTCGATTATATCGGACAACCCGATTGTGAGTATGCTGCATAGATCCAGTCATGAGATACTCACATATCGTAACTTGTCATTATATCCTAAGACCAAGGAGTCTTTGTGTACACTATGTAACAAATACCTAAGTTTGACCTAGTCTAACGTTATATGTAAAAGGGTAACTATAACGGCTTCGATTGGCTTTGGCATTTATTGAACTAGTGAACTCGAAAGGCGTCTGAGGGATTTATCACTCATAGTTCGGTATGAGAAAGATATCCGTTTAGGCCACTTGATGAGTATGACTGAAGAAAGAGCATGGCCATGCAGGTGATACCTTAGTATCAGTTTTCAGTCATCTCAGATATCAAGAAACAGTGATTGATAAATTAGGATGACCATTCTATGCCTATTGATCAATCTGGATATTGGTTTGATAAAAGGACAGTGACATGTACGATAACAGGTTAAATCGAATAATCGATAATCACGAATATTGGATAATCATAATGTCTTGCTAGAGGCTACTTATGATGGAAAGGGTAAAATACTAATTTTACCAGTCTGCCAATTATTCGTGAGCCTAGAGGGTCACACGCATTAAGCACGATACATGACAACAATTATGGATGAGAATTGAGAACAATTCAGTAGTTTTCTGGCCTAAGGTTTTAACCAGACGGTTGAAGAAATCAATTCGAGGAAATTGAGCCGTTTTGTCTAAACCGAAATTAGAACTCAAGTTAATGGGTTTAATTTGGGTTTTAGTTAGACGGGCTTAAAGCCCATTTAAGGATTTAAGATAAGAGAGGGAACAAATGCAAATAAGAAAGAATAAAGGGATAGATAATGCAGTTTTAATTTTGAAATTCAATTTAATTTCAAATTAAAATCACATAATATCTACTCATTTATCCTTGATTTTTTCAGCAACTTCCCCTCTTTTCTCTCTCCCTCATTGCCGATAACTCTCCCTCTCTCTTTCTCCATTGTTGTCTTGTTTTCTCTCAAAAATTCTAGCAAATTTGTGAGTGAAAAATCATTTCGGTTGTGGTGCTTGTGTGGACTTGAGAGAGAGAACACTACACTTGTGTTTTTGTCGATTACAAGAGGTAAATATCATATTTATATTTATGTTTATAACATGTTCAAATGGCATTAAGATCTAAGCTAGTTTCGATCACCACGGTTACATAAAGTCCGCTGCATGATATTCATCGTTTGGAACCCGTGGTGATCTCTTTTAGTGGTATCAGAATCATGGTTGTTATGTTTATTTCTACATGTTTAAATTTGATATTTTTTATGTTTATATGTGTTCTTCATCTTAGTATGCATGTAAATCGAAATTTTTTTTCAGATTTGATTGATTTTAGAAATTGGAAAAATAATTTTTTTTGGGGTTTTTCGGTTAGCCATGGCTTAGCCATGGCCGACCATGTCGAGTCCCTTGGTGGGCCATGGAATGCCCTAGGGCAGACCATGGTCAGCACCATGGGCTGACGAGGGTCGCCTACGGGCGACCATGGCAGCCCTCGCGGGCGACCATGGTCGCTGCCGCGGGCGACCACGGTCTGCCCATGCGGGCGACCATGGCAGCCCGTGAGGGCCACCATGGTTGCCTCGCGGGCGACCAGGGTCTGCCCTAGGGGCGACCATGGCTGCCCTCGTGGGCTACCATGGTCGTTCCCGTGGCCGACCACGGTCAGACGCAAGTAAAAAGGAAAATCAAATAAAAATAACAAAATGAGAGAGAGAGAGAGAGAGAGAGAGAGAGAGAGAGAGAGAGAGAGAGAGAGAGAGAGAGAGAGAGGGAGAGAGAGAGAGACGATTAAGAAGTGTTGTTGTTATTGTTATATTCATCCATATCTGTACGGAGGAGGTGTAGAACTCAGCTATTAGAACAAGAACAAGAGCTCAGGCTCAACATTCGACTTTCCTATCAGGTTCATTTTTATTTTATTTTATTTCTCAGTTGTGTGTTTCCTTTGGATTGGAGATAAACTCAGAAACCCAGGAGGGAGGGAGAGAGAGAGAGAGAGAGAGAGAGAGAGAGAGAGAGAGAGAGAGTTCTCATGTGCAATGTGTCTTCAGACATAGAAGGTAAGAGGTACTTGGTCGGTCTGAGAAGAAGGAAGGTCGCCGAAGTGCTCACCGAAAAATCCCAAAAAATAGAGCATGAAAAGTCTTGCTCGAAAGGCTTCTAAAAGCTCCAAACCTCAGCAAAAATCATCTTGCTCGACCTGGAACAAGCAGAACTCGCCGGAGCTAAAACAGAGCACGCTGGAGCCAAATTTGTTGCTCTGACGGCGTATCCGTCCTCGTGACCGGCGCCGCCGGCTTTGCCGGCTCCCACGTCTCCCTCGCCCTCTCCAAGCGCGGAGACAACGTCCTCGACCTCTTCTTTGAGCTTGAGCCCGATTTTGCAATGTAGCGTGAGAGAAAAGAAATCGAGGGAGATAATTGAAAAATTTTTAAAGGGTATTTTTGTCATTTTTACAAAATTTGTTGACTTTTGACCAAAAACTAACGGTGTTGGACCTCCGTGAGAAATAGTGAAAGATCGAGGGAGGTAAGTGAAAATCGTGTATACGACGAAGAAGGTGAGTGACATTTTTCCCTTTTGAAAATAGGGATAATTCCAGATGACTACACCTAGATATGTCATATTATCACATGACTACACCTACAATTTTTCGTATCAGGGTGAATACTCAAGAATTTCATTTTTATCACCGTTAGTCATTCCGTCCATTTTTGTTAGTTTTTAACATTTTTGACATGTGAAATGACTAAAATACCCTTAAGGGGTAAACAAATTGTTTTTAAATTGTATGAAATGACGCAAATACCCTTCACTATTCATTTAATTTTCAAAACATTACTCTCTCTCTCTCTCTCTCTCTCTCTCTCTCTCTCTCTCTCTCTCTCTCTCTCTCTCTCTCTCTCTCTCTCTCTCTCGGTATATCAACGGTTATTTTTCTTTTTCTCACCACACTTTGCGCCCACTCTTTGCACTGCTTATATGTCCACTCACTCACTCTTCTTTTATTGATGATTCTCTCTATTGGATAAGTTTCCTTTCCTAGATATTTTCCTCCCCATTTCTCTCTTCTGGGTTTTTCTTGGGATTTGTGTTCTTCTTGCTTTCTATACCCACACAGCCACTGCTTTAATACAATTTTGATGCAAAATGGAAGTATTTTTCTATATTTAGTTACTCTTTATATATGATAGAGAGGCTCTCCCTTTTGGTAAAAGAATCATTTATTTTTTGCATACTTCGTGGCTTCCTCTTCTTCTTTCCTCAAAACCCAAATCCTCTATTCTTTTGTTCTCTGCTTGGACAAAGGGTTTATGCTTTTGTCTTGCCTTGAGTTTTTATTTTCTGGAATTGGGTCTCCAAAATTCATCCCCAATTATTTTGAATTATGGGTTTCTATTTTAGCCTGAACCAAATCACCAAATTCTGATTGTGGTTTTAATTTCCTACAATAATATGTCTTCTTGTTTGAGCGGCAGAAGTGCCTATAGAGGAGTGGACCTTGAAATTATAAAACCTCCTTCTCCGACAAGAACCACATCTTCACTGTCCTCGACCCTGTCGGAATCGAGCAACTTGAGGCTCGCAAATCTACACGAGAAAGCCTCAAACAGCCCGGAAGCTGCCGAACCAGACCTACAACAAAGTCGTGGTACGCCCGACCATTTTCTCCACCAACCACCTCCCCAACAATCCCCATAAATTCACCAAACAGCCCCACGAGAGAGAGAGAGAGAGAGAGAGAGAGAGAGAGAGAGAGAGAGAGAGAGAGAGAGAGAGAGAGAGAGAGCAATGTTTTGAAAATTAAATGAATAGTGAAGGGTATTTGCGTCATTTCATACAATTTAAAAACAATATGCCGGCTCCGCCTCGTGACCGGCGCCGCCGGCTTTGCCGGCTCCCACGTCTCCCTTGCCCTCTCCAAGCGCGGAGACAACGTCCTCGACCTCTTCTTTGAGCTTGAGCCCGATTTTGCAATGTAGCGTGAGAGAAAAGAAATCGAGGGAGGTAATTGAAAAACCTTTAAAGGGTATTTTTGTCATTTTTACAAAAATTATTAACTTTTGACCAAAAACTAACGGTGTTCGACCTCCGTGAGAAATTGTGAAAGATCGAGAGCGGTAAGTGAAAATCGCGTATACGACGAAAAAGGTAAGTGACATTTTTCCGTTTTGAAAATATGAACGAAGCGTAGTAAAGCAGAAAAAAATAGTTTAAGGCATTGAATATAGTTGGCATTTCGATAAAAGTTAGAAGGGTGTTTTTGCCCTTTTATTATGTGAAGAGTGTTTTTGGGGGGAGTAGTGTATTTTGAATTCGTGTGTATTTAGGGAGGTATTACTAAATTGCCCCGCACAGAAATCAAGGTTCCTCGCCACTCTCACCAACCTCTTTTCTCTCGCCGTCTCCGTCTCCGTCTCCACGAGCACGAGCTCGAGCTCGAGGACTTCCCTGAACTCAACAATGGAGTTTCTTTTCGCGTACGGGCCTCTGGTGATGCTGATCTTCTTCCTGTACCTGTTGGTCGTGCTGCACTACCTGGTTCTGTGCGCGTTGAGCTGGACATGTCCCCGTCATTCTGAGAGACAGAGGACCGTAGCTGCAGTTCTTGAAGGCACTCTCAAAGCTTTCATGACTCCCATGGTGGTTGCTCTTGCTCTGCAAGCGCTTCTGATGCTGTCTCTGCACGCCATCCCAAAACCCCAAATCCCAATTCCCCCAAACCCTAATCTTGATATCAATTGCTTGATATCACTTGTGCGCAGCTTCTCCACCAACCCTAATCCACAGTCTCCTCCTCCTGATCTCGAGTGCATAAGGTCTCTTCTCTGCCATTTCCCCAATTCCACCAACCCTAACCCTAATTCTTTCCCTTGTGACATCACATCTTTCCTGAAGACCATTATCAACATCACATCTAGCTATGGCCGCCATGGAGGAGTTGACACCGGAGACTTCTTGAACTCCACCAACCTGATTGATCAAGTCACTTCCACAAACCAATCCGCACATACATAGTTGACCACACTGTCCCGAGACAACATACTCTTCTCTGGGTATCAGTATTGTTTTTGATACAAGATGATATTTCATGTGTCTTCTTTTGCTTTACTGTATATGCACTAAAGATAGGCACATTTCTTTCTTCTTTGTACATGGGTTCTTGACTTGGCCTGAATTCAAACTTGTTGATTGGTAATACAACATTCTTTTGCTTCTTTCTTTGTCCATTATTTCCTGTTTTTGATCCTTACATTACATTACATGCTTAATACTTTTGTTTGTTCTTTATTCGTCAATACCTTCTTGTAGTGTTTTTTTCTCATTACTTGCGAGGTAGAGGCTTAGCTTAGTTATGATCCAAAACTGTATGTATAGATTTAGAAATTAATGGTGTATGTAATGGTACACAAGATTGTGCCAAAATGTGTGGGATCAGGGCATCGTTCGGTTTGGTTACCAAGGATCTCCAACCCGGACAATCGAGCTACGCAAACACAATCACCAATCACTTGTCACTTCAGGTATGCAACCCTCTCTCTCTCCGCTATCCTGCAAATATAATTATGCGTTTTGCAATCTTGCTGACTCCTACTTTGGTTTCAGCTCACCAGGAATCAAACCACCACGCTTCACGTTTGCACGCACAGATAGGGAATTGATACACGTGAAATTAAAACAAGCCGAATCAGGACAGAGAGGGTCCAATACCAAACAAGGAAGATTCAGGAGGCTGAGGAGGACTATGGGAGTATAGTGCTTTGACATCCACAGGCAACAATTGATGGTATGTCTACATTCCAGATATGGTTTCCTTATTCTTTTGATATTTTATGCTATTGCTAATGTGATTGCTGAATACGCTACTATCTCGTGCCGTTTCGTGCATACACGGTCCTTTCGTTCATTATGTTACATTCAAATTTTCACATCAGCTCTCTGTTTCGTGTATTGATCAAACTGCTGGTGTTGTTATGTGATGGTTGTCAATTTGTCATTGCAGCAAAACTTAGCATGCAATTGAAATTTGTCTTTTCATATTTCTCTGATTCGTCCTCTACTTAACAATTTCCTGGCAAGTTCAATCAATGCTTATATCAGAGATTAAATATTAATTGCTAGTCTAAGAATTTGAATTAATTCTCTAGGAAAAGAAACTTATTGCTTTGTTCCACTTGAGGTATTGGGAAGTTGGAAAATTGTATCCCCTGGCCTGATAGTGATTCAACATCTAAAATCGTGAGCACAAAAAACTATGGTTATAAGTAGAAATGAAGCTCTCTTTGATCGGTATAGATCTAGGGATGCTGAAATCTATGTGGATACAATGACAAATGGACGGGTAGTTATGTTAACATAAGGAATATGCTGTGTGACAATGGCTCCTCTAAAATGGACGGGTAGCTATGTTAACATTAGGAATAGCGGGATAGGCCTGAATCAAGCTCTGCTGACAGGAACGATACGAGAAGCAGAGATAGGGAGAGAGCACACCGCTGGGGTGGCAATGGCTCCTCTAAGAAGCTGTGGCTCTGTTCGGTCTGGTCCGGTTTGATGGGATCAGATAAAAGGGTAATACACACACTCCCTCCTTTTCTTAATCTGAAATTCCAGATATACACTTGTTTTGGTGTTGCTTGTTAGTCAAGCAATGCCTGTCCCGTCCATTCCATATATTCGAACTCTATAAGGAGTTCATGACCAACACCAATAGGAGTCCATTTCTCTCCGAGTACTCAAAACTCTTTGTTTTTCGTCTAGCTAAGTTCTTCCTAGTCCTGAATTTTAGAACACATAGCTTATTGAGTCCGGTTTGTATAACCCAAAACCAACGGTTAGTTAAGAAAATCAAACCAAAATTGAGATGACATGTGTTGATCCAACATCGTCGTTTCTTCAGATGTGTATGCACATTCGTAATTATAGCTAGTTGACCTTAAATTAAGCACTTGAACTAAATTATAGGTTGAAGCCCAAATGTCAGGCCCATAAAACTTTGTTTGTTGGTTTAAACTGAAAACCGACACACACAAAACCAATATAGCTTTTGTGTCACATAACTAGAATTATTGTATCTATCTTAATATTGCTTACAGTGACATAAGTATTGTAAGTCACCCAAATTTGTGTAAGAGTGACGTAGGTGACTATATGTCACGATAAAGTACTAATTCAGTGACATGCTATATTACGTCTCTTATCATCAATAATTAGAGACATATACATATTTATATCACTTATAAATTTGGTTGACTGGCCATACTTCATTCCATATATTTGATCTCTTTAAGGAGTTCATGACCAGCACCAATAGGAGTTTATTTCTCCCCTAGTACTCAAGAATTTGTTTTTCGTCTTGATAAGTTCTTCTAGTCCCAAATATTAGAACCTTTGTTCCTCTCATGCGGATATTGTGTTGTAAAAACAAAGCTATATTTGAAATTCACTTTAGTTTGCATATCAAAATTCTCATTTGTTATGTGACTTCTTAAATGTTTTTTCCCTCATAAACCCCAAGATCGGGGGCTTTGTTTCTGGACTCCAACTCACTGGCCGGTAAACAACTCGGGAGAAAGATAATTACTGTAACAAGTTCAGTTCAGGTAGGAATATAATTGTAGTACATGTCACATTAGGCAGTAGGGCTGTCCATTTTTTTTACTGAAAACCATAATCGAACTGGGAATCGGGCCGAACTAAACCTGAAAGGACGCCTCTTTCCTTGCTATTTCCCTATTTTCTCTAATACACTGGGACCTATCTAAATAGCTTATGTAAAGTAGAGTTTGTGGTTTCAGTTTAGGTTTGTAATTTCAGCATAGGGTTTGTGGTTTTTGATTGAGTTTCAATTTAGGATTCTCTGGTTTATTTATTTATTTATTTTTTATCAGCGTTTAGTTTATATTGTTTGGAGTTCAGTGATATGATTTTGTTTGATGCAAACAAGTCTTGTCATAGGACCTTTGAGCATTTGATCCTATTCAATTTTTGAATTGATTTGTTGCATTTGAATCTAGGAGTAGTATTTGTTTACTTGATGTGAAAATTTTGGTTCTGTTGAAGTTTCTGATCCTATACCGTCCTGGTTTGCTTGAGTGTCAATGTAGGAATTTCAACCAAACCTAATATTATATTAGGTTTTCTTAGTGCTAGTTTCGTTGGGTAGTTAACTATTTCCCTGCTCCCATGGATATAGTATATGTTTTGTTAATGTGATGATGGTTAACGTTGGGTATAAATATCAGTTTTTTTATCTTTGAAGCTCAAATTGTTCTAGTTTAACATAACCTTGATTCTACTCTTACAAATTTTTCTATGCTATGCTCTTATTTGATTCGCCAAATCACATAGTTTACTTGATCTTTGGTTCATGATTTCCGTTTTAAAGATTCCTAGTTAGCATCATATGAAGGTATTATTATCATAGTTAGAACATGAGCCGACCAGAATTTGTTGCCCATTTAAGAGGTATTATTATCATTATTCATTTGCTAGTGAGTTTTATCTTATTTTTTAAATATGGTCTACTCCTTAATCACATGAGGAGCAATGGCTTCTAAAGAGGGCCTTCCATGTACAGAGGAGTGACAAGGTCTGTGTTTAATTTTGAACTTCCAACTTTTGTTTCAGACACTTACATTATTTTGTGTTTATGTATACTAGGCGTCACCAACATGGACGATGGAAAGCATGAATAGGCGGGGTTGTGGACACTTGCATTGTTTTCAGAAATACTACAGTCTTCCAATGTTTATTTCCCGCAACACTTTCCAATCGTATTTGCTTAAGTAATTTTGTGGAAAGCTTTCAAGAATGAACTATTTGTTCATCTCCATTACCTGACCAGAACATTTGTCTCAAAGACACGGTATCAATGGAAATACCGGTGACTAAACATGCACTTTGCATTTGGATGAAAGTTAAAAAGTTTCCGTCATGGTTCAATGTTGTTTTGGGGTAACGATACAATGACTGGAAGGCAGAGTTCTTCTGAATTTACGACTCGGAATCAATTGAGGATTTCGAGCTGGGGTGGACAGACATGGTCAATTCTTTCGGTCTCCACACTAATGGACACATAGTCACTTGATGAGCCATTTCTTTGCGGGAATGACCTCTATTGATCAGTCAAGGTCGATTAATGCCTTCATTCAATGCTTCTTGAGTGCGGACTCGTCTCTCTCACTTTGTGGAACAAGTATGTGATTCACTCGAGCTATTATCTCTTTATGCGCATTTCTATATCACAATTACAGAAATGAGTGCAAATTTAACGTCATTATGTCTAACTAGAGCATGAAGGGTTCTATCTTTGCGTGAGTGCAAATTCAACGTCATTATGTTCAAGCCAGTCCTCTCCCGGAATTAGCGAAGGGCTCTCTTGGCAACGGGAGGTCATCAACACCACCACATGAGGTGCCACACCTCACTGACATGATGTACCTTGTGAGTAGTAACATAGATTCATGGAGTTGTTGGGAGTACATGTTCCCGGTCACTCCGTCAATCGCCTCCCTCTCCTAGTCGCTCGCTGACCCAAAGTCCTCCGCAAACCGCCCCACGCGTCGTCATAGCTGACGCCGTGAACTGGCAGTTTCCGTCGGAGGAGAACTCTTCACCATGCGATGTTAATACTATTAATTACTCTCTTTGACTCATATTTAGTCTCATACATATATCTCATTTGTTGTTTAGTTCAAGCTGTTAGGAAATGTTACCTTTTATCTCTCATCTTTAGTTACTTTAAATGTGTATGTATAGGAGCACTCTTATGTTAATAAATTATACAATTATCTACAATCTTCTCTACATAGAATCAGAGGAGGTCGATTTGGGTCTCTCTCCTTCTTTTTTTTCTTCTCACAAAACCACAACTTCGATTATGAATTCATAACTTATCCTCATTAATGACTATTGATTCATCTTCACTTCTACAAAACCTTATGAAACCACGAAACCTTTTGCAATGGTTTCCTTTTCAAGTATCACAAAACCTTCACATTACGAAATTACAAAACCTTTTACAATTGTTTCTCCTTCACATATCACAAAATCTTACAAAACCACAAAACCTTATGCAAGTATTTTTCCTTTCACATATCACAAAACCCACCCCCATAAAATACTTACGATGGAAGCTTCAAATCAAGACTACACTCGAAGGTTTTGATTTGTTCAAATTTTTAGTCCGGTTTAGGGAATAAACTTGATTTTCTATGCATGCATTTTCTATGTATACATAGGGAAAGCTATATGCAATGAAAAATGCAAATACGTTTTGGGTGCGCTCAATGATTTCAACTATTTACGGAGAATTTCCATACTTTTTTAATGCACTGAGATCCTCTATTCATATTTCAGACTCTAAAATGAAAATATCGAAACAAATCTCATCCTCCGAATGCAGCACGTCGTTTTGGCGTACCACGTTGTCCATGAACAAGTACAACAAGCACATTTCGGGTTTCATTTGTCTCCACCTTGACAAAATCCTTACTTCGTCCTCGCTATGACACGCTTCTACGTAAGTTGAACCCACCACCATTGTAGCGAAGACTAAGAGAGTGAAACCGAAACAAAAACCCTAGAAATTTACATAGAAGAAGGATATGGCTGCGCTATGGAGAGGTCGAGCTGCTACGTCGAAGCTCCTCAGCCTGATTCGTCCGTCTACGAGCGAAGCTTTTCGAAATCTTTCAACCGGTACTCTTCACTTGCGGATACGTTTTTTTATTCATTTTCATGACCTCTGAGTTGAAGAAGACAATCTTTATAGGAATTTGAATGAGTTCTTTATCTATGTTTGGAGGTTCGTTGATCTCTGATTAATCATGTCAAATCGCTTTGGGAGGTTAGTTCACGGGGATTGGGCATCTCATATGAGAAACATATTCGTTTGTAAAATGTGTTAATGGATCCTAGTAATGAGATTTTTTATAATTATTTTGTGATTATGGATTGGTTTAATATGTTTGTTCGATGAGAAAATGTGCGGAAATTCAGCTGAAAGAACGTAAAAGGCTGTGGGTTTGTAAAATGTGTTTTTAAAATTGAATAAATGACATTAATGTCTACAACCATTGATAAATTCTTTTGGGACATAGTATTCAAAAGGGATAATTCTATATACCACCCCCTAAAATATACCAAATCTCACCCAACACCCCCTAAAACCATTAATCTCACTAACACCTCTTTAAAATGGGCAAAAATCTCAGTTGTCAAAAATTTATTAAAAAAAGACAAAAATACCCCTCTCTCTCACCACTCCCTCACCTCTCCCTCACCATACCCTCTGTCTCTCCTCCCTCCCTCCACCGTCGTCGGCGAGTCTCCCTCCGGCCAATCCCCTCCCGCCGCGTGTCCACAATACTGGCGATAATGGCGAAGATTGAGTTGATGGGGAGGGAGGCGAGGTTGAGAGTTTGGAGGGAGAAGGAGTTTAAGGTGAGGATAGAGGGGCGGAGGAAGGGAGGAAGGGGAGGCTGATGGTGACGGCAGAGGTGTTTGAGGTGGCGCCAGGAGTGGCGGTGGTGGAGGGGATTAGCCGGAGGGAGGCTCGCCGACGACGGTGGAGGGAGGGAGGAGAGACAGAGGGTATGGTGAGGGAAAGGTGAGGGAGAGGGATAATTTTGTCTTTTTTCAACAAATTTTTGACAACTAAGAATTTTTCCCATTTTAATGGGGTGCTAGTGAGATTAATGGTTTTAGGAGGTGTTGGATGAGATTTGATATATTTTAGGGGGTGGTGTATAGAATTATCCCTATTCAAAATTATGCTTAAAATATTTACATTATTTAATTATTTGAGACCATTTTTATAACAGTTATAATTCTTTAAATGCTTCAGTTCAAGAGATGTTCTCGAGAAACTGAAGCGACGTCCCCCCGCCTAACTCACTGAAACTATCTTCCTGGTTGCTAGCGGCGCTCTTTGTGTGTCGGCGACCTCTCTCTTTTCTCTGTTTCTCTATTTCTCCCCTTCCCCAACCTCTTCCTATCCCTACCACCTGACTCGTCTTCTTTTGGCATTTTTTTGATCTTCTCGATCCACCTCAATCAACCCAGATCTAGTTCTTAGATCTCGTGGTGTCGGGTAGGCAGTAGAGGGTTTCTGTTGCGAAGATTGGAGGTGCATTCGGGTGGCTGCGGTGGGCTCCTGAGGCCGTGGGACATTCGTCGGCCCTGATGGGTGGTGTTTGAGTGGTCGTGTTGGCGACATCACTCTCCTCTCGGTGCTCTGGTGCTCGTGCGGTGATGTCTGGAGGTGCTGGCCTCCATTCACCCAGCGTGGTTGGTTTTCTTTTCAGCGGCGAGCTTTGGCGTGCAGCTCCAATCAAGCGATCCCTTCTCCCTCCGGTGGCGTGCTTGGCAGTGGTTCTGGGCTCCATTCGATGACCTTTTGGTTTGAGGATGGTGGCCCTTCGTCTTCGCGGCCTCGTGGTCTGCGATTCAGAGCGTCCCCTTCCCCCCTCTCGTATTGTGTTTTGGGCTGTGAGCCCAGCCAGCTGATGTTGGCCTGGTCATAGGCCTTTCTTTGGCCCATTATCATCTGCCCCCATCTATTGGGCTGGGCTGGAAGTGGTTGGTTATTATTTTTTTCTTTTTTTCGTCTGTTGCATGATTACAATAGGGTGTTGCTTGGTGTTTCTCTTGGACTGCTGGCGAAGGGGTATCATCCCACATACATTGGAAGTCCCGAAGGTTGGGTTTTGATAAGAGATTTTCTGGGCCCGTCCCGAATTTGTTTTCCTTGCGTTTTATCTTTCTTTACTTTCATTGTAAGTAGCTACGTCTGCACTTCAACTTCAATTTTCTGTTGCTTTTATGTAACCTCCCTGCCTTTGTTTTCTTTTCGGAAACCTTGGCAGGCTCAATGAATTTCAATCAATCGCTTAACAAAAAAAGGTATAGAAGAAGGTAAGAGAATGAAAAAAAGTTGGGTGAGAGAGACGAGAGGGACTTTAATTACCTAAAAAGTGGTGAATGAAGGAATTCATAAAAACAAGAGTTAATTACAATTTACTATACTTAGTTGGAGCCATTTACAAATTACTATAATTATTTCAAAAAGTTTCAATTGAGATCGCCTAGTCATTAGAAAATTACAATTTTCTTTAACCCAGTTAAATTTTGGACGAAATTTTCATTAAAATACAAAATGTCCAAAATACTTTTAACTATTCGTCAAATTTTCAAAGTCATCCATCCTAACTTTTTCTTGCTAATTTCTTTGCCTTTCCTCCATCTTTATCTTCTCTTCAACTCTCCCTCTCGTAAGATGGACAAGAAACAAATTATGCTACTACCAATCTTCCTCTCAATCACCTCTGGTCAACCAATCATCTATTTACTTTCAACTAATCACCCATTTCTTTCCATATTGGCAAGAAACCAATTTACCCGTAGACATAGGGAAATATACACAACAATAAAGAATAAAACACGTTTCTTTACAGACCTCAAATAACGATTTAATCTAGAAAATAAATTTCAATTTTGCATAACTTTCTAAAGACCAAGTAGAATCCAGTTTAATTTTGCTTCTATTTTCCCTGTTTCGTGTCCCCTTTTGTCATGAATGTTCAATTCCAATCTGCCCAGACTCTTAACCATCGAATACCCAAAAAGTTTGGTGAAATTGTTGCTTAGGGGCATGTTGAATTTGGACTGTGAAAGAGATGACATAAACATGTTAGATTTGGGTATGAGTTTGACTCAAATCAAATTGAAATTAAACACAAAACTAAACCAAAAAAATGAGAGATCGGGAAAGATGGCATCATTTTAAAAATATCAAACTGTGAAATTTCTTTTAAAGTGGACATATTGTAAAAAAAATACAACAAGCTCATAGATATAGTAATTTGTAAAAGGGCTCTTACTAAATATACAATAAATTATAATTAACCCTAAAAACAATATTCCCCAAAACCATTTTCACCTAGTAAAAAGGCAAAAAAAACCCTTGTTATTTTCATCAAAATACTTAATTATGCATAATCCTGTTTTTAATACCAATGGTTCTTTGTATAAAAAAAATGTTTAACACCAAAAAAATGTTTTTAATACCAATGGTTCTTTACAAAAAAAAAAGTTTAACGTGAGAAATCACACTATACGACGCCGTATGCATATATTAGAAAACAAACCCACAACTGTATCGAAGACGTGAAACCGAAAAAAAACCTAGAAATTTACCGAGAAGAAGATGGCTGCGCTATGGAGAGGTCGAGCTGCTTCGTCGAAGCTCCTCAGCCTGATTCGTCCGTCTACGAGCAAAGCTTTTCGAAATCTTTCAACCGGTACTCTTCACTTGCGTATACGTTTTTTTTTATTTGGATGAGTTCTTAATCTGTGTTTGGAGGTTCGTTAATCATGCTTTGGAGGTTAGTTCACAGGGATTGGGATGCGAATTTGTAAAATGTGTTATTGGATTTTTATAATTATTTTGTGATTATGGATTGGAGAAAATGTGTGGAAATTGGGTTTGTAAAATGTGTTATTGGTTTGAGAGATTTTGTGGTTATTGATTAGTTTAATATGTAGGGAAATTTTGTTTACTTGTAGCTATTTGATCCTAGTATTGGAGAAGAAAGAAAATGAAACTTGTGGTCATGTTGATTAGGCCAAATTTATGTTTTGGGGACGAGTCCTAATCTGTGAAGATTAATCCATGTTTCAGTGCACTCTTTTCTAATCACTTTTCCAATACTTCATCTGTGAGACTAATAATTGGGTCGGTTGCTTGAAGATTGAAAATCTGTTACCTACCTTACCGAGACATTCTAGTACCAATTTTGTTTGTGGTTTTTACTCAGTATGCTTGTTCTATTTTCTCAGTGGCCGCAGATGTGGCTGACAGGAAACCTTACTCTATGGTGCCCGCTGCTCATGGTATGGAGGTTGGATCAATAATTCACAACATGGACTATAGGCCAGACCGGGCAGGTAAACTGTCCCTGCGTGGTGGAATTATGGATGATACGGTCCATCTCGATATAAATTCACAGATTGGGAGTTGCATGCCACTCTCTGCTATGCGTATTGGAACGATGATTCACAACATCGAGATGAGACCGGGTCAAGGTGGCAAGCTCGTCCGATCTGCCGGAACTTCTGCTAAGATCTTGAAAGAGCCCAAATCAAAATATGTTTTAGTGAAAATGCCTTCTGGCTTTGAGAAGTTGATCGATACTCGGTGCAAAGCGACAATTGGTCAGGTCTCAAACCCAAGTCATGGAGCAAAGAAGCTTAGGAAAGCGGGTCATAGCCGGTGGTTGGGTAGGAGGCCGACAGTTAGAGGTGTGGCGATGAATCCAGTTGATCATCCGCATGGAGGAGGTGAGGGGCGGAGCAAAAGTAGTGGGAGCCATGGACATTGTTCGCGTACTCCTTGGGGCAAGCCTACAAAGTCAGGATACAAGACTGGACCTCTGAGGCGCAGAAAGTAGTGATTGATCATATTAAGTCCTTGTATGGTTTTATATCTACTCCAGCCCTATCGAATTATGTTTAAGGTTGATAATCCTTTCGCTTTATGTTTTTTCTTCTCTTTTAAAATTCCTTTGACATGGTCTTATGATATGTTATATTGGCTGGTTCTCTAGCCAAAAATCAACCATGGAATAATTTTTTTGCATTGTGTGTACTGTATCAATTGATCGATTTAATTCCTTACATCATTGCTTTCAGCTTGTCATGGCCTTGAGCCCACCAAAAATCCAGGTGAAATCTCTCTCTTTATCCATCTTATTGTTTGGGTATGTTGTATTTAATGCTCCTAATTACTACATGCTATTATATTCAATGTAGACGTGGCTGATCTGTTTTGCTTTGATTGTGCAGCTGCAAATTTGTCTCCACTATTTCAACTTGTAAGCCTGTGAGTCGATTTTCATATGGACTATCCCAAATACTATTTGACTGCATCGCTTTTTGAATTAGAATGTTTAATCCTCTCTATTGACCTCTGAAATTATTCTGATCATGTTTGAGTTGGTGTTATAGATTTGCATGGGTCATTTTGTGTTTGCTGAAATGTTTCTGATTAATGGAAAAACTTTTCATTATTATCAGTTTTCACATTTATGTGCTCAACAGATTTTGAACTCTTTGATAATTGCAAGTTTGCAATACTTGAAAGACAGGATTGTTCTGCAACCTGCAAAAATATTTAGTTAAAGCTTATCATATAAACAATGTTTAAACAATTGAACAGTGGATATAATATAGAAAAGAAGGAAGATACCTTAATAGATAAATGACTTATGAGACTTGATATTGTTGGTTTGCTTGTTAGTGTTATTCACATAACCAATACTGAATTGTATCTTGGAACGTCGGTGCTTTTGCAGGTGATGTAGAATGTTATTTCCTGAGTACTATGTTATTGTTCTTTCTAGGTGTACCGAATTGTTTCTTTTGATGATTCCAATTTCTGTATTAGGATGAATTGCATAAAGATTCCTGGTAAGCATGCGGTCAGTGTGTCTTTGTATTGATATATACGGAAATGGTCTTATTTATTTGTATGTTTGCTTGTAAATTCTTGGCTATATATGTTGTGTGCAGTTTTCAGAATAATATTCAATGTATCATTATTCAGTTTTGTACAAAACAAGTGTTTTAGATATGAAATTTGTACAATCTATCAACATGTTCTTTGAGATGTTGCATCTTTACTTCTGTTTGACATTTTATGGGTTATCCACTGTTGTAGAGAACCACAGAAAATTACAGGATCGAATATGGGATTGAACTTGTCTCAGCTCTGGTGAACCGCGAGCATGAAAGTAATCGAAAAGTTGCATATTTTGAGTTGGAAGTAGCTTATAAGTTGGTTCTTAACTTCTTATTTTACTATTGTGCCTAGAGTTTGGTGTTTTGTTCAATTAGTCACTTAATTAACAAGCATCTTACTTATTAGTTTAGGCTCTAAGCAAATCTTTTATACTTTTGATGGGTGGTGAATACATGTGATGTGTTGACATAGCAAGCCCTAGATCTAGATCTCAAGAGTGGACTTGACTTTACCCCAATGAAGCATAGAAAATAAAAAGAATTAGGTGGCCATAATGAATGTGAATGGTGTCGATTTACTAATTGGTCAAATAATGCATATATTTGTTAATGTCAGGATTTGAGAAACTGATTTTTATAAGCAGTAGTGTTCAATTTTTTGTCAAGACCCATGTTAGTGAATAGTGAGATTGGAAATTTTGTTCCTTTAGTTGATTAGAAGTTGGTTCATTATAAACATTATTTGGACCCAAACCAAAATTGGCGACCTTAAAATACAGGAATTATGATGACTTGTGACTTTATCTATTACAAAACAATGGGTGGTACTAACAGATTGGTTTTATCTTTGATTTTTTTGTTTTATAAATTTATTTCTGGTTGGACAATTGATGATGGATGGTTCTTCCAAGCATTTCGATGGAACCCCAATTTCCAACATCCACTTGTCAAAACCGTTAATCTATTAAAAAATAGTTTGATCAATTTGCCCCCATGACCTTTTGGCCCCAGGCTCAAGTGCTTAATCAATTTGCCAAGCAAGCGTTGATACCTAAGATTTGCATTTTTCCATCGTTAGTCATATGGATTAGATGTTAACATTTTCAACGTGTGAAAAGATTTAAATACCCTTAAGAGATCAGATCAATTCATTTTTTAAAATTGAATAAAATGACATTAATGTCTTTAACCATTGATAAATTCTTTTGAGCGATAGTATTCAAATTATACTTAAAATATTTACATTATTTAATTATTTGAAACCATTTTTATAACAGTTATAATTCTTTTAATGCTTTAGTTCAAGAGATGTTATCGAGAAACTGAAGCGACACCCCTCTGTCTGACCCACCAAAACTATCCTCTTGGTCGCCGGCAACACTCTTTGCGTGCTGGCGACCTCTCTCTTTTCTCAATTTCTCTCTTCTTCCCTCTTCCCTCTTCCCTTCCCTACCTCCCGACTCTTCTTCTTTTGGCCTTTTTCTGCTCTTCCCGATCCACCTCAATCAACCCATATCTAGTTCTTAGATCTTGTGGTCTCAGGTAGGCAGTAGAGGGTTTCTGTTGCGAGGATTGGAGGTGCGCTTGGGTGGCTGCGGTAGGATCCTGAGGCCGTGGGACCTCCGCTGGCCCTGTTGGGCAGTGTTTGAGTGGTGGCATTTCCCGTCGGGAATCTCGGTCGGTGTTGGCCGACATTGCTCTCCTCTCGGTGCTCGTGCGGTGATGTCCGGAGGTGCTGGCCTCCCTTCACCCGGCAGCACTGGTTCCTTTTCAGCGGCGAGCTTCGGCGTGCGGTTCCAATCAGGCTGTCCCCCCTCCTTCCGGTGGCGTGCGGTTCCATTGGTTCCTTTTTTTGCCTGTTGCAGGATTATAGTGGGGTGTTGTTTGGAGTTTCTCTTGCACTGCTGACGAAAGGGTAGTTTCGCACATTCATAGGAACTAAATTGCTATGAATTATAATAATTAACTCATCGTAAATTAAAATTTAATGACAAAATTCTCTTAAGAAACTAAATAATTATAATAATATTTTAATTTTACAAAATGATACTTTTACCCTAATTTAAATACCAATTTTTAGAATATAAGTGCAAGTTTGTATTTCAGAATAAAAAATATACAAAAAATTGTTGCCATGGCATTAGCAAAATATATCACGCCATGGCATAACTATAAGAATAAAGAAAGCATATCTGAAATATAGACATGCCATCAATAATTGTTGCTTCTGGATGTTCTTGGAGAAAAATATTGTCCACCAAATGAAATTAAGTGCAGTTTTTCATTTTTTACCGTTTCAATTTCTTTAATTTTGCATTCATTTGTCGTCGTTTATTGTCCTCTTGATATATAGCACATTTTGGAAAGAAAAGAAATAGACATCAAATCGCAATCGAGAGCTCATGTGTTGAGTGGATAAAAAAAATTAGGTTTTCGTATTTGTATGTACTCGTATTTTTAGTGATCCTTTCGACATGATTTTGAGTTCGCAAACGTTATTGTTGTATCCTGCGAGACTACAGTCATATGCGACGTATATAGTTTTAAGAAAATCGGTCTCGAGTCCCGATAGAAACCAATCAAACAAACGTCGAAAAGTTGTCTAGCAGAGCTCGGTACCATCGACGCATCTGTTTCACTCTAAACAGAGTACTTTCGATCAAAATAAGGTATGACCAAAACATCAAAGTCATAGAGAACGAAATGAATAATCATTTTTGGAGGTCTATATCTCATGTCATACCATACAGACAACTGTAAGAGCTCGTGCCCTAGTTCAAGTCTTTTCTATATAATCTTCTTATGTTATTCAATAAAAGACATTTTCATTATTATTATATTGTAATAATGAGTCAACCGATAATTTCATCTAAAGTCATTGAGTGTGTCATCACTGATAGTAGAACTTTTAGATACTATGAAATTATGCTTGACGAATCCCTAGTCGAACACTTATCCATAAGTGACTAGCGTGAGGATGACTTATGATCAAGTTCTGCTGATCATAGGTAATGGGATTACCAAAGTCATATCACAAATATCATCTGGAAGATGATATTGGATGACTCGACTTGGAGTATGGCGCATAGATTAAGTCACCAACGCATACTTCGTCGTCGTGTGATTACAACCCTGAGACCTTGGAGCAAGTGGCTCACATGCACGTCACTCCATGAGTTTGACATGTTCTAACGCTACCTGTAACAGGGTATTCATAACGGACATCGTTGGTTCTTGGACGAGTTGTAGTGGGAGCGCACATTGCGTCTGAAGGGATTTGTTTCCCTACGGTGAGGCGTGGTGAAGGGTATAGTTTTGGGCCCCTTGATGAGCATGACTGAGGAAGTGTGCGGTCGCACCAGCTACATCTCAGTCATCTCTATATCAAGAAACTCGATCGAATCGATGAGGAAGACGACTTTATGCCTCATCTCGATCGTATACGCCTTAAAGTAAACAAAGGGTTAGTGACACGGATGACAGAGAAGATATCGAACCGATCGATACCTCGTGGACATTGGGTAATCACTACGTCTTACTAGAGGCCACTGGTGATGGATCGGGTGAAATGATATTTCACGCCGATCTGCCTATGGGTCATGGGACTACAAGGTCACACGCCAAGAGCAAGAACCGAGGGATCTCGATGAGACTTTAGAGGTCATGGAATAGGATTGTTGACCACGTGTGAGATGTCGATCGACACATGTCACATGTGGGGTATCGATCGACACCTTGGTGGTGTCGATCGACACTCAGACGCGGGTGGTGTCGATCGACACTCAGACGCGGGTGGTGTCGATCGACACCTATGTCTGACGGGTTCAAAACCCTAGGCATCACCCAAAGCCTATAAATAGAGTCCTTGGGGAGGGATACCAAACTTCCATAGAAGACTAATTCGTCGTCATGACGTTCGGGCGGACAGATTAGTTCAAATGTATTTTTCCATGTTCTCAGTGTCTAAGCCGATTCTTGTTCTGAGAGCCTCTTGATGCCTTGAGCAACATTAGCTATTCACACCAAATTCTCTCTAATTCTTTCATTGAGGGCTAGGGAATAGAGAGGAGAAGGTTCTACGGGGATCTAGTAGTCTCCGGGAGGATTCAACGCTTCGGGGTCGAGCTCACGTGTGTGCATTTGTAGAAGACGGGTTCGAGGACACGTCTTGGATTGGATTCAAGACTCGCTACAAGAGGTAGGCTTCTCAATTTTAAAACTAAATTGATTCATCTAGTGTTTGCAAGAGATACTTGCAAGGGAATTCTGGTTACATTTTTCGTTTTTCATTGCACATAGAATTCGGGAATCTCCAACAACATAATCAATACATATTCATCGCCAACACATATGTTTTTCTCTGATCGAAATTCTTTTTATTTGAATCAAGTCTCAGCTAAAACATCATGTTTATAAAGGACGAAACAATAAATGCAACACTACCAAGATCATAATTTTTTGACATCTTTAGTTCATGTTATACTTTCCAGACAGTAACGGTACAAATTAAATTATAACATTTTGTAAATGATCTTTAATGTTATTTTCGTTGCAATCTATTTATGAACTAACATGTTGTCTTACATATGTAAAATTTATTAAGCAATTGTAATGCAAAGTCTTTATACTTCCATAGTCATTCTCAGCCTCTTGAATCTTTCCTTGTAGTGTATTGGTATTGGACCATTTCTTTCCCGATTCTGCTTGTTTTTCACATGTATCAATCCTTATGTGCGGGCAAACAAAAAGTGTGGTTTGATTCCTGGTGAGCTAAAATCAAAGTAGGAGTCAGCAAGATTGCAAAATGTATGTGGGCGGCAGAGCGCTCGCAATGGATGGACGAGGGAATGTTCGCGAATCCCACCCACAGGAACGTCAAGGCAGGTCGACGAGGACATAGACGGAATGGGCAGGGAATGATGTCACGAACCGAGAAAGTGGACTCGAATCCTTGCACATTTTTGTCCAAGGATGGATGTTATGGGTGTTATTTGGACGAATTTAAATGTATTTGGACTCATTCGTGAGTTTGTATACTTGCGACCTTAATTGATCAAAAAGCCCAAAGTTATGGGCTCGAGCTGAGTTCTCTAGAATTTTGAACATCATCCCAAAATTGAAGAGTTTGATAGAATTCTCTAGACGGTAGAGATTTGTCTAATTCTAAAGAGTTTCATGAAAAATCCTAGATATTTGAATGCAACCTTCTAGAATAACAATCTTGGCCCTTCATTTTGAAAAATTCTAACTATTCATGGGTACTCTCCTATAAATAGGTATTACAGATTTCACTTCAGGCATCAAGTAAAAGCTCCACATTATACTCTCCAACTTATAAATTCTCTCATTTGGTTAATAGTAAAATAAATTGGGACGGTTTTCCTATACTTCCACCTTATCTCTCATTGAATACGATCAAAATGAAAATTTTACATTAATAAAAAATATTTTGCAAGCATAAAAGATGAGTAATTTGGAAGAAAAAAAACACGAAAAGAAAATCAATATTGTATCACCAAGAAGTTTGAATTCATACATTGACTATATCAATCTATGTATTACCAAGAAGTTGGCCAAATCAAGAACTCATCATCTACCAACAAAGAACATATAATTGTTTTGTTCCTATCTTTAGTGTATATCGAGTATGTTGTCATGAAATCAAATCTCATAATATCAATGCAGTGTGGTCAATTATGTACATAGAGATTTGTAGAATCAGAGACTTGTCGAATCAAGTTTGAGTGGTTGGTGGTGAGCAAAAACTATCCAATGTTGGGGGTGTCAACTCCTCCATAGCCATACTGAGGTTTTCGAGAATGGTGTTCAGGTGACTGAGAAGGGATGTGATGTCACCAAGACCGAGAGGCAATTGAGTGCTATAATTAAGGTTGGTGGCATTGGGAAAGAAGGAGAAATGACAAAGGAAATATTTGATGATGCAGTCGAGATCAAAAGATTTGAGGCTAAACTCATTGGAGAAACGTTTAATAAGAGATATTACACAATTAATATAAAAAATGATAGAATTGGAGTGAGAGTTGGATTATCTGGAACTAAGATTTAAGGGAATTGAGCTTAGGCATTTTGGTTGAAATGAAACAATGGTGGCGATATCATCAAAATCACTTGTAGAGTAAGAGCAATGACTATGGAAAGCATAAATGCTTTCATAATATCTTCAAGAACTACTACCAGACTCTTCTATCTGTTTAGGGCATGGGGACATGTCTAGCTCAACACACACGACACCATGTAGTGGACCACGAGCCACGAAGCAATACTTGAGAATTCTAAAAATCGAATCAGGTTTGGTGTTGTCTTACTCCATTCACCATTTCTGCAACATTCACCATTTCAATAATAGTTCAATTCAATTTTTTTATGGGCAAGAATTAAATAGCAACTCTTAAAGAATAATCTCAAGAACTTTTAAACAATCACAAGTTTGATGTTGTCTTACTCCATTGTAACACAGTCGAGCCCAAATCTTATTCACAACTTGCCGATAAAAAAAATTAAATTAAACACCAATATCGCCAGCATGTCGATTACCACCAAGATGTGGTATCCATCACTTCACCCACATCCATTCATCAATTCCACTCAATTCCATAATTTCACAGTAATGTCCAATTCTTCATCAAATAAAAATACCATTTTTTACAACATAATATTGAAAAATCAATAACAGGCAGAAATTGCAGGTTGGGTGATGAAAATAGTGAACAGAACATTTTAGTGATATGTTATTAGTTATTGTGATATTTTTTTCCTTATGTTATGTGAAAGATAATATTTATTTTAATAATTTAGCTCTTAGGATATTTTGAAAATCCCTTACCAAGGATCTTATCATCAACCTGTATTTGGAGTCACAATTTTTATTTTTAATGTGTTGATTTCAAATTTTGACATGGCAAAAACTACATATAATTGTACAGAAGTTATGGTCTATCTATCTCACATTTATTATTTTTCAACTTTTAAGTTCTCATCGTACAATCTTATTTTATGTTAAGCTGATCACAAAAAAATAGTTTGAGATTGATAGGTGAATATATAAAGATTATTGAAGCTTAATTAATTAACAGTCTTAAATATGGTTAATGCTATATACACACACTTAAGACATAAACGTATAAATTGATAGATTAAGTCAAAACAAAAATATATGTAAATATATTTTATGTTTATTTTCAAATATTTGTTAAAATGATATGTATAAATACTCTTGAATAGATCAAGACAAAGACTCAAATATTCAATTACTTTCATGGTATCAGATAACTTACTTTTCTTACAATCTCTCTCACCAAGCCGCCACTCTTCTCTTTATTATATTAATTTTTTTCTACATAATCTAACATAGAACAGAGCACTATATTATCTACCACTATGTCTCCTGCTCTCTGGTCTAGAATTGATGCTACTATTTTACAATGGATATGGTCAATATATAGTGATTTGTTACAGACCATTATTAAGCCTGACACAACTGCTGCACGAGCGTGAGCCGCTCTTCGTAACATTTTTCAAGATAATATGCACTCTCGGGCTGTTTCACTTGAGAATCAATTCTTTAACATTCGTTTGGACTCATTTCCTAATGTTTCAGCTTATTGTCAGGATCTAAAAAATTTATCCGATCAGTTGTCTAATGTTAGTGCTCCTGTTTCTAGTGATCGCCTGGTTCTCCAACTTGTGGCGGGCTTGCCTGAATCCTGTGATGGCATTGCAATCATTCTTCAACAATGCAGCCCATTACCGACATTTTATGAGGCACGATCCCGCCTAATTCTAGAGGAAACTCGAAAAACTAAACAAGCTGTAATAAGTTCTAATTTATCTAGCGCTGCTTTATTAGCTCGTTCCTCTAGTAACATTGATGTAGATTCTGTAAACCCTACCTCGACCCATTTACCTAAGTCGTCTCGTGGCAGAGGTAATCGAGGTCGGGGAGGACGAGGCCGCTCATGCCGGACATGCCGGACATTTTCCGTGAGCCTGGCCTACTCCCGGTCCAATGCCATGGGCCCAAACTTGGCAACTACCGCCTTGCCCCTATCCCGATGGACCTTGGGCGCAACATCGAGCTCCAACTCAGCAGTTTCCACACCCTCAGAATGGCGTTTTGAGTCCCAATTCTCAGGCTCACATTGTATCTCATCCCGGCCTACCTAGACCCGTTCCAATTGCCATTAATGCTGCATTTCAGACAATGACGTTATCTCCACAAGACTCACAGTGGTATATGAACTCGGGTGCTAGCTCTTATATGACATCTCAGTCAGGTACTCTTGACTCTTATTCTAATTCTTGCAATATTGGTCATGTTATTGTTGGCAATGGTTCCCACATTCCTATTTTGGGTTATGGTAAAGCTTATTTGTTTCCCTCACATTCTAATCTTTCCCTCAATAAAGTTATCCATGCACCAAACATAGTTAACAACCTCGTTTCAGTTCGCCGATTTGTTACTGATAATAATGCTGCAATTGAATTTGACCCTTTTGGTTTTTCTGTGAAGGATTTTCGGACAAATATTCCTATTCTGAGATGTGATAATTCTGGTGATTTGTATCCAGTAACTTCCCCAGCAGTCTCCAGTCCACGTGTCTCTCATTCAACTTTGGTATCCTCGTCATCCAATATTTGGCATTCTCGTTTGGGGCACCCTAGTGCTCCGATTTTTTATTCTTTAAAGAAAAATAATTTCATTTCATGTAATAAGGACATTGAGACTTTGATTTTCTCTTCTTGTGTGTTTGGAAAGCACGTTAAGTTACCTTTATCTTCTACTGTTGCACCATTTGATATTATTCATGGTGATTTGTGGACCAATCCTATTCTTAGTACCTCTGGGCATCGGTACTATCTATTATTGCTTGATGATTACTTTAATTTTCTATGGACTTTTTCGTTGGGTGCTAAATCTCAAGTGTATTCTATTTTTTCTGTCTTTCATAACTATGTGTGTACCCAGTTTGGCAGGAACATAAAAAGTTTTCAATATGATAATGGGAAAGAATTCGACAACACATCATTTCATAACTTTTGCTCCTCTAAAGGGATGGTTTTTCGTTTCTCTTGTCCATCAACGTCATCTCAGAATGGACCTGCTGAGCGCAAAATTCGAACTGTCAATAATATGGTTCAGACACTTCTTTTTCACTCATCTTTGCCTCCTTCTTTTTGTCATTTTGCGCTTTCCATGACAACTTATTTACTAAATATTCTGCCATCTAAATTGCTCAACTACAGTTCTCCAACTGAATATCTTTTTCTGCGTACTCCCACTTATTCTCACATTCGTATTTTTGGATGTTTGTGTTTCCCTCTTATTCCCTCATCCACCACTCACAAATTGCAACCTCGTTCTACTCCGTGTGTCTTTCTAAGTTTTCCTTCACATCATCGGGGTTATATTTTCTTTGATCACATTGCTAATAAAATATTCATCTCGCGTCATGTTATTTTTGATGAATCGATATTTTCATATGCTTCGTTTTCTAAACCAACTGTATGTGATTATACTTTCTTGGATGAGCCGGTATCTACTATCCCTTATGACTGCTTCCGCTTTCCATACCCCCCAAATATAAAAAATGCTACCCCTACAACCCCACCACTCTCCCCTGATTCGGTTGTCCAACACATGTCGCAATCTCAATCTATGAACCAGTTCACCTCCCCTGATCCACAAGTCTCCCCAACTGGCTCATCATCAACCATTCCCCCGCCGCATGTTCCTTCTCCACCGCGTCATCCCATGCGCACTCGAAGTCGTTCAGGTGTTCTCAAACCAAAACCATTGTTTGACCTTAACACCACTACTACCCTCTCACCTCTTCCTAAGAACCCTAAAGAGGCTTTACTTAACACTAATTGGAAAAATGCCATGCTTGACGAATATAATGCGTTAATTCAGAATAAGACGTGGGAGCTAGTTCCTCGTCCTCCTAAATGCCAACGTGATTCGTTCCATGTGGATTTTTCGCCATAAAACCTGGTCTGATGGTTCTTTTGAGCGCTATAAAGCTCGTCTTGTAGGTGATGGCAGGTCTTAGCAGGTTGGAGTGGACTGTGATGAGACGTTTAGCCCTGTGGTTAAACCGGCAATGATTCGTACCGTGCTCAACATTGCGGTTTCTCAATCTTGGCCTATTCACCAGCTGGATGTGAGAAATGCATTTTTTCATGGAAATCTCAATGACACGGTCTATATGTATCAACCGATAGGTTTTCACAGCACTTCCTTTCCAGATCATGTTTGTTTGCTACGCCGGTCACTGTATGGTCACGTGCTTGGTACCAACGATTCACAGATTATGTGTCATCTATTGGGTTTTCCCACAGTAAGGTTGATCACTCCCTCTTTATTCTTCATCAGGGTACTGATACTGCCTACATTCTTCTGTATGTTGACGACATAATTTTGATAACTTCTAGTGATGCCCTCCGTTTATCTATTATGTCCCTGCTGAACTGAATTTGCGATGAAGGATCTCGGCCCCTTATCGTATTTCTTGGGAGTAGTTGTTCAACGTCATCGTCATGGGATGTTCTTATCTCAACGCACATATGCTGCAAACATTATTCATCGTGCAGGAATGAGTTCTTGCTCTTCATCTGCTACTCCGGTTTACGGTGATCCTACACTTTATCGAAGCTTAGCAGGAGCTTTACAGTATCTCACTTTTACTCGCCCTGATATTTTCTATGCAGTGCAACAAGTTTGTCTACATATGCATGAACCTCGGATCAGTCACATGGCTGCTCTCAAATGTATAATTCGATATTTGCAATGGTCCCTTCACTTGGGTCTACACTTATATGCCACATCAGTTCCCTAGTTGCTTACACGGATGCTTATTGGGCCGGATGTCCCGACACACGACGCTCCATATCTGGCTATTGCGTTTTCTTGGGTGATAATTTGGTGTCTTGGTCTTCCAAACGTCAACCTACGTTATCACGATCCAGCGCCGAGGCTGAATACCGAGGAGTTGCCAATGTGGTCTCCGAGTGTTGTTGGCTCCGAAATCTTCTGTTGGAACTCCATTATCCTATCTCTCGGGCTACTTTGGTTTACTGCGACAATGTCAGCGCTATTTACTTGTCCAGTAATCATGTTCAACATCAACGGACCAAACACATTGAGTTGGACATTCACTTTGTTCGTGAAAAGGTTGCTCGAGGACAAGTCTGTGTGTTGCATGTTCCATCTCGCTCTCAAATTGCAGACATTTTCACCAAAGAAATGCCACGAGTACTATATGATGATTTCCGTTCCAATTTCAATGTTCGGGAACCTCCCGTTCTGACTGCAGGAGGGTGATAGATTAAGTCAAAACAAAAATATATGTGAATATATTTTCTGTTATTATTTTTGAATATTTATTAAAATGATATGTATAAATACTCTTGAATAGATCAATACGAGACAGAGTTTCAAATATTCAATTATTTTCATAAATCAATATAAATTAATTTATAATACTTTATAATTAATACCGCGGATCACGCGGTAAGACATAACCTATTTCACTATAAAACTCAATTTAATGCGAAAAGTTTATTGTCCTCCTCTATCAAGTTGCTAGAGACAATTACTACATCTATGAGCGTCTTACATGCATGGTTATGAAACTCGTGTAAAAACACGACTCGCTGAAAAATGAGAAACCTCGGAACTCGCGTAAAACTCGACGAACTCATTTTGTATTAAAAAATAATTTTATATCTATATATTTATGTGTAATATTTATTATATACAAAATTAATTATATATAATAATTTGTAATCCAAATTTTGATAAATAACATTTTTTAAAAATTCTCATTGTTCATTAAATTTTTATCTCATTATTCATTAATTTTAATCAATTATTGTATTTAAAAATAATACGGACAATTTAAAAATAATATAGACAACACTCGTCGACCCTCACCGTCGTTGCTTCAGCGCATCCCTCTCCTCCTTCGGCGAGATCGGCTGCTCGTCCGCCTGGTTCGATGGTTTCCGGCGCCTCAGAGCCGCCTTGGCGGCCGTCTTGATCGCATTAACTGAGTTCCAGGCTAGTTTTGATGAACTCGTCTCGGTGATGCACAAAATACCGAATTTCGACCGAGTACCGGGGAGTTTCATAACACTGATTACATGTTGTATTATTGAATAAAGAAGACTCAACTTCTTCTTTACTCTGATCTAGATACCATACTGGGAAATGGTCGAGTTAAGAGAGGTCGTCGAAACCTTTGTAAACGATTGTGGCGAGGGGTATGGGAGTCGGTGACATGAATTGGAAGTGATGTTTCTGGAAGATGATCAGATTGACATATGAGGTTGGGACGGTGGTCGAACAGAGGAAACTCCTTAATACAATTGTTTCATCAGAAAATTTTCTCTTTGTTTTGCGTTCGAATGTATTTATGTACTGTCTTATTTAACACTATTATTTCGATTGTATATTGGTCAGGTTGTACGATGTCCATTGTATTTGTTTTGACTCAGAGTAAATATGAGTTTAGTTGTCATACTCTCTCCTTGTACTTATAGTAGACAATTTAATGATATGATATTTTATTTATTTCAAAAAGTTATCGGTACACATCTATTAAATCAAGTCGATAATTATTCATTTTCTCAATGTCTAGTTGTATTTTCAAGTAAAAATTGTATAATTAATTATAGTAATTGTTATCATTTTCAGACTTTTATGGATTTTTTAAATATAAATTGTATCCCTCAGCAATATCACATTTTAAGCTAATACCATCCTCAATTATTATTTCTAAACATCTAAAGCAAAATAAATAAATAAAAATAAATTTTCTCTGGGTTTATCTGTGGGTTCTAGTTTGTGAGGGTCATCCTAAAAATCGAGTCTTTATGGTTCACCTCAAGAACCATCGGAGCTCGAGAAGAACATGACCTTTCGAATCCAATCCTTTCCCCTACAACCCTTCTTCTTCCCTCACCCATCAAAACCCACCAAGCCAAAAGCTTCCCTCTCACTTTCCCACCTCCCAAACGCCTCCATTTCCGACCCAGGAGTGCTTTTCCGCCAGAAAATCATCTACCTCGAGGACCTCAACGTCAATCCCCAGAGGGCTCTAAACCAGAACCCCAATTTCCGTTCAGCTTCGCTCTCTTCTCTTCAATCCGTCGAGCACTGCCTCGTCTCCGCCGGCATTCCCCGCCGCGCCCTCGGCCGGATCTTCGGGATGCTCCCTCAGCTCCTCACCGCCGACCCAGCTTCCGACATCTGCCCCGTCTTCGATTTCCTCGTCGACGAGGTCGGAATCGAGATTTCCGATGTGCCCAGGTCGGTTCTTGCCTGTCCGAGGCTGTTGGCGTGCAGCGTCGCGGGTCAGCTCCGGCCGACGCTTTGGTTTCTGAGGGAATTGGGTTTTGTGGGGTCTCAGGCGATCGGTTCCCGGACGACCCTTTTGCTGGTTTCGAGCGTGGAGGGCACCATTTTGCCCAAATTGGAGTTTTTGGAGGGTTTGGGGATTGGGCGTGTGGAGGTGGAGAGGATGGTTCGGAGGTTGCCTAGGCTCTTGACTTACAGTGTGAAGGACAATTTCTTGCCGAAAGCCGAGTACTTCTTGGAGGAGATGAGAGGGGATGTTGCTGAGTTGCAGAGGTTTCCTCAGTACTTCGCTTTTAGCTTGGAGAACAAGATAAAGCCTAGGCACAGGCTGCTGGTGGAGCACGGGCTTTCGCTACCTTTGTCGAGGATGTTGGTGACTAGCGACGGCGAGTTCAATGCCAGGCTGGTCGATATGTGTCTGGAGGCGGTGGATGTGAGGTAGCTATTGTAAATTGCTTACACATTGTATGTTTCTTTGTTATACTAGTTTGATAGTGAAAGTTTTGATCTTAGTATTAGTGTTAATGTTTATGCATGAAGTGTATTTTTTAATGAAAAATGGGCCTTTGATTATCTTCTTTGTATCATTTTTGGAGTTGTAGGTTACAATGTGGTATAGAATTGTTGATTCATTGCGATTTTTACATGAGTACTGATAATCAAGTATTCGGATGTTCGGTTATTGATAGGGTTGTGCGGCTCGTTTCAGAGTGCATCATATTCCTAGTTGTGTATGTTTGGTTGATCTGGTTGAGATTTTTTCTTCATTGCTTCGCGTAAATGTTCTTGGAGAAATCATCTTTCTGGCAGTTGGGGTTTCTATTCGGGTAAGATGAAAGTGGGGTTTGCAGTGGAACTTGAGTCTTGGTGCCAAGAGAAGAACATGGAGTGAGAGCTAGGTTTTTACATGCTGTTGAAGCTCGTGACCATATTATGAGACTGATTTGGTGATTGGATTTTAATATGAAACATTGAATATTGATTGCACTGCTGATAGGTTGTTGCAATGAGAGAATTGTTCTTGGCAAAAATCATGAAATTTTATAGTCCAACCTTTTTAACTTACGTTGAGGTCTTGCATGCATAAGTGTGGTATGCAAGTCTTTGCATTTCCAGGATTAAAAAAAATCCTTAGATGGATTGTATTTCGTCTATGTTAGGCACATGCCATTCTTGAAAGTTGATACTAGTTGAGGTTGATGACTGTCTTAACTGGGTTATTCTTCTCAACACACTGTATTTGTAATGGAACTTGATGAGGTCCAAATTTGATGAGACAATGAAGTTGTTCAATGTGTTCTATTTTTCCTACAGTATTGCAATTGGCGACATGTATAGAAATTACAATAATTTCTCAATGTATTGTATCTTAGATCCATTATATTATATCGTTAATAGACTCTTTTCCATTTTTATTTAGTGCATGGAATTTGCTCGTCAAAGTCTCATGTACTGCCATGATAACTGATAAGCGGAACCTAGTGGATGTAGTTTTTTGTTTACTTTTGCCTACTTTTATGAGATTCTTCCTTGACATTACCTTGGAGTATTGATATAGTCATCCATAAGAGTGTGCTATGTTCTCATTGTTGCTCTCAATTCGAACACCAGTGACATATTATATGATTATATCTTTCTGGCATCCATGAAACACCTGTGCTTCTCTCCCATAGCGATTATTCTATAACTTTTGGTCCCATATTTAGTTTTACTTACTATGACCGAGTAAACAATGAGGGATTCAAATGATCATAAGGTCTCCGCTCAATCTCACTTCTCGGAGATGTTATGTTTCAGTGACAGCGGCCAATCATTTTGGTTTCGGCCTGTAACATGCCCTTCTGGCTGTTACTTGTTATTCGTTTAGTATTTTAACAGACAATAAAGTAGTAAATCTAACTTAGCCCTAACTTAACCCACCTAGATTCAAACTCTTGACCCTTAGAGAGAAAGAACTCGTCTTGAGTCTTGACCAACTGTTTAGTTAGTGAATTTCACTTGTATCTTCTCGTAGGACTAAATTTGTGGCATCATAAACCCAAATGGTTTTATAGTTCCAAATGGAGGTTTAATGCCATCTTGTTGATATGTCAGAAAGAACTAATTGTCCCACAAGCCCTTTGATCATTTTCAAGATAACATAATTAATCACAGTTGTCTGAGCTGACCTGACTTGATATTGAAGGTGATTGCTACTGTAGAATCCGTTTGAACCTTAAATGACCGCCACTTCCAAATACTAACCCCCCTATTGTTTTTTTTGGTTTGTAGTCTGTTACTCTCTCTACAACTCTTCAATGCAGCTATTAGTTATTGCAGAACTCAGATTTTGCAGTAAATGTAAATTTATGGCACAAGCGTATATTTCTTCTTTTTCCAACCAACTGCTCGGGTCCATTGCAGTTAAGCTCCTAGTTAGTCATGCTGGTGGTGTACTGGTTCCCAACCAACCCAATGGACCCGAACTCATTGATTAACTCTAGGGTTTGCTCAGCTTAGGTTTTTCTTTTTCCGGGCATGGATTTATATCAGTTAAATGTCATTGTCTTGCTTGTAACCCGAAAACCCTAACGAGTTATGTCCCTACACTTCTATACATGTCATGTCCTACTGGTATGTGGTGTTTTGGTGTAAGGAACATGATTTGAAGTGGAAATGTGATGCAGATTCAATCTTTTTATTATACGGTTATGTATGAACTTGTCATGGAACAGGAAGGGTCTTTATTTGGAGATGAAAGGACTGTGATAGGGTTGGGCCTTGCTATGTTTCTTTGAAGAAGAGGACTATCATGAACAACCCTTGGGCCTGCTTTGTTGCTTGGAACACAACAAGACAGGTACTATCATTTATCACTCCTTGTTTTTGGTCCATGAATTTATTTGCATTGCCCTATGGTTTCTTTTCACTTTTCACTCTCACCAAGCTAGAAGCACCATTTTGAGGATAATGTTCAAACATGGTGCTCAATATATACCCTATGTTTAAAGGGTAAATTGCAAAGAACTACCCAGATGAATTGTTTGTATACGCAGCATTACCCTTTGTTTAATGGATGAATTGCAAAGAACTACTCATTTGAATTGCTAATATTCATGGTTTACCATGATCTTGTTTTCAACACGTACTTGTTCAAACGATTTGAACTCTGACACTATACTAAAATTTTAATATATACCGATAGGAAATGATTCTATTTCATCAAGTGGCTTGTAAAAGAGCCGATCATTTTTCATCAGAACCTATTAATTGACATTAAGTATCATATCAGGTGATAAATCATTTGAGTAGATACATGTCAAAAAATCTAGATAAATAATAGTGGAAGTAGGTAATTCATGCAAGTCAATCTTTGCAATTAACCCTTGTTTAAAATTCACTAAATACATACATTTTGATCTCTATTTTATGCCCCACCATGAGATGGGGAAGAGACCAAGATGGGTCCAAAGAGCAGACAAAAGTCCTCTGTTTTAGTAAAGCTCTGTATCTTCCCTAATCAATGAAAGAAAAATCTCAAATCTATAAGAAAATCAACACTGTCCTTTTTTCTTCTTCTCCTCCTCTTCCCTATGTACACAGTTACTTAACTTCTCACACATCTTTAAACACTGCACTGCACCCTCTAAGCAGGCCAACCAAAATCCCAACCCTACCCCTCTAATCTGTCAGCATTTACTCAACCCTGCCCCTTTCTAGCAGCTATAGAGAGCTATACATGCTTCTGTACTGTGTATGACACTATGACTCAGGCACTCTCTCAGAACAGAGCAGAAACAGAAACCCCAATTTCAAAGAGAAGCTCTCATCTTGAAAATGCCAAATGGGTCTAATTCAAAACAACCCTTTTTGCTTTGAGCTGTTAACATCTGTGAGGGAGGCCTGAAAAAAAACTGGAAACCAACCTTTATTTGCCACAAGTAGAAGGTTCTAAAATGTGGGATTAGGGAGAAAAATGTATATCATAAATATCCATATATAATTCACATATAAGATCAAAGATAATATTTTTAGTAAAATAAGATACTTTCAAACAAATTAATAAATTAAAACAAAACAAAACAAAAGCACAAGTTATAAAATAGTTTCAAGTAAAAATAAAAGTAATTTTGCTGAGTTCTTGAAAGGAAATCCAGAGTCTTAAAGAAGAAGAGAGTATTTAAAATGAGGTCATCAATCTCTTTTAATGGTTTCTGTATCAGTGATGTTACTGACTGTTGAGGCTCATGGCAGTGTGACTCCAAGCCTTTATTATCTATATGTGGTATATTGATAAGTCTCTGGTTTGGTCCCTTTGTTTTGGAACTCATTGGAACTCTGTTTAAGAAACACATCTCAGTTCTCTGCATCACTATCTACCTCTATAGAGCTAGGGCTCTACAATGTTGCTGACTTCAGCTGGTTTTTGGGGATCATGTGTCATTGTATAGCTGTTTTCTGCATTGTTAAGCTTCCTTGAACTGAACATGATGTTGTGAGGCTTACATTTTTAGGTTGTGCTTGTCACATGTGGGAAAGCTGGGGATGCATGCAACTGGGTGTCAGCATCATGCCATTTTCTTTGCTATATCTGTATGGGATGGTGTCATGGTACCATGTCATGCCATGGGGATCATGAGAGAGATGAGATTGGCCAGATGGGTCTTTAATCATTTTTATCTTGTTGCACTGACTTGAAAGTTGAAAGGATGGGGTGGTTGGGGGAGATGGATTGCTCATTAACTCATGTAACCTATGCTTCTCATTAAGGATCTTCTTGTTGGCTACATAAATGTTATGCAACAACAATTTCATTCCCATATGGATTAAATGTTGGAGTATTGAATCGAAATTACGTGGATTCATTCGCCAGTTTAAATAATTAGTTTGTGGTTTTATAATTGGGACAGACTTTTAATATGCTATCAGAATTTGACGATCTTCTACTTGCACCCTACGGTCTAGCGAACAATTTGTTGTATCATGAGAAAAGTTATTTTGGACCCTCTTAATCTATCACGGAACTTCAACATTAGTTATATTCACTAGCTTAAATAATCAATTTGAACTTTTTACTTATAAACGAGAGCTTTTAAGTTGGTCGAAGTTTTAACACGACATCGGAATTTTTTGGTCTTTTATCTGCTTATCCACTGGCTGATGACTTGTTTTGTTGTTCCAGGTGACATGCACGGTTGCATGGGTGTTATAGTATCATATTGAAAAGATAGTCTCAAAGTACAAATGTGTTCGTTCGGACTTCTAACATGATATCAGAATTTGGTGATCTTCTGCCTACACTCTTGCGGGCCAATGGTACATCTCCTTTCACGTTCACAATACTTTTTCAACCCTTTTAAAATGGTCTATGTTTAAAAATTACGAATTCACTCATTAGCTTAAATAATTTGTTTGAGTCTCTTCAACATGTCACTTTGAGGTTACAATTAAGTGAGGCGTCTAACATTCAAATAAGTTTATTCATAACTTTAACATTTTTGCACCCCCACACGCCAACAACTATCTAGTTGTTTTACGTACATGGTATTTTGCAGATCATTTTAATCTGACATGCACGTGAGGAGAAGTAGTAGAGTATTGTATTAAAGAAACCATAAATCCACACGCTAACTTAAATAATGAGATTTCTACTTATTGGCCCAATAAGTTTGTACTCAACTTTATTTATATTTTTTTTATGAACTTGGTCTTTGTAATTTGTGTGGGGATGGTGGTAGGAGAAGTAGTAGAAGGAGCATTTATGCCATGGCAGTTATGAAAAATAAAGAGGTGGGTCTTGAAATGTAACATATTTCAAGCTCTATAGTTGACTGACTGAGTAGAGAGGTGAGGCTTTGGCTTTTGCAGTTTCTCAGAACTAGCCTGACCCTCATAGGACCCAATGTGTCCCATCATGATTGCTACCTTTAGCCCACTTCACAAAATTCACCATTTCACAGTGCACAAACCCAGTTTTTCACATTACAAGTGAACTCTTATCCACAACAAGAACCAGCAGCTCTTGAGACAACATTAACCAACTTGATACATCTAAAAAAACACAAGAACCCAAGAGTTGTGTGTGTGTGCTGCTGAGTTAGTGCACATGTTTAGTTGTTTTGTGCTTGCCTGCTGATCCATATCTGGATGATGGATCATTGATCAGTGGCACACACTTGATCCCATTTAACTAGTTGGGGTTGTCTTGTTCTTAGGGTTTGTTTTTTTGGGGAAACCCTAGAAACCATCATTTCATGTCCATTTATTTGAGGGAACAGACCCAACAGAATCTCATGGTGCAACCCTATTGTTCATATGGCAGGGGCCATTCATGTAATGTGTCTTGAAGTTAACTTTTAAAGAAATAAACTAAATTCTGGCGGACATAATAATTTGAATTCCGTACTGTTTTAATATAAAAAAATCGATATATTAAAAAGTCTGGACGAGATTCTGAAGGGCGAGTAGCAATCACTCAACCCAGAGGTAATTTGAAACTTAATATTTATTTAAAAAACTTGACGAGACTCTGAAGAATGAGCAACAAACAAAGAAAAAAAACTATTGAGATTTGAGAGGGCATATATGTTTGAAAATTACGAAAAGTTCCCCTCGTTGGGCAGGGCAAGAGCTTGCACTTCCTCCTCGTCCTTATGTTGAAGCTCTTGAACGATCTCTTCTTCATTGTTATTTTGTATTGAAATCCAAATCTTTTCTTTGTTTGCAGAACTGGGTTTCTTTTGTTAAATTATGATTTTGTTTACCACTTTAACTGAGTTAACTGATCAAAATAATTGTTATCTCACGTGAGATTCAGCATTCCAGTACGAGTGGATCACCCCCTTGATTAGGAGCTAGTATGGGACAACGTGTCATCACATAATTTCATGCATTGTGACATTACCCCTCAATTTTACTCACTATCTCACATGAGTATCATTACAAAAGCATGTTTCTTCATTTGTTGTTTAAGGACATAACCAATTCTCAAGCACAATCTTCATGTCTAGATTGACATTGGTCACATGTAATGATACAAAACAGACACATGCACACCCAACAATCTTGCTTCTTGGTTTGGTAATAACATTAACAGCATTTCATGTCAAAGCTTCACATCACCTGACAAGCCTCCCCTCTATTCATGCCTTTCTTTTCCCAGGAAGTTGCTTATATTTCTGGGTTTTCTCAATCTTGATCCTTAACATCACATGTCACGTGGTTTCTGTTACCATGGAACTTAATGTTGTGTGGTAGAGTCACTTTCTGTTCCTTTGTGGCATTTAATTAAATGCATTCAAAGCTTGTAATGGATAGGACCATGCATATTTAACTAAACCTTGTCTCTTTTCCTTGTGTAGTGAATTGGGTTGAATTGAATAATTGTACTGTCTGCTTCTAGTTTCGTGTCTCAAATCCAAATGCTATGGGGCTGATGTCGAAGCTTTTGTTCCCATTCCAATCTCAATATTTACTAGAGAGAGAAAATTAGAAGACCGTTTCAATGAATAACAATTGATGCAATATAAGTTTTCAGCGATAATATTGTATAAACTGACGGTGTTCAGTACTATCTCGCTTTTGCATGTAAATATTATCACAAAAGTATACAATGAGTTTGTCTTTGTATTGTCTTTGATTAACACAGTTAAATACAAATTGACGATACAAAAACATATCTTACGATTTAAAGACTTATTTGTAAAAGTTAAAAATAAATATATTTATTTACTAAAGAGGTAATTATGTTATTACAATCATTTTGAAGGGCATTTGACATGCATTTGATTCATTTTATGCCGGTTTTAATGGGTTTCGACAAACTATGCTAAACTTGAACAATAATTCATAATATTTTTATGTAATCAACAAAATATACAGATACTCGTCTTAAAAGTTGAATAATAAGCCTTTCTTTTTTACATTTACAATCATCTTAAGATTTTATTGACTGAATTGTATGTTAAAACTTGCTAATTCAAACAGTAATTAGTCTAGGCAAGGTGTGTGTAATAACTTGTAAATATATATATGCCTTTGCTCACAAGTTAGAAGGACAATTTAAGAGAGGAGAGAGGAGGGTTTTTAAGTCAATTACATTACAGTGCAAGCATCATAAGTTTGAATAAGCAGAGAGCACTCTCTTCTTTGTGGTGTGCAGGTGCACAAAGTTGCAGGTACAAAGAGCAGAGAAATCACAACAATAATTCAACCATTTGGGTCCATGTCAAATGGCACCTCACACCTGTGCACAGGAAGACCACACGTGAGCAAAAAGGTTGATGAAGAAAACAAGGCACTGTATCAGATATATACATATATATTATCCTCGACTACAAACCCACGTAAAACGTCCAAACTCATGTAGAATCGTCAGATTTGAAACGCGCGTTAACTCTATGTGCGACACGTGATAAAGTCCAACATGTTCTGCAACATTTCAGTACATTACTTCAATTTTGCACATATCCAACATGTTTTACAACATTATACTACATGTTCTACAATTTAGATGTTTGGAAGTTAGTTTTTTAGTTTGTAATTGATATCTCATATATATATACACATAGGAAAGGGTATGGCTGAGAACCAAATGTATCGTGAAAACATGAGAACCACTGGACATTCTCTTATTTCTGTTGGACATTTATTTATTTTAAATGTACAAAGTGTTTCCGTTGGACATTCACCTATTTTCGCTAGACATTCACTTTCATTGGATATCACAATTTTATTGGACATTCACTTATTTTCAATGGAAAAACTCAGTTCTTACGTTCTCATAAAAGAGTTTAGTGAGTTTTTCCATTGAAAATAAGTGAATGTCCAAAACGTCCAAATAAGTGAATGTCCATTGAATATATATATATATATATATATATATATATATATATATATATATATATATATATATATATATAAGATATTAGCTAAAAACATCTTATTTGGTGTCAAAACGTCCAAATCATCTCCCAACCGTTTGATTTGCGCGGAGCGAAGGAGATGATGACACATGTAACCACGTGGATTGGGAGGGAGATAACGGGCGATGAATGAGCCGTTAGGGTGTTGGTGTGTAACATACTTATTCCGCGTGTGTAACTATTGTGTGTGTGTAACTGACCAGTTGTTACCGTGTAACACCTTCAAATAATGCGTACATGTGTTCGGTTTTATGAATGTGTAACCGGTACCTTGGTAGTGAATAACACCTACAATATAATTGTATAACCGTTCACGTATAACGTAAAACCATAATTGATATGTGTAAGTGTTGAATTGTATAACAATAGTTACACACGCAAAACAAGTATGTTACACACTAACACCCTAACGGCTCTGTCAGTGACCGTGATCTCCCTCTCAATCCGCGTGATTACACGTGTCATCATCCCCTTCGCTCCACGCAAATCAGATGGTTGAGAGATGGTTTAGACGTTTGAACGCTCAAACATGGTTTGTAGTGGAGAGCGTCCCTATATGTGTGTGTGTGTGTATATATATATATATATATATATATATATATATATATATAGAGAGAGAGAGAGAGAGAGAGAGAGAGAGAGAGAGAGAGAGAGAGAGAGAGAGAGAGAGAGAGGGAGACGCTCTCCACTGCAAACCATATTTGAGCTACAAACCATGTTTGAGCGTCCAATATATATATATATATATATATATTGTGCTCTCTCAATTATATAGATAATTGCTAGGTTTATAGTTTTAAGGAAAAATTTCACATAAATTCTCTTAATTATAGTCGAGTTTTACATAATCCTCTTTATCTTCAAAATTAATTTGTGAAGTCTCTTAAATTGAAAACCTTTAATTTAACCATATTCAGTGGACTTTTAAAATTTTTTTTTTGTGAAAGGACGAAAAATACCCTTGTATTATAAAAATTAAAATAAATAAAAATGATTTTAATTTTTGTTTTCTTAATTTTTTTACAAAAAAGAATAAAAACAATATTTAGTATTAATTTTATTTAAAATTTCTAATAGAAAACATAAAAATAAAAACGGTGTTTAAAAAACATTTTTATTTTTTATTTTTTAAAAAAAATTATGTTTACCACTAAGGCACTAACACAATTTTCTTCTTTATTTTCTACAATGAGAATATTATATAAAAATTTTCAAAATTATTTTTATTTATTTTTATAATTGTTTAATATAAGAGTATTTTCGTCATTTTGTAAAAAAAGTTAATAAAATTTAATGAAAAAAAGTAAAGGGAAACTTTCCAAACTTAAGAGACCCACAGGTTTATTTTGAAGTTAAAGCGGGTTAAGTAAAACTCGATCATAGTTAAGAGCGGTTGTATAAAAAAATTTCTTATTTTAATGATAATAACTAGGGGTGTAAACGAGCCGAACTGAGCCTCATTTTTGTAGGGCTCGGCTCGGCTCCTGAAAAAAATATTTGCCTCGAGCTCAAACGAGCTTATGCAACTAAGCTCGAGAATTCTATTATAAATATTTATTATAATTTAAAAAATATATTAATATCAATATATAATTAATTAAATATCAAACGAGCCGGCTCGCGAGCCTATTGAGCCTTGAACGATTAGGCTCGAGCTCGGCTCGTTTATTGAACGAGCTTTTATCTTGAGCTCGAATTCGGCTCGAGCTCGATTATAACGAGTTCAAATCGAATAATTAGCGAGTCGAACTCGAGCGACTCGATAAAAGCTCGACTCCTTTACACCCTTAATAATAATTACAGATTCTTATTGGACTTTGTAAAATCATGTACAGTATTTGCTTGGTCTGAAAAGTTGGAGACAAATGATCCATATATAGTGTCCTTTTCTCTGCAACTAATTACATATGGGAAAGTTTCTTATTTCTCATCCCCACAATGACCAAAACATTTGCCCCACAACTTTTGACTAATCTAAATCATATGACTATTATTTTTCATTTCAGGACATTTATTTCACCAACATGTGCATGATTGTATCATGATAATTAACTATTACATGTACACTTCATGTTGAAATGACATACATGAATTAAGAATTGTTTCAGATAACAAGTTTGATGTTTATCTTTATACGAAACTTTAATGTAACACATAAGATTTTACACACATGTATCTATATAGATATCAACCTAATATGACATCTTTGGTTCCATTTGATCAGAAAAATATTTATTTAACCAATAAATGTAAACTTTCACTCATGAATTTGAATTTTAAAAGAGTATCATTTTAACACCAAACTCATATTAAACCTATCGTCTATGGGTGGTGACTGAGAGCAAAATAATAATACAAAATACATCATTCATCAGGGTTGTTCCTAAAAAATCGGAGGCTTAAGAAAAAAATTTGAAACGAGATCTTTCTTTTAAAAAGATAATATCGTACTACCATCCTTCTTCAGCGCCATTTTCGGCTTCGGCGCTTCTCTCCGTGAAAGATGAATCACGTATAAAACTAACGTTATTAAGCTGTCAATGCTATTAAATGTAGGAGTTGATATATATGAGTTTCAATATAGATAATATTTAGGCTTCGATGTTATCGAACTGAAATAATAAAAGTCGGTATATATGTAGATAATAATTAGAAAAATGGGTCTTTTTTAATATTGAGCTGGCCGGCTGGATATTTTCGGGCCCCTCTAGAGTCGGGGCCTAAGAAAAAAGTCTCTCTTACCTTATGAACAGGCTGGCCTTGTCGTTAATATAAAAAGTCCTGACTAGTTTAATACATTCTTGATTCATCACTGATTAGTATTTAGTTAATTTTTTAATTCAATTTATTTTATGATTAATTTTTAGAATGTCATCATCAGACTGTAGACATTGGATATAAAACTGTAATATAATTATAGCGATAATGACAATTTGATACACCTAACTATAGCAAAATGACACTTTCATACCCTAACTCTTTTCCTCTCTTTTTTAGTACTCTAACAATTTTTTTGTGACAACCCACCTCTAAAATGTCTAAAATACCTAAACTACCCTTGGTGTAAGAAACTATAAATTGAGTTGGTTCAATTTTTTTTATCTCGGGTTCAATTTGATTTGTACTTAAGATGCAAATACAATTATGCCCGAAAATAAAAAAATTAAATTTGAACCATTTCAAATATGGTTTGATAAATTATATTGGACTAGTTTTATTTTGATTTCTTAAATCAGGGGTATTTTAGTCATTTTAGCATAGATTGTCACAAAAAGTTTGTTAGGGTACTAAAAAAGAGACAAAAATAGTTAGGGTATGAAAGTGTCATTTCGCCATAATTAAGTGTAATAAAGTGTCATTATTCCATAATTATATGACACTATGTATCATATATGCACTAGGACATGGATTCACATGAATGCACCATAAATGATGTTGGCATGAAGCAGGAGGGTGGGTGCACAATGCACAGTCTCTCATAGGACCAATGGCTCATAACCCACACACACACTCTCTCTCCTCTTTTAGCTTCTCTCTCATGAGTCCTTCAATTGTTTGGGGTCTTTTGGTTGGGCTCTTTCCCATTTAAAGCCAGGTTGTTTCTTCAATGTTCTTGACCCTCCCAAAACAAATATGTACATGTATACACACACATAACCAAAACCTACACCTACCATACATGCATAAACATGTACTTATACTATATATTATAAATAGATATATATGTGTGTGTGTGTTTATGTCATGGTACATTCATTCTTGTGTTAATTAATTGCATGTGTCTTACTATTTACTCATCCAACAAACAAACCTCTGCTCCCATTTTGCAGTACACTCATGTGACTGAATGCATGTCATCAGCTATACATACATATTATAATAATAAAAAGTACATCTTTTGAAATTTTGAAAAAAATAATTTTTTTTATGGAGACCTAGAGGACATGCCATAGATGGAAACATGGCAACCTCTTAACTGGTTTTTATTGAGGTTTGTTTTTGAATCTTTGAGAGAGACAGACATCAACAGCTAATATGTATGTATGTGTTCATGTTGCAAGAAATTGAACCTACAAACAGTGTCATCATAAGCTGAAAGTTTAAGAAAAGTACATGGACTCATGGAAAATTTACCAAAAATGGTCTCCTCAAATATTGAACTTTAAATTCCTCAATATTGTTTCATTAAGTCCAAATTTTATTATATCTTTGTTATTAAGTATGATAGGATTGACTGGAAATTCAGCTGCTGAGTCAATTTTAATTTATTAATGAAAATTCGGGTTATCTCATGTTTGAAAAATGTGTATATTGTTATTATGATAAAATATTTATCTTCGCCAAATTTCTCGCTTGCTGTTTTACGGATGATTTGTACGCGTAAAGATGTGATAAAATTTTATGTTTAAAAAGTATGAATCTCGTCATTACATATAATTATTACAGGACATTCACTTGGTAGATGACTTGAGATGTGACATTGATGGATCAAAAAGAAGTGGTGGGGTTGTGTTGGGGTGCAGTGGCAATGACTCTTGTTGGGTTTGAGATTGCTATCTCTCTCTACAACTCTCTCATTGAAAATGAGAGAGAGAGAAGTGGGTGTGTGTCTATGTAGGAGGAGACCTAAGAAAAGAAGCATACACACACAAAAACACATCACATAAACACATTGTTGTCAATGTAGCAAGACAAACAAACCCAATGAACCTCCTCTCATCACACTCTCTCTTCACTCTCATCACTCATTTCTTAGTATTATTTCACTCACACGTGTGAGTGATTTGAGGTGAGAAAGAAGTTGAGTCAGAAGAGTGTTTAAGTCCTTAGTTATTATAAAACTCTTCTTCTCTTCTCCATAGCTCTCTCTCTCTCTCTCAACATAACTTGGTCTCTTCACTTGTTTGTATTGGTCTTCTCCAATGGGGATGGTTTATGCAAACATGGCCTCTCTCTCCCTCACTCCCAACTTTGCTTCTTCCACTTCACAAGACACTGCTTCTTTGGGCAGTAGCTTCCATTTTTGGGGAAACCATGCCAACAACAACAACATTGATCTTAATCTCCACCATCACCATGATGATCATGGTGGTGATGATTGTAGTGATGGGTTTGGTGAAGAAGAGGGCAGACAGGAGGAGATGATGATGGCTAGCTCAAGCACAAGCAAGAACCCTAATGACACCAAGGTTGAAGGAGAGGAGTCTAAGCTTTGTGCTAGAGGCCATTGGAGACCTGCTGAGGACTCTAAGCTCAAGGAGCTTGTTGCCCTCTATGGCCCTCAGAATTGGAACCTCATTGCTGACAAGTTACAAGGAAGATCAGGTGATTACTCAATTACCCATTTGCCCTTTTTGTTATTTTTAACATTAAACTCGTCATCAGTCTTTTAGAAAACATTGGACGCTAGCTAGTCGGACATATACGATCTTTAATTTGATTTTCAATCAGATACATAACTCATTTTGACTTTTTTATTGAATAGTGTTGATTCATGACAATTTGACATATATGCATGTGATGTGATGTGATGTGATGTTTAGGCAAGAGTTGTAGACTGAGGTGGTTCAACCAGCTGGATCCAAGGATCAACAGGAGAGCTTTCACAGAGGAAGAGGAGGAGAGGTTGATGCAAGCTCACAGGCTCTATGGGAACAAGTGGGCTATGATTGCTAGGCTCTTCCCTGGCAGGACTGATAATGCTGTCAAGAACCATTGGCATGTCATCATGGCCAGAAAGTATAGAGAACAATCCTCTGCCTACAGGAGGAGGAAGCTCTCCCATTCCACAAATGAGGGCAATAATGTCATTCACCACACACCCTTTGACTTCTTCAACCATCCTCCTACCCTTGGTAAGCAAGATGCTTGTTATACTAATTCGCAATGGTTTAATCTGTTGAGGAGAACCGGGTCTTACACGAGAGGACCGTATAATTGAAAACTCCGATCCAAAATGCTACTATAGCCGGACATTAGTTTAATGTGTATATCGGGGAGAATTGGGTATTACCAACTATGAGTGAATCCTGTAATCACATTTTACACTTCTATAACCCAAAATACTAGCATAACAAGACACATCTTTAATGTGTGTGTTTGTTGGAAGAATCGAGTCTTGCTAATGAGAAACACATAAGTAAAACTAATGATGCACATTGTACAATTTTATTTTAAAAATTTAGCATAGCAAGACATGACTCTAATGTGTATGTCTATTGGGGAGAATCAGGTCTTAACATTAAAGAGCACTTAAGTCATGAAACTCAATTGTACATCACATTGACTCAAAAGACTAGCATAGTAAGACGAGTTTAATACGAGTCTAATGAGCGATTGTTTGGGGAGAACAAAGTTTTATCAATGAGAAATGCACAAGAGAAGTCCATGATGTACACATTCAACCTGAAAGACGAATGAATATACCAATTCTTTGTTAGTTTCATATTTATCCGATGTGGGAACTGATGACCAGGCACCATGTTGCAGGTTACAAGAGCAATGCTGACAACATGATGGGGATGTTGAGCCATCAAAACAACAACAGCAGCAGCAACAGCAGTATGTGTTCTTGGGATAGGCCAATGAGTAATGAAGCAGCTACACAGCAGCAGTCATCATCAGAGGCTCAATATGGCTTCCAATTCCATCACCATCCCACACTCTTCAACATGATGTCAATGCAGCAGCACTCAAGCTTCCACCACCAACAGCCTCACAGCTTGATGATGATGATGATGAGTGGTAGTGACACCTCATTCCCAAATCCAGCACCAACCACTCATTTCCATCATCATGATCATCATCAAGCTTCAGTATCAGCTGCTAGTGATGATCATCCTCCACCATTTATTGATTTCCTTGGAGTTGGAGCCACTTAACTGAATGAATGAATGAATGAATGAAGCTCATAAACAAGATTAGTGTCATTTTCTTGCTTCCCTTCTTTACTTGCTTTCTATAAAGCTTTAGAAGTACATTAAGTTTAAGAGAGGATTAATCAGGAATTAACAGATGATTAATTGGAGATTAACCGAACAAGTCTATAATTTTTGAAGCACTGATTTCACTTGAAAACCCATTACAAGTAAAGGAAGAAAGAAAGAAAATTCCCCAATAGCTCTTCCAGAACATCAATGAAGTACAAACATTAATATGGTCAACAGATTGGAACCATAAACTTTTCCTGCAAGACCAAGACATTATGATATGAAAAATATGTGAATGAACAAAACAAGATAGAGGAGCATTCATGACAAGAACTGTTGAAACATCATCATTCTTGTCCCATGAATTTGAACAAGGATCTTGATTGCAAGAACCTGTTCTTATGCATTCATGGGCACAACCCACATGGCCCTTCACCTTTAGTTCTTTCACTGTTTCCTGGAAATCATGAGATCATCACTTGATGGCTCTAACTGAGTAGGGTGGATCTGATATTCTCTATATTCCTTCATAGTTGTCTGCTAATCATACACATGGAACATTACTTTTCATTCATTGGTTTTTTTTATATGAATGTTCCACTTCCCCACACTCATATTGACTCCATAACTCATACACAAGGGTATTATAGACATTTCATATAATTGTAACAACTAAGATGACAAAAATACAATGAATTCAAAGGGAATTTGGTGTATTCATTGGGAGGAGATAATAAAATACATTGAAATTGAAGGGAATAAGGTATACTCAATCCATCGAGACAAGAACTCCATAAACTCTATCCAAGGGTATTATAGACGTTTCATGTAATTTTAACGATGTTAGTAACAATAATACATGAATATTATTGAAGTAGTGAGTATTAAATATTAGAATTGATGATGATAAAAACAATGAATTTAGTAATACTCGATCGGGCCGAGGACATAATCACACAACTCATCAAAACTTGTCTCTTTGCTATTCTTGTAGGGAGGTTAAAAAGACTGAATCTAACGAGAACATGGCATCTATGATTGATGATGATAAAAATTTTTAAACCCGATCAGAACAATGCTCTGATCTGATGGATGGAGGATGAGAATCACTGAATTCGCAATCCGGAAGCTAAATGAATTGACATCACCCCTATTATGTTTGTTTCATGAGCTGAAACTTAAGTTTTTTTTATCTATCCTAAGTTTTGATTAAGTTTGAAGTGTTTGGTTTTGTAAATTTGTGTACTGCAAGGGCTAGTCATGCAATTAACAAGTTGTTGGGGGTGTCGGTTGTTGAGGAGCGAGGATGTAATGAGTGTGGGCCCACTATGGGCCCATGTTTTTTCTTGGATCCCCAATGTAGTGTGGGCCATCAAAAATTGATGAGAGCCCAATCATAAAAGAAATGCATAAAATTCAAACAATGTAATGTAGGCTGTAGCTTAATTATTTTTTTAAAAACTTAAATTAATTTGTGTATTATACATCAATAATGGGCTTCTTGAGAGCCCCATTTATGTGAAATACAACGTTCAAATTGTCAATAAGAGATTTATTAATCTCCAATTAAAAGTAGAGTATAGTATAAGAAAATTAATTGAAAATATATTTCTGCATGTCATAAATTTGAACTAATGTTTTCAAGATACTAATTCTAATATCATAACTCAACTAAAACAAAAACTAGCTGGTTGATCGAATTACCAATTATAAATTTTAAACTTTAACACATATCAAGATGAGACTATTCAAATAATAAAATATTTTTTACAAAAATAAAATAATTTTTTTTCTGAATCTCGAAACAGAGACAGAGCATAAGAACGATAGTCAAGATGAGACTTAAATTCATGTAAAATAAAGAAAGCTCCACATGTCTATATATATATTAAGAGCGAGAAAAGATTAAGACCCAAAAAATAAAATCAAGGCATAATTGAAATGCATGGGACTTCTCAAGTAATATTGTAAAAATCTCAACTTATCTATTTAATTTTTTTATTAATTCTTTATACCATATTCAATTAATTTTTAGAAATCTTTTCGTCTGGCCAGCATATGACATATTTTAAAACACATTTCTCAATTGAGAGCCATAAAGGTGTCCAACTCCAATGAGAGCCACAAGATTGGGTAGGTCTTTAAAGAAAATGTCCCAACCCAATCATATAGAGTGAACTTTAGTTCTTGGAAGCTTAACCTTTATGGGATCCAAGATAACATAACATAACATGTAATGCTTCACAAGAAAATGTGGACACAATTTCCTGACAGCAACAATCAAACATATTTAAGACTGTTTCAAGTCCCAACCCTGCTCGATAGATAGAGAGACCACATACACTCATGCCCAATGTGAAGTTGATGTGTCAACTTCATCCGAAAAGAAACATACCAAGTTGAAGATAATATAATATACTAAAGATGTGTTTAAAATGTCTGAAATCAAACCATGGCATATTCAAGTACGAATCAAAAGGCTGATGTGAACTTAGTACGAACTTGATATTTCTTTTTTCAAGTCATGTATTTCCATTATTATAACATGTATTTCCATGATATTGAAATTTCACTGTGTAACGAGTGGTCTCCGGGTGTAACAAAGGGGACGTGTATTTTTCTATAGCCAATCAGTGAACCCTATCGAGAAAATGGTGTAACGGAGGTCCCCGAATTGATTCGCACCGATTCACACGACGTGGTCTGGTTCACATCAGATCACACCTCAACCAAATGTTATGTAATATAGATGTATCTTACTGATTTTTAAATATGTAAAATATATAACTTTGTTCGGCTTTAAATGCTTTTGCCATTTTCGTCGCCTTAAATTATTAATGTATTAATAAATAAACAATATCTCATAGGAACTCAAGATTTTATCGCAACAAAATATGTGTTCAAATTATGTTACTTTCTTTGGTGTCAAACAATTTCTCAATTTATACTTAAACACTTTTATTCGTCAAGACTCGATCGGTATTAATGGTTATGAGCGAAAAGTGATGGAAATATAATATAATAAATACAAAGGTGTTAATTCTAATTAACCACTGAAAAACCAAATTTTTTTGTGATGGATATGAAATGTTAAATCTCAAACGATACATGTGAGTTTTCTTTTCAGATGTTGACAAAAGGATTAAAAGTTCGATAATATAATTCTCCGAATGTCGAATGTCGAATATAGAGTTTTCCTAATTAAAAAAAAGAAGATAAATTTTATCCCTAACTCTAACATGGTTGCCCGAGCCAATAAATTTAAAACCTTATTACCTTAGCGTTTCACAAAGACAAATAAGTGTGTAATCACCTTCAATTTTCAATTAAGTTGGTTACAAGTGGACGAGCTAGAAGATTTAAAGAAAGTCCATATGTGCTCTACAGAAGAGTGTTGGCTCGAAACTATATACTAAAACTCAAAACTCGAATATTGGATCTCGTGAGATAGTCTTGTCTTGATCAATTATGTCGATCTTAGTAATTGAACTGTAAATCTAATTATATTTCTCATAAAAGTTACATGATTAGGTCAAGGCGTGAAATTAACTTGCAATATTACAATTGACCACAACTAGAGTTGACCTTTTCATTTCATGTACTGAAAAGACTTGAAGAAGAGAATTGTTAACCTCATAACTAGACTCGAAGTTAACTCTTACTGTGCTCAACCATAATACTGCAAGTCAATCATTCGAGTCTAGTTACGCGTTCTCGTGAAAGTTACATGATCGGGTCATGGCCGCAGGGTTGATCTGCAACGCTGCGGCTGACCCGAACACGCATTGACTTTTTCTATCCCCATCTGACTGTAAAGACTTGAAGAGGCCCGTCAGCCACATAGAGTTCTTTGCAGCTTCACCCGAATCGTCAATCCTCAAAGTCTCTGGAATCCAAACAGATCTTTCAAACGTGAAACTCTCTTCTTCTCCCGAACCAAGTACCTTCTCACTCTTCAAACGCTTTCCTAGTACTCTCGAATCCGGAGGAGACACGCAAGACGAGTTCCGAGAACCCGAAACACCGCATCCCCAAACGACGCCGTTATGGTCACTCATTCTCGCCAATTGGAGCGCCTCCGAGACCGTTATGTGATGGTAATGTGAGGCAGTAGGGTTCTTGTTCTTTCGGCGGCCGGCTCCGACCGGCAATTTCCTCATGGATCCTCCGGCGGTCCAATACCTCTGGCACTTCTTGCACAAGTGGCGCGGCTGGTTGATGTTGTAGTTGTTGTAGTAACAGAATTTTGTGTCCATGCTCTTGCATCTCGGACAAGGAACAACCTTGTCCGGCTTCTTCAACCCCTCTTTGTCGAAGATCATCATCGACGAAGCTTCCACGTCTTGGGATGGTGTTTTGGGATCGTCTTTTGAGAGTTCCTGAAAAAAATTGAAGCAATATATTAGTTATGGCAAGATCGGCAAAGCACGAAAGAGCATAAAAGACGTGGTATGAAAAAAACGTTAAGAGATAGTCAAACGAGTAGTCTCTAAAGATTAATTATGTTAATTAAACTAATGGATGATTAATATGACTAACCAAAGTAATTGAAGATTTTTATAACACTCAAAAAGGTATAATATATATCACTTCATTCACAATCATTGACTATGGTTTGTAAGAAATTAAAATGACTCGTACCCAAATACCGGTAAAGTCAACTCACTCTCTTGGTCAAACTTGAGGCCAAGTATAAATTTTCAACGAAAAACATTAATCAATATGTGAAACAAGCTCGACCCTTTAAAACTCTCGATGTTCTAAGACATGGGTTGCTCTCGAAATATAAAAAATTTCAATGAATTGACGATTTTCTACTGACGTGAGTCATTTCACCCGCAATTCTCTTTTAGTGTAGTAAATTGAAATGCGTCTGAATCCGAATATAAATTACCAACCAATATCATGAATCAATTCAAAAAACAAGTTCGACCCATTTAATTCTTTCAATCTCTCAATACATGGGTCACTTTCAAAATACTGATTTTTACTAAAATAACAGATTTTATTTTATGTCAATATTTGAGTATGTATAAATGAACGAATTGACAGATACCTTATTTTGTTGTTGCTTTGCATTGTTGTCCTGATCCTGCTCCCGCGCATTGTGATCCGAAACCTTGTCGGAAGAGAAGGCAATCGTCTGCCCGAAAAGCTTAACAAAACAGTCTCTCAACTCCGACATTCTTAATTCAAGCTCTTGGTCAGTGTCTCTTTAACTGTGACTATATGTTGTTACTCTCTTCTCTTGGTGTTCTTGGTTCGGTTACGTGAAGAATATGAAATTGGGATGATTTCGAGGAAAATAAGGAGGATTTGGGAGCTTGAGATGAATTTCTTTTGTTGTCGTCGATGTTGTTGTTGAAATTTGAAGTGAATTGTGATTGAGAATTTCGTTGGGTTTAACATATGAGGGGACGCCACGTCAGCATGTCCCAAAATTTCTCAGCCACAACTTCTTGTGGCCTTGACGATTTCTCATCTCCTTTGATTCTCCACATTTGGTCCACAAAAGATAGTGCCTTTTATGTTCCCTTTTTCCCATTTTATGTCACCAGTTTGATTTTTAATATTTATTTATTTTTGTTATTTCTCAATTGTATGGCTTAACTCTTTATTATATTATTACTACTACTTTATTTTCTCAAGTTTTTTTTTTTGAACCATCACAACGTTTCATTCATTTAATGAATTGGTTGAGACAATTCTCGCACTCATAGATCGAGTGTATCACCTCTACTGGAGGAAGAAACCTCGTGATCTACTTGCAAACGCATGACAAGCCTTCTCGATCAATCCCTGTAAACAAACCAAACGCAACAAAATAACATTACAAATAGCAGCGCAACCAACAATTGCCGTTAAGTAGGAAAAATTACATATAGGCAAGACATCTACGAATACCACGTTGAGATTCGAACATTGAACCAGAGTCTAATACCCTAAATTATTGGGCTAACTCATGGTAATTTAGTTTAATATTCATCATGTCAATATCCAATATAAATAATAAACATAATAATAAAGGTCGAGTGAATTCAAACCAAGTGATCTACATTTTCAATAATAATAATAATAGTAATAATAATAGAATGATAAATACTTACAAAAATTATTCAGGTCAATATTGTTTTTAGAGTAAATTAAAAATTGATTGAAGAAAATAAACTCCTTCGTAAAAATCATATATAAAAGAATTTATTACAAACTCATGCTATCATTTTTATTTTATCAATTAATTAGGTTATTATGCGACTAGGGTTTTCTACTTCGCCCCCTACAGAGTGACAATTTTGGGGTTTATCCCGTTTTCAGTCTTAGATGAGATTTATGTTGCGTGCGATTGTTTTTTGACGCATTTTCGGCGCGACTGCTGTGTAGGGTTTTTTTCTCTCAAGTTGAGAGCGCCCGCCTCTGTGGCACTTTTTGGTGTGCGACAATGTTGGTAGGTGTGAGTAGTTCACCATTGAGGTTTGTTCGGTTTCTGGTGCTTGAATGAACGATTTTCGCGAGTTGTGGCGAATTTTTACCAGAATCGGGGAGAGAAAAGTAAGGTTCATCTACCGCGACCATGCGGAAGGCGTTATATCGGTGGTCGACGGCCGTGGTAACACAGGGGAGCAATTTTGGACAATAAAATCTGATCCATGTCTGGCTTTTTTTTTCATCTAGTTCAATTGGTTTGTTCTTCTGATGTTCAATCTGCTTGATGGCTCAGTATTGGCTGGGAGGGATTAGTAGTTCTCTAGCGACGATGGGCTGATCCTGGTAAGTACGAAAAGTTTGGAGGACTTGGATTATTTAATGTGTAATGTAGTGAGATCACGGGGTTTCTTTAGCCATTTGTGGTGGAGGTTGTAGCTCTGCATGATGCTAACTGGTTCGAGTTGATTTATCTACGGAGTTATCGAGAAACCCTGTTTAAAGCGTTCTGCAGCGAGATCACGGGGTTTTTTCATAAAGTCGATAGGCCGTGGCTGATACTAAATGGGTCGAGTCGTCTTATCTTTAATCTATGATCTTATTGATTTATCGCTTTATTACTACTAAATCGTGTTTGGATGCGATGTTAGCCAAGTTTGTTGTTATTTTCTCAATTTCGGGGATTCAAGGGATATTGACACATTAACTCTTGTCGTTATTCTACTGGGTAACTGTGTATGTAGATAACCCTGTTTACATAATAATATTAGATGTTTTTCAAATAGAAAAATTAATCATGTGATTTAAATAGTTATTACTTTGCATTATGATAGTAATTTTACCTAAATAACCCTACTAATTTATTTTTGATCTTGGAGAAACTTATATATATATATATAAGGGTCTTTCTGACTACATATTCATGTAGAACGTTCAAATCATGCAAAATTTTCAAATATGATACGTGTGTTGTCTCAACGTGCAACACGTGACATGATTCTTCATATTCTACCATATTGTACTACATGTTTTGTACATATTTTACAATTTGGACATTTTTTTTATTCTGCCTCTATGTATACTCAAATTAAGGTTTGAATATTCAAAAGTCTTAGATTCATTAATTATTGTAATTAATCAAATATATTATTTATTTGTGATGTGTAAATATAAGATCCCAACGCGTGAAATGATGAGGAAGAAGTGACTAACGATGGCCACGTCACACGTGCACTAAACTCCTTATGTGGGTCCCACCGGAAAAAAGCGAAGTGACAATGTCTTGTCGGAAAATCCTAGACGTTCATCTCCCAGTTCGCACACGTGTCCAAACAGTTAGGAAGTAAAGTTCCAGATAAAAAGGAAACACAAGAGTAGTTTTCTTGTGGATGTCCTTTGCCGAATCAGCTGCTAAAAATAGTACCCACCTAAATAGGCGAAACGTGTCGTGTCTTAAAAAGAGTTTAGATAAGGTTAAATCATACCTCTCTATTTGTCTTAAAATATTCCTTTTCCTTATTTAAATGTATTTATATTTTGAATTTACATTATTTGAGTTATTATTTTCCTTCGGGTTAAAACAACTGAACTAACTATATTTTTTTTGGTACCCTAACATATTTTTTGTGACAACATACGCTAAATGACTAAAATACTTCTGGTTGAAAAAATTAGAATAGAATTGGTCCAATTTGATTTATCAAACCGGATTTGAAATGGTTTAAAATTTTCAAGCTGTTCCAACCACTGCTGGATGTTATTCCAAGAGCCAAACAAGAATGAATACCACACAGAAGAGTCAAGACCAGGCTCCCTAATAAAATGTTTAACCAATCCATTCTAGATCGACCGAATTGGTACATAAGTTGTAACATGGGAAAACCACAGAAAACACAACTTATTTGAATAAACCAGTGACCTACCAATTATAGAAGTAGAATCTTTGACAAGCAATAAGAACTTAAAAAATACAATTCGAGTGTACCATTTTCTTTCTCATTTCGATAAATTTGAGAGCATAATTGTAATTGCATTTTAAATATAAATCAAATTGAACAAAAGATAAACAAAATTGAATTAAGTCAATTTTTGATTTCTTAAATTAAGGGTAGTTTAGGTACTTTAGGCATTTTAGAGATAGGTTGTCACAAAAAAATTGTCAGGGTACTAAAAAAGAGACTAAAATAGTTAAGGTATAAAAGTGTCATTTCACTATAGTTAGGTGTAACAAAGTGTCATTATCTCAAGATTTAATTAAGTAAAAAAAACTAGAAAATATTGAGAAATAATAAACAATTCAATTGGACAATGGCTTACCTCTAAGCCTATGGCTTTTGCTGCACCAAAATCAGCTAGTGAACCTCCCAAATGAAAGTTCACGAGTACAATTGAACAACCACAATAGATGCATGCATGTGAAGATCAATCTACTCTGATCAACTTCTAGCTAATTTATCAGGGTCATGAAAACGACAAAATATCGAATTGATTCAAACATATGAACACTTACGATAAAATATGAATACTTTAGTATGTTGAAAAATCAAAATTATATAAGTGTGTGCAGAGCAATAAATACATGAAAACTATTTTATTCTTGAGATTTAAATAACGTGACAAGAAATGAGAGGTTACCAACTTGCCATACTCTAAATTATTTTTTAAAATTTAGCTTAACAGAGAATATAAGCAAGAAAAAAACCAAAATGAAGCTGTAAAGCTAACTTTAATACCTAAACAAGTTTTAAAATTTCAAAATGACAACTATATTTCTCATTTCTATGGCAACATCATATACAATACACTTTATGATAGGTCATACTGTAGAAATATAAGCAAAAGAAAATGAGCATAAACAATTTATTTCTAACCGAATCAAATCCTAATAAATTTAATTTTAAATATTCTCGTTTATACCCATATGAACAATTTAAAACATTTGACTTTACTAATACAAACATCAACAAAATTCATAGATAATCATCAATAAAAAAACAGAAAACAAGCTCATCAGCACATAAATTTATGATTCTGAACAACGATTGGAACATACCTAATGGTACTTGAGCTGGATGCTCTAATAAATGAGCCCCAAAGAGAAGGCTGAGGAAAAATTCACCTATCACACAGTCAACAACGTCAGACAATTACTATCCGAAACAACAAAAGAAAGGTAAGCAAATCAGGTTTTTGAGAAACAAACAGAAGAGATTGAAACTTACCTGAGCGAGAGTGAGAGTGAGGGTGTTGGTTCTTGAATATGGACCTTGAGGTGGGAGACGGAGAAAGCGTTGTCGGTGTGAGGAAGAGGATGAGAGAGAGGCTGCTAGGGTTTTCTGAAATCAATAGAATGAGTGGGAGTCGAGTTGGTATATGTATGATTGATAGAATGAATGGAGGGCTCGTATGAGAGTTGACTGATCGAGATCGAGGGTGAAGGATGCGCCACGTCGTGCAGTCTCTCTTTCTCTCTACAAAATCCCACATCATAAGCGTATAAAACATTTGTAATGTTTATAAGCTTATGTGCAAGAATCAAAGTCAAAACTGGTGAGATGGGCTGGGCTTGTTATGTGTTGAGGGCTGAGTTCTTGGTTGTTTTCAAAGTACTTGGGCTCTTTTACTATAGGGGGCTCGGGTGAGTCGGGTTACTCGGCGGGTGAGACATTGTCACCCGAGAATCACCCGACTAAACATCGGGTTGGGTCGGTCCGACTCAACAAATGCGTTGATTTTTTCGGGTCTCGGGTTATTCGAGTTCGGGTCGGGTTGGGTCGTCGGGTGGGTCGGGTCTCGGGCAAAAATGGACAGCCCTAGGTGTACTACTGATATTATCCATAAAAATCATATTGATGCATTAATTACAGGACAACAATTAAAGGTTTTTCTAAGAGTTACTCTTAAAGAATACACCCAGGGGACAAGGGAAGACGTCATCATGAGGTTGGGATTTAAAGAGGAGAAGGAATCAGCTACCTATTTAGGCTTGCCAAACATGGTCGGAAGGAATAAGATACGCGCTCTGGCATACATTAAGGAACGCATTAAAAAACGCAAGACAAACTGGTCCACAAGTTTCATGTCCTCAGCAGGAAGAGAGGTAATGATCTATGCATGTCTTTCTTTTCCCACAAAGGCTTCTTGATGATATTGGAAAGATGTTTAACAAATTTTGGTGGAAGGGTAATGCGAGTAGGAGCGGGATTACATGACGGAAATGGGCTGATCTGTGCAAACACAAGGAACTGTGAGGGATGAGCTTCCTAAACCTCAAATAATTCAACTTGGCACTCTTGGAAAAATAGGCCTGGAGAATTCTAACAAACCTAGATTCCTTGCCAAGTCGACTATTAAAGGAAAAATACTTTCCCCAGGGCACATTCTTGGAGGCTCCTTTGGGGACCTCTCCAAGCTTTGTTTGGAGAGGAATCTGCGAAAGAAGATTCGTTGTTTCGCAAAATGCACGAAGGAATATTGGACCTGCACATTGTCCAGTCCTTGAGACCCCTTGGTTACAAAGCGACAATACACCAACCAGCGGAGAGGTATCCATTCCACCAGATATGCGAGTCTTAAAGTTGTATAGACCGGAGTGCCGAGCTTGGGACGAGGTAAAAGTAAGAGCAAATTTTGATAATGAAACACGTAAAAGGATATTCTCCATCATTCCTAGTTATTACGAAACAAGGGACTATTGGTATTGGGAAGTGGACAAAACTGGGGAGTATATAGTCAGAAGCGTCTATCGAGACATGTGTAAAAGGAGACAGATCTTGGCTCCGCTGGAATAGGCATTAGGTTGGAGAGAGGTATGGAAACTGAGAGCTCCGCCTAAAGTAAATTTTTTTATATGGAGAGCCATATCAAATCTGCTCCTGATTAGGTCCCACCTGGCAGAAAAGGGTCTCCCTATCGTCACACAATGTCCCCTTTGTGGGCATCTTGAAGAGACAGTTGATCATGTCTTCTTTAAGTGTAGTGTAGTAAATTCTATTTGGGAGGATAGACTTATACAAGGTATCCGAGGGAGAATGAGTACCGAACCAATAATGAGTAATTGGTGGAATTTGGTGGAAGGGGAGGACGAGGCAAGTCCGTGGGCTATCATTCTATGGGCAATTTGGGGTGCGAGGAACCAAGCTGTTTAGAAATCAAAAGCCTTTCATCCAGCAAGGGTGGCCGCAATGGCAAAGGGGCTTCGAAGAACCTAGGCCGCGACAAAATCAGGTAAAAAAGGTTCTGGTCCAGATAGACTATTAGTAGAGTCCCCAAAGGTATGGATCCCCCGGGTCCCGGGAAACTAAAGATAAATGTGGATGGAGAAATAGATGCAGAGAGGGGGTTCTGGAATATAGGGCTAGTCTGTAGGGACTCATAGGGGCGTATTGTGAAAGCTCCTCAAGACGATTTTCGGGACATCTCAATTCCGAAGAGGTGGAGGCCGTAGGCGTCAGAGAAGAGCTATCAGGGAAAAAGGAAATAGCTGGAATGAAGCGATATTCGAAACATATTGTGTTAGGGTGGTGAATAGTGTCTGAAAAGCGAAGCACGCGAGAAATATGTTCAGGTGTATCATCCACGACTGTAGGCGCTTCCTCTCTGCCTCAGGGAGTGATCTCACTCTAAGTTTCGCTCGTAGGACCTGTAATAAAGTGGCTCACGAATTGGCCAAGTATGCATTGATTAATAATAGCTGGGATTATAGTGAGGGGCATGTCCCACCAACTGTAACTTCAGCTGTCTAGCTTGATGTCGAGTTAATTGTTTTTTCTTAAATAAAATTCGTTTTCCGTCATAAAAAGAGTTACTCTTAAAGAAGATTAATGAGTTGAAAATTACGAACCAATCTCAATTGTCAGGATTATCAAACCATAAAACTAAAATTAAATCTCGATTAAAAAACATATGTAAATAAGTATATGAATTCCCGCTTTCACTTTCATACATAAAAAAGTAAATATTTTGTGACATATGCACACACGATTAGTTTTCACTTATAATTGTTATAACTCTCCTCTTTTTTTTGTAAAATGATAAAGTTCTGTTCTTTATATCCTTATATTTCAAATCTTACCCTTTAATTTGACTATTACAAACATCAAATGATTACATCCAAGAATATTAGAACAAAATAACATATGGTTTTGGACCTAAATGTTCAATCATGAATGTATTGTTTGATTTACAGTTCTATTCAACTTTTGTTGAATTAAAAAAACAAATTTTCTTTTTGAAAATGTCATTTCCTTTTAATTTTTTTGTTCAATTCCTCAATATAAGGATGTTTACTTTGAAATAGGCTCAGTTCATACTATATAGGTATCGAAAAATCCATTCACTAAAAATCTTGTAAATTAGGCACAATGAAAACACCTCAAAACCAAAGTAAAAACATAATCAACATAAAAACTTAAATTGAAACGAGTTAAATATTTTAAAGTAATACCATATCTCAATTTTAAAAAAATAAAATATTCCAATTTCAGTCATAAAAAAAAATCTGGCAACACAAAATGGTAATATAAATGTAACAATTATAAGATGAAGAAGAAGAGAAAACGAAGGAATTTGAGCCATTACAGGAATGACCTTGCAATTATTAAGATTTGGGTGGTTTTGGTGACTGGGCTGGACTGAAAACAGGCCCATGTTCTGTAATGGGCTTTATTCAGCTATGATTGTAAAGCCCCATACTGATCTTAAGCCTAAAGTTCAAATATTTGCATTCTTTAATATAAACTCACATAAAAATAAATAAATATTTATATAGGCCACACATATCTTCTGATATCATAATTCCTATTTAGATTGACCATTTTGGTAAATAATTACATTTGTGTATGCCATTTATTGATGGTTTTCTGTTTGCTTGAGGTGTTGGTTGTGTCCATTATTCAAGTTTTCACAGAATATTTAAAACAAATCTTGTTCTTGAGTTGATTTCTTATCATCAAAACTCCAAATAAATGAGTATGGAAAAAGAAATGTATTGATTGAGTCAAAATCATGGTTGATGATGATTTAATAACTTATACTTTGTTTCTTTCTTGGTTGAGTCATGTCAATTAAGAGGGCATCAAGGCCTTTTGCTGTACCATCTTTTTCTCATTAGAAGAAGATGAGTTCAATTCAGTATTAAATTATTTGAGGGAATATTTTTCCATGATTCTATTTTGTCTCTGTCAATCAATTTGTGGGTTCTTTTTTTATTTTTATTTTATGCTTTAGTCTCCTATACAAATAAAGATGTATATGCATGTTGATGTTGTGTCCTCGTCAAGATTCTTGACTTTCCTCATGACCTAACACTTTTACAAGTTTTGTGTGTGTCACTTATCATCTTGTGTCTAGGCGGGTGTTGGGTTCTGACGATGAGCGTCAGTCGGTCCTTGGTGAGGAGGAGGGTACCGACGAAGGGGATGAGGACGGCCTTTTTTCCTTGGATGAACTCCATACCTAGGAGAATGTCGTAGTCATCCATGGGTCAGATTATGAAGTCGATCCTTCCCCGCCAATCGCCTAGCCGTAGAGGTACTCCGCGGACGACTCCGTTGACAGGAATCGGTTGGGAGTTGACGGTCTTGAGGGTTGAGAGAGAGGGCTCGATGTGTAGGCCGAGTCGTCGGGCTTCGGCCTCTCTCATGAAGCAATGACTTGCTCCGGTGTCCACCATGATGGAGGTGGTCTTGTTGTTGATGAGCACCTTGACGTACAAAAGGTCGCGGTGTGGCTCCTCGTTAGGAGAGGAAGTTGTGGATCCAAGGCGCGCGCAGGCCATGTGGATCTCGGGCTCCTCCGTTGTCGGGAGTGGTTTTTCGGCGTCTTCACCTTCTTCTAGGTGAATGATGGTGTTCACGCGGGTTTTGTGTGGACATTCGCGTGTCCAATGTTGTCCGTGGCAGATGTGGCATGGGCTAGGAGGCTTTCCTGAAAAGGGGTCCCGTCCTGGGGGTCCTTGGTTGTAGGGTGGTGGCCTCCCGTTATCGTTGCGGTTCGGGTGGTAGGATGCGTTGGGGGTTCCCCGAGGTGGTCGGTAGATTCCTCCATCCTTCGAAGGCTACCGACTCAACGAAACCGACGAGCGCCCACGTGAGGCTCGCGGGGCACTTCCACATCAAGCGTCACGGAGCCTTGATTGTGGCCCGCAGCGACCACAACGACGTCTCCGTCAAAGCAACGGTGCCCCGTGGACTAAACTCTGTCCACGGGCCACTTTCTCGACCACCATGCGCAACGGCGCCCAAGACCGGAGCTGGTGGCCCGCAACGCAACCGCGGGCCACTTTCGACACAACCGGCTCAACCGACAACACCCGTGGCCCACGATGCAGCCACGGACCACTTCCGATCCCACGACGGCATCAATAACCGCGGACACCACCAAGGCTCCGCGGGCCACTTCCTCGACGAAGCCCCAAGCGCCCCCAACCACTCGCGGGCCATTTCCACAACACCATCACTACGCCATTGCCCCGAGCGCCCACAGCCGCTCGCGGGCCACTTTTGGCAGCAACACCGTCGCGACGTCACCCCGAGCGCCCACAGCCGCTCGCGGGCCATTTCCGCGACTCCGACTATACGACACTGCCCCGAGCGCCCACAGCACGCTCGCAAGCCACTTCTACATACGCCAGCACTCCAACGACTGCGGTCTCACACGCTAAGTCCGCGGGCCACTTTTGCGACGCCAACACGGGTCGACTCCACAACGTCGGTCCACCTCCTTTCGGCCAAGTCCACCAAGACAAAGCCCGCTAAGCCCACTTCCGAAGTCAACCAAATCAAAGAAGATCATGACTTGGTCCCCAAGTCACGCCACCTTTCCTTTCTGGGAGCAAATCAACCTTACTGGTGATTTGTTTCCATATAGCTTAAGATCGAGTCATAAATAAGATTGTATTTCCTTTCATAACATAGCCGAGTCTCCTATAAATAGTGGAGCTCTTTTCATTTGTAGTTACAAAGTCAATTGGGGAGCTACTCCTCCCTAAAGCCGAAGAAGTCTCGGCCTAATAAACAAGACGCGTTTTCCTTTTTATTTGGTGCTCTCTCGTCCCTTGGTAAGTCTAAACTCTGACTAACCATTGTATTATCCTTCCTTCATCTCCACCTTCGAGGACTCGGATCAGTCCAAACCAACCGATCCTTGTAACCTATCAAACTCTTAAAAGACTTAAGAGGATCGGGCGCCGTAGACGGACCACCCCCGATCAAACACGCTTTCAAAACCGCCTTGTGTATACTTGGGGGTTCGGGACAACGAGCACAATCGCCCCAGACTCATCCTCGGCTCACTTGGCTTGAGTCCTTGGACGTTCTCGACAATGAACGCTTCCGAGGGTATCTCCCTTTTCCTTCACTTCACCTTAGCCGAGCCCTTCCGAGGTTGGATAACAAATATCCTTCCTTATAGGGTCGGCCCTTCTTCATTTTGGGGGAACCTTTGAGGATGGCCGAGAGGACGGGATCTATGGGCCCGGAAGCTCGTGCCTCAAAGGTTGACCTTGGCAAGATTGTCGAGCCGAGCATAAATAGTATAGGTCTCTCATTGTAATCTTCATCTTGGAACATTGGCCTGAGTGCCTTTCCATCGTCAATAAACGTCTCTTGCCCGCCACAAGGGCCCTATCTCTCGCTTCCTCTACACATTACCAAACACACGCACACCGCTCGGTTACATTTGGTTCGTCGAGAAACTCTCCCAACCAAGACCGATCTTATGCTTCCGCACTCTCAAACACCTTTAAAGGCTTGTTAGGTCGATCGTCTAATGCCGCACAGACCGTGCAACCCTCGGCCCGTGACAAGTGGTATCAGAGCTGGTGCTCGGCCAGCTCCCTCACATGCTCTCAATGACGACCTCACTCCAAAAAGGTACGTACCATAAAGGAGAAACGTATCCCTCCACAATCGCTTCCACACACACCATGGCCAAATCGACCACCACAATATCCAACCTCGCTTCTACATCGGGACAAATACCTCCCCGACCTCCGGCGTCGGTTCCGACTGCCACTGAGGACGTCACCATGAACCCACCCGGAGACAACAACCCCATCAAAGGGTACGAGTTCAACGACCGTGGTAGGCCGCAAACTCGCGCCAACACGGCCGCACAAACCAAACCCACCGGTCCAAGCCGCAGCAAATCCCACTCCCGACTTAACCACCTCGAATAGATCGCGGGGCGAGTAGAAGACCAACTCCCCGCTCTCATCACCGAGATCAATAGAGTCGCGGCCCAAGGAGCCGAGCTGCGCATGGACTTCGACGATCTCCTTCGCAAAAACGAAGACCAGATCGGCCAGTTCAACCACGCACTCAGACGGTTATACCAGACCGAAATGGATCTGGCCCAAACCTCTACTGTCATCGAAGGCATGGCGACTATAGCCGCCCGAGCGAAAATCGTCTCCTTTTTCAAGGATATGGAAGCCCGACTCACCAAGAAGGTCGAGGACGCCATACGCGAACAATTTCGCGACGTCAACGCCTCATTTCTGGCATGCCAAACCGACCTAGATCGGATCAAGGGAGTCCTCGAGACTCGACCGGGCCCCGGAGCCACCAACGACTCCCCGGTCCGAGCCCTCGAAGCTCCAAGACCGCGCCCTCACAAAGGGCAACGCGACGCCGAAGCCCTTGAAGGTTTCATCAGGGAGATGGAACGATACCTTAAGGCACAACCACTCTTCACCGACCGACCAAGGAAAGGCCAAGGACGGAGGAACCTACCGACCACCTCGGGGAATCCCCGACGCATCCTACCACCCAAACCGCAACGGCAACGGGAGACCACCACCCTACAACCGAGGACCCCCGAGACGGGACCCCTTTTCGGGAATGCCTCCTAGCCCGTGCCACATCTGCCACAGACAACATTGGACACGCGAATGTTCACACAAGACCCGCGTGAACACCCTCATTCACCAAGAAGAAGGTGAAGACGCCGAACAACCACTCCCGACAACGGAGGAGCCCGAAATCCACATGGTCTGCGCACGCCTCAGATCTACAACTTCCTCTCCTCACGAGGAGCCACACCGCGACCTCTTGTACGTCAAGGGGCTCATCAACAACAAGACCACATCCATCATGGTGGATACCGGAGAAAGCCATTGCTTCATGAGAGAGGCTGAAGCCCGATGACTCGGCTTACACATCGAGCCCTCTCTCTCAACCCTCAAGACCGTCAACTCCCAACCGATTCCTGTCAATGGAGTCGTCCGCGGAGTACCTCTATGACTAGGCGATTGGTGGGGAAGGATCGACTTCATAATCTGACCCATGGATGACTACGGCGTCATTGTAGGCATGGAGTTCATCCAAGGGAAAAAGGCTGTCCTCATCCCCTTCGTCGGCGCACTCCTCCTCACCAAGGACCGACTGACGCTCATCGTCGGAACCCAACACCCGCCTAGATACAAGGCCGGATCCTCCTACAAGAAGCGGACCCAAGCAGGTCTCTCACCACAACTGAGCGTCACCGGCACACCCTCTTACAGCCATGCCGCCTCCTCTAACGCGAGTAAGCGCACCCCCGTCGCGACCCACTTTGGGCCAAACCAACAACAACCGTCGCGGTCGCAAGCACACCTGCGACCTCATCGTCGCCCTCAAGTGAATGGACGACTTTCTCCCGAGACGGCGAGATCGAAGAAATCCTCGCCAAAGGCACCGACACCGTCGGCGGAGGTCCCCCTTACCTCGAATACTTGGTCAAGTGGAAAGACCTCCCCGAAACCTACTCGACATGGGAACGAGCGACCGCTCTCCCACACGCCATCATCAAAGCCTACCATGACGAGCCTTGACGAGAACGTCAAGGACTTCACGGGGGGAGTATGTCACACCTCAGACTATTTCCCCTCCGAAATCGCCCTTGCTGCAACCAACGGTCCTTGGGGCTTGATCGCCTCGGGTTCTCACACCCGTATCCCGTCAGCGTAACGCACGCCCACACGCTTTAAGGAAGCTTACCGAGGTTCCCACGCAGGAGACCTCACCACAAGTCCCCACTACAGACTCAATGGAGCTCAAGGAGAAGCTGCCCGACTTGGACTACGGACGGTCCACTCAACGACGAGCAAGTGCCTCGATCAAACTCACCTGCGGAACAATTCACACTTACCGCGGGCTGGAACGTCAACAGCGACGCCCGTGGACCACGAAATGTCCACGAGCCACTTTCACACCCATCATGCACACCGGCGCACAAGACCGGACATGGTGGCCCGCAACGCAACCGCGGGCCATTTTCGACACAACCGGCTCAACCGACAACACTCGTGGCCCACAAAATAGCCACGGGCCACTTTTGTCTCCCACGACATCATCAACACCAGCGGACATCGACGAGGATCCGCGGGCCACTTCCACGACGATCCCCCGAGCGCCCACAGCTGCTCGCGGACCAATTTGGCGACAACGACATCGACACGCTACCCCGAGCACCCACAGCCGCTCGCGGGCCATTTCCGAGACACTGACTCGACGACCTTACCCCGAGCGCCTACAACCGCTCACGGGACACTTTCGCTCACACCAACGTGCCAACCCCGCGGGCCACTTCTACGATCACGACTACCCCGTGGGCTACAATCAAACCCGCGGGCCATTCCGAAGACATCTTCGATGTCACCACATCAACTATGGACTGAAACTCTATCGCAGGCTACTCTGCCCACTCTTCAATGTACAAGCCAAACGCGTGGACCACGAAGTGTCCACGGGCCACTTTGAACTCCCATCGGCCCCGCATACCAACAGGTCATCGCCAACCGCGCCTACGACGAACGAGGGCCTCACCTTTCTCATCGAGCTGGCCTTGCAACGCCAAGACCATTCCAATTCGACCAGCCCATCCTTCAAGACTTAGGCACCAAGAAAAGATCTACCTAAGTATGGTATGATCCCCACAATCGTGCATGATCTTCTCCTCTTAAGGAAAGATCTCTCCCATCATGGCAAGATCTTCCTATGCAAGGAAGGAGCCCCCAAATCAAGCAAAGGATCTTCCTCTACATGGCAAGACTCCCCCGAATCATGGCTGGTCAAGGATTCCCTCTCCACGATTCACGACGCTTTCCTTTTCTAGCTAGGCCTATCAACTAATACAAATAGTATAGGTCTCTCATTGTAATCTTCACCTTGGAACATTGGCCCGAGTGCCTTTCCATTGTCAATAAACGTCTCTTGCCCGCCACAAGGGCCCTATCTCTCGCTTCCTCTACACATTATCAAACACACGCACACCGCTCGGTTCTATTTGGTTGGTCTAGAAACTCTCCCAACCAAGACCGATCTTAAAGGCTTGTTAGGTCGATCGCCTAACGCTACACAGACCGTACAACCCTCGGCCCGTGACCGTTGACCACAATTTTTCACCCAACATGTGACGTTCCGACCCTCGCAACCGCTCGGGTCGTGCATAAACTCATGCATGACCCGCGCCTCCATCCTTCGGAGCACAATGATAAATCCTCGGATTCTGCGATCCACGGGCGTTGCTGTTGACGATGTAGCCCACGGTAGGATCAAAAGATTAACTCCCGCAGTCCACTCGGCTCGATAATATTTGCCAAGATCAACCTTTGAGGCACGAGCTTCTGGGTCCATGGATCCCGTCCTCTCGGCCATCCTCAAAGGTTCCCCAAAATGAAGAGGGGCCGACCCTCTAAGGAAGGATATTTGTTATCCAACCTCGGAAGGGCTCGGCTAAGGTAAAGTGAAGGGAAAGGAAGAGACCCTCGGAAGCGTTCATTGTCGAGAACGTTCAAGGACTCAAGCCAAGTGAGTCAAGGATGAGTCCGGGGCGATTGTGCTCGTTGTCCCGAACCCCCAAGTATACACAGGGCGGTTTTGAAAGCGTGTTTGATCGGGGGTGGTGCGTCCACGGCGCCCGATCCTCCTAAGTCTTTTAGGAGTTTGATAGTTGACAAGGATCGGTTGGTTTGGACCGATCCGAGTCCTCGAAGGTAGAGATGAAGGAAGGATAATATAATGGTTAGTCAGAGTTTAGATTTACCAAGGGACGAGAGAATACCAAATAAAAAGGAAAACACGTCTTTTTTATTAGGCCGGGACTTCTTCGGCTTTAGGGAGGAGTAGCTCCCCAAGTGAATTCGTGATTACAAATGAAAAGAGCTCCACTACCTATAGGAGACTCGGCTATGCTATGAAAGGAAATACAATCTATATTAATGACTCGATCTTAAGCTAGATGGAAACAAATCACCATTAAGGTTGATTTGCTCCCGGAAAAGAAAGGTGGCGTGACTTGGGGACCAAGTCTTGATCTACTTGATTCGGTCAGACCTTGACCTCGGAAGTGGGCTTTACGGGATTCATCATTGGTGGGTTTTGCTAAAATGAGATGGACCGACGTTGTGGAGTCGGCCCGTGTTGGCGTCGCAAAAGTTGCCCGCGGATTAGCGTATGAGCCCGCGGTCGTTGGAGTGCTGGCGTACGTAGAAGTGGCCCGCGAGCTTGTTGTGGGCGCTCGCGGGGCTGGCGTGTCGTCGGTAGTAAAAGTGGCCCGCGAGCAGCTGCGGGCGCTCGGGCAGTGTCGTATCATCGGAGTCGCGGAATGGCCCGCGAGCGGCTGTGGGCGCTCGGGGTAACGTCGCGACGGTGTTGCTGCCAAAGTGGCCCGCGAGCGGTTGTGGGCGCTCTGGGTAATGGCGTAGTGATGGTGTCGTTGAAATGGCCTGCGAGTGATTTTGGGCACTCTAGGCTTCGTCTAGGAAGTGCCCCGTGGCTACGTCGTGGGCCACGGGTGTTGTCGGTTGAGCCGGTTGTGTCGAAAGTGGCCCGCGGTTGCATTGCGGGCCACCAGGTCTGGTCTTGGGTGTCGTTGCGCATGGTGGTTGAGAAAGTGGCCCGTGGACAGAGTTTAGTCCACGGGGCACCGTTGCTTTGAATGAGACGTCGCTGTGGTCGTCCGCGGGCCACAGTCAAGGCTCTGTGACGCTTGATGTGGAAGTGGCCCGTGAGCTTCACGTGGGCGCTTGTCGGTTTCGTGGTGTCGTTAGCCTCCGAATGATGGAGGCGCGGGTCACGCAATAGTTTATGCACGACCCGAGCGGTTGCGAGGGTCGGAACGTCACACTTTGGGCGAAAAATTGTGGTCAATTTCTCCAGGGTGTGACATACTCCCCCCGCAAATCTCTTGACGTCCTCGTCTGGATTCTCCTTCTAAATTCTTTGGCAAATTACCTGCTTTCGGGCAACTCTTGTTCCAGTGGGGTCCTCTGCAGTGGTGGCATGGTGTTTTAGGCGGATTCCTTTGGCGCCTTGGTTTTCTTAGTGGTTTCTTGTGTGTTGGTGACCGCTGCGGTGCGCAGTTATAGTTGGTGCTCTCCAGCGTGGGGGAGCGTGATTGTTTTCGGTCGTTGGGTTGGATCTTTGGAGAGCTGGCCCTTTTGAAGGAGGCGTACTCCGATGTTCGTCGTGGGATGGTTTCCCTACTGGATCCGGACTCGTCTCTCGGCGGGGAGAGATGGCTCAGGGGTGATGATGGGTCATGGTGAGCGGGGTTCTCGACCCACGGTGAGCGGGGTTCTCGACCCACGGGGGTTCGGTTCCCCGAGTCGTCTTAACCAATATGCTCGCGAGGCAGGGATAGGCTTCGTCGATGACGACTCCTATGTCGCTGGCTCGCCCTCGTTGGTTGGCTTGGAAGATGGCCCTCACTCTATCTCTAGAGGGGCAGGCCTTTGTTGGGTGCGGTCGGTCGCAAATTCCACAGATGGGTTTTGAGGGTTTGGTTTTGTACCGCGAGGCACGTGCTGCGGAGGCGGGGCTTGTTCGTCATGGAAGGTCGTCCTAGGTGGGCTCCTTGGCAGGGGGTGCTGGTAATCGGTCGAAGGCGTTGATGATGATAGACGCAGGTTGGTTGGTTGGTTGGTGACGGTTTGGGAAGGAACGGTGTCACTCGTGGAGCGAGTTCCGGTTCTATCCTTAAAGTCGCATAGTGGCGCGGGTACTCACGTCGGATGATCTTAGGGAGCCTGGTGATCTTCGTCTCGAGGCGGCGCTAGCGTTGGGTCTGGTCTATGAGGCGAAGGTTCTCCTTGTTGGTCAGCCCAAGAAGGGCATGGACCTACCTACCTAACCGTCTGAGGGCCAGGAGGGTACTCGTTTCTGCCCCTCGACTGGAATCCCCAGGTTGGTGGCGGTCTTGGTTATGGCATTCGTCGGGGCATCCTCTTCGGTCTCACTCGGATCCTGCGATGCCTCTAGTTGAGGCGGGCCTATTGTCGGCTGCGCTCTTAGGACGAGGCACCGAGGAGTGAATGGCGGGGCTTGGTAGGACAGCCCATGGGTGTTGGTGTCGCTCGCATGCCCTTGGTCTGGATGGATTGGGCTCGTGGGACAAGAGTCGGCGATGGTATCGGGTCCATTAGCTTCTAACTTCGTGAGCGTCGCAAAGCTTGTTTCGATCGACGTGATGGTGTTGGTTCTGCACGTTTGAGAATCTTGTAAGTTTGGTTGGCACGCAAATGTTGCATGCCAAGGGTGGCGGAGTTTCGCCTGTTCGGGGCTAAGTGTATCAATCCGAGAGAAGAAAAGGAAAAGAGAAGCAGAAGGTTTTTTTGTGTTTCGCCTTCGTCGGGGAAGGATCGCAATCTAGTGCGGTGGATAAAAAACCGGCTCTGATACCACTTGTCACGGGCCGAGAGTGCTCCTGGCTCTCGTTGAACCCGTGCGGCGCCTGAGCGTGCGGTTCGCGTCTCTTGCGCGGTTCCATCAGACGTCGGGCTAGCCTTTCATTCGAGAAACAAGGTGGGCTTTCGAGAGTTCGAGTAGTGCAAGACCGGCTATGGTCTTGATCCTCCCGTGGTTAGCTAGCACGAGGGATCGATGGTGGTAAGCTCAGTCTCATTGAGGGAGAACCGAGTCTTGGCCGAGAAGTGAGGGAGGAGAGGTGATACGACCGAGGCTTAGTTGGAGCATGGAAGATCAGAAGATTAACTCCCGTAGTCCACTCGGCTCGACAATCTTTGCCAAGGTCAACCTTTGAGGCACGAGCTTCCGGGTCCATGGATCCCGTTCTCTCGGCCATCCTCAAAGGTTCCCCAAAATGAGGAAGGGCCGACCCTCTAAGGAAGGATATTTGTTATCCAACCTCGGAAGGGCTCGGCTAAGGTAAAGTGAAGGAAAATGGAGAGACCCTCGGAAGCGTTCATTGTCGAGAACGTCCAAAGATTCAAGCCAAGTGAGCCGAGGATGAGTCCCGGGCGATTGTGCTCGCTGTCCAGAACCCACAAGTATACACAGGGCGGTTTTGAAAGCGTGTTTGATCGGGAGAGGTCCGTCCACGGCGCCCGATCCTCCTAAGTCTTTTAGGAGTTTGATAGGTGACATGGATCGGTTGGTTTGGACCTATTCGAGTCCTCGAAGGTAGAGATGAAGGAAGGATAATACAATAGTTAGTCAGAGTTTAGACTTACCAAGGGACGAGAGAACACCAAATAAAAAGGAAAACACGTCTTGTTTATTAGGCCGGGACTTAGCGTGTGAGCCCGCGGTCGTTGAAGTGTTGGCGTAAGTAGAAGTGGCCCGGGAGCTTGTCGTGGTCGCCCTGGAATGTGTCGTTGTCGCGGAAATGGCCCGCGAGCGGCTGTGGGCGCTCGGTTTAACGTCACGACGGAGTCTTTGCCAAAAGTGGCCCGCGAGCGGCTGTGGGCGCTCGGGGCAATGGCGTAGTGGAAATGGCCCGCGAGTTGTTGTGGACACTCGGGGCTCCGTCGAGGAAGTGGCCCGCGGACCCTCGGTGGTGTCCGCGATTGCTGATGTCGTTGGTTAAGTCGGAAGTGGCATGTGGCTACGTCGTGGGCCACGGGTGTTGTCGGTTGAGCCGGTTGCGTCGAAAGTGACTCGCGGTTGCGTTGCGGGCCACCAGCTTCGGTCTTGGGCGCCGTTTCGCATGATGGTCGAGAAAGTGGCCCGTGGACAGAGTTTAGTCCACGGGGCACCGTTGCTTTGACGAAGACGTCGTTGTGGTCGTAAGCGGGCCACAATCAAGGCTCCGTGACGCTTGATGTGGAAGTGGCCCGCGAGTCCCACGTGGGCGTTCGTCGGTTTCGTTGTGTCGGTAGCCTCCGAAGGATGGAGACGCGGGTCATACAAGAGTTTATGCACGACCCGAGCGGTTGCGAGGTTCGGAACGTCACACTTTGGGCGAAAAGTTATGGTCAATTTCCCCAGGGTGTGACATACTCCCCCCGCAAATCCCTTGACGCCCTCGTCAAGGAGAGTGGTGGTGACGGCGTGGTCGCCCGTAGAGAAGGTCTTGTCCGTTGATCCATGTGGTGCTTACGTCGAACTGCCATCGAATGAGGTACTCGCGACGGGGAGGCAAGTGGACATGGTAGACTGACCTCATGGTGATGATCTCGGCTATGTCGCTCGCCTCGGGCGGTGTCGAAGTCGTCGATGGATCGGGCAGCTTCTGTCCGTGTGTGGTCCTCTGCAGTAGAAGCACTAGTGTGTCGGTGGGGACGACCCTCTTCTATGACTTTGCCGGGAGTGCTTTAGAGGAAGGTGACGACTTGCCCGGGGAGCGGCCTTGATCGTGTTTAGGCAACACCGCGAGGGAGAACTCGGCCCGGTTCAAGAACGTATTGTGGAGTGTTGGTGTTCCCGTGGTTGCTTCCCCTTCTTGGTGAGATCCATGATTGGTGCGCAGTCCTTCGGAATTGGGTGCCTTTGTGGCTCTGAGGGTTCGGCAAGTGTTAGGTCTCGAGTTTGAGTGACGACAGACGTCGTACGAGCTATGTGGTCGTTGAGGCCGCGGGAGATGTGGTCCACCAGCAGCTGTAGAGCGAGGAGGGAGCCTTGAAGGGCTACCGGAGTGTTGTCTTGGTCGTCTTCCCATCTGGTACTCGCATTCTGTGGTTGTTGTGACTCGTCGGGCCCGGAAGGTTCCTCAACGAGAGCCGGTGAGCATTTGACCGGAGAGGGCGTGGCCTCTCGGCTAGTGGCAGACCCATCCTTAATTTTCATTAGAGGTTGAAGGAGGATGTCGATGAGGTCCGTCACGGCGTGGTCGTGAGTTGTTGGAAGGGTGTTGTCGAGTCCGTGGTGGATGGCAGCAAGATCTTGGAGGGTTGAGAACCCTTGTTGAAACCGATTGTTCCACCACTCGTGGTGACCCGATGGAACCCAAGGGTGTTGACTGTCTTGCCCTTCCGAGATGGGGGGGACGGAGAGGGAGTGTCGATGCTCGGACACGGTCTTCTAGCTCTTGGAGCGTCGCGAAGTCATGGTTGTCGAGCATGTTGGTTCTGCAAGTCGAGAACAACGTAAGTTCGGTTGGCACGCAAATATCGCATGCCGATGGTGGCGGAGTTTCGGCTGTTTGGGGCTCGGTGTATCAATCCGAGAGAGGAAAGAAAGAGAAGCAGAAGGTTTTTTTGTGTTTCGCCTTCGTCGAGGAAGGATCGCAACCTAGTGCAGTGTGATGCAAAATTGGCCTCTGATACCACTTGTCACGGGCCGAGAGTGCTCCTGGCTCTCGTGGAACCCGTGCGGCGCCCGAGCGTGCGGTTCGCGTCTCTTGCACGGTTCTGTCAGACGTCGGGTTAGCCTTTCGTTCGAGAAACAAGATGGGCTTTCGAGAGTTCGAGTACTGCAAGGCCGGCTATTGACTTGATCCTCCCGTGGTTAGCTAGCACGAGGGATCGATGGTGGCAAGCTCGGTCTCATTGAGGGAGAACCGAGTCTTGGTTGAGAAGTGAGGGAGGGGAGGTGATACGACCGAGGCTTAATTGGAGCATGGAGGATCGAGAGATTAACTCCCGTAGTCCCCTCGGCTCGACAATCTTGCCAAGGTCAACCTTTGAGGCACGAGCTTCCGGGTCCATGGATCTCGTCCTCTCAGCCATCCTCAAAGGTTCCCCAAAATGAAGAGGGGTCGACCCTCTAAGGAAGGATATTTGTTATCCAATCTCGGAAGGGCTCGGCTAAGGTAAAGTGAAGGAAAAGGGAGAGACCCTCGAAAGCGTTCATTATCGAGAACGTCCAAGAACTCAAGCCAAGTGAGCCGAGGATGAGTTCGGGGCGAGGTGGACCGACGTTGTGGAGTCGGCCCGTGTTGGCGTCGCAAAAGTGGCCCGCAGACTTAGCGTGTGAGCCCGCGGTCGTTGAAGTGTAGGCGTACGTAGAAGTGGCCCGCGGGCTTGTCGTGGGCGCCCGGGGCTGTGTCGTCGTGTCGTTGTCGCGGAAATGGCCCGCGAGCGGCTGTGGGCGCTCGGGGTAACGTCTCGACGGGGTCGTTGCCAAAAGTGGAGACGTCGTTGTGGTCGTATGTGGGCCACAATCAAGGCTCCGTGACGCTTGATGTGGAAGTGGCCCGTGGCTATGTCGTTGGAGACAAAAGTGGCATGTGGCTGTGTCGTGGGCCATGGGTGTTGTCGGTTGAGCCGGTTGTGTCGAAAGTGGCCCGCGGTTGCGTTGCGGGCCACCATGTCCGGTCTTGGGCGCCGTTGCGCATGGTGGGTGTGAAAGTGGCCCGTTGACATTCCGCGGTCCACGGGCGTCGCTGTTGACGATGTAGCCCGCGGTAAGTGTGAGTGGTTCCGAAGACGAGTTTGATCGAGGCATTTGCTCGTCGTTGAGTGGACCGTCTGTAGTCCAAGTCCATATAGGGACTTGTAGTGAGATCTTTTCTGCGTGGGAGCCTGGGCAAGCTTCCTTGAAGCGTGTGGGCTTACTTTACGCAGACGAGATGTGGGTGTGAGAACCCGAGGTGATCGAGCTCGAGTGACCGTTAGTCGCAGCAAGGGCGATTTCGGAAGGGAAATAGTCCGAGGTGTGACATACTCTTCCCGTGAAGTCCTTAACGTCCTCGTCAAGGCTCGTCGTGGTATGCCTTGATAATGGCGTGCGGGAGAGAGGTTGCTCGTTCCCATGTCGAGTATGTTTCGGGGAGGTCCTTCAACTTGACCAAGTATTCGAGGTAAGGGGGACCTCCGCTGATAGTGACGCTTGGTTGTGTTGAGGGGCCTGCTTGGGTCCGCTTCTTGTAGGTGTAGCCGGCCTTGTACCTTGGCGAGTGTTGGGTTCCGATGATGAGCGTCATTTGGTCCTTGGTGAGGAGGAAGGCGTCGACGAAGGGGATGAGGACAAACTTTTGTCCTTGGATGAACTCCATGCCTATGATGACGTCGTAGTCATCCATGGGGCAGATTATGAAGTTGATCCTTCCCCGCCAGTCGCCTAGTCGTAGAGGTACTTCGCAGACGACTCCGTTGACAGGAATCGGTTAGGAGTTGACGGTCTTGAGGGTTGAGAGAGAGGGCTCGATGTGTAAGACGAGTCATCGGGCTTCGGCCTCTCTCATGAAGCAGTGGCTTGCTCCAGTATCCACCATGATGGAGCCCCTTGACGTACAAGAGGTCGCGGTGTGGCTCCTCGTGAGGAGAGGAAGCTGTAGATCCGAGGCGTGCGCAAGCCATATGGATCTCGGGTTCCTCCGTTGTCGGGAGTGGTTGTTCGGCGTCTTCACCTTCTTCTTGGTGAATGATGGTGTTCACGCACGCGGGTTTTGTGTGGACATTCGCGTGTCCAATGTTGTCCGTGGCAGATGTGGCACGGGCTCGGAGGCTTTCCCAAAAAGGGGTCTCGTCCCGGGGGTCCTCGGTTTTAGGGTGGTGGCCTCCTTTACCGTTGCGGTTCGGGTGGTAGGATGCGTCGGGGGTTCCCCGAGGTGGTCGGTAGGTTCCTCCGTCCTTGGCCTTTCCTCGGTCGGTCGCGGAGGAGGGTTTTGGCGTCTCATTCATCTTTTCCGCCTGTGTCAGGGCGGTGGAGATCTCTCAGACGTCTTGGAGTTCGAGGGCGCGTCGGGCCCAGTGTTGCAGGTTTTCTAGGAAGTTGAACAAGAGGTCAGCGTCGCTCATTCCTGAGGTTTGGAGCATGAGGGCGGAGAAGTCTCGGACGTACTCGCGTAAGGACGAGGTATGTTGGAACTCCTTCATGCGCCTTCGGGTATCCATGAGGGCGTCCTTCGGGTAGAATTGGTCCTTCAGGGCCTCCTTTAGGGTATCCCAAGAGTTGATGGAGCAAGTGCCGGTAACGACTTCGGCATGCTTGCGTCTCCACCAAAAGGCAACCGTGTCTTCAATCCTTTTCTTGATTTGGGGGCTCCTTCCTTGCATAGGAAGATCTTATCATGATGGGAGGGATCTTTCCTTAAGAGGACAAGATCATGCACGATTGTGGGGATCACCATACTTAGGTAGATCTTGTCTTGGTGCCTAAGTCTTGAAGGATGGGCTGGTCGAATTGGAATGGTCTTGGCGTTGCAAGGCCAGCTCGATGAGAAAGGTGAGGCCCTCGTTCGTCGTGGGCGCGGTTGGCGATGGCCCTTTGGTCTGCGGGGCCGATGTGAGTCCAAAGTGGCCCGTGGACATTCTGTGGTCCACGGGGTTGGCTTGTACGTTGAAGAGTGGGCAAAGTAGCCCACGATGGAGCTTCGGTCCATGGTTGATGTGGTGGCGTCGAAGATGTCTTCAGAATGGCCCGTGGGTTTGTTTGTAGCCCATGGGGTGGTCGTGATCGTAGAAGTGGCCCGCGGGGCTAGCATGGGCGCCCGCGGGGTCGGCACGCCCGTGGACCGCGAAAGGGGCCCGCTAGCGATTGCGGGCGCTCGGGGCAAGGTCGTCGAGTCGGTGTCTCGGAAATGGCCTGCGAGCGGCTGTGGGCGCTCGGGGTAGCGGGGCGACGTCGTTGTCGCCAAAGTGGCCCGCGAGCGGCTGTGGGCGCTCGAATAATCGTCATGGAAGTGGCCCCCGGATCCTCGTTGATGTCCGTGGGTGTTGATGATGTCATGGGAGACAGAAGTGGCTCGTGGCTATGTCGTGGGCCACGGGTGTCGTCGGTTGAGCCGGTTGTGTCGAGAGTGGCCCGCGGTTGCGTTGCGGGCCACCATGTCCGGTCTTGGGCATCGTTGCGCATGGTGGATGTGAAAGTGGCCCGTGGACATTCTGTGGTCCACGGGCGTCGCTGTTGACGTTGTAGCCCACAGTAAGTGTGAATGGTTCCGCAGTCGAGTTTGATCGAGGCACTTGCTCGTCGTTGAGTGGACCGTCCGTATACCAAGTCGGGGAGCTTCTCCTTGAGCTCCATGGAGTCCATAGAGGGGACTTGTGGTGAGGTCTCCTGCGTGGGAGCCTCGGTAAGCTTCCTTGAACCGTGTGGGCGTACGTTACACTGACTAGATGCGGGTGTGAGAACCCATGGTGATGGAGCCCAAGGGACAGTTGGTCGCAGCAAGGGCAATTTCGGAGGGGAAATAGTTCACATCCAGGGGAAATTGACCACAATTTTTTGCCCAAAGTGTGACGTTCCGACCCTCGCAACCGCTCGGGTCATGGATAAACTCTTGTATAACCCGCGCCTCCATCCTTCGGAGGCTAACGACACTACGAAACCGACGAGCGCCCACCTGAGGCTCACGGGCCACTTTCACGTCAAGCGTCACGGAGCCTTGACTGTGGCCCGCGAACGACCACAACGACGTCTCTGTCAAAGCAACGGTGCCCCGTGGACTAAACTCTGTCCACGGGCCACTTTCTCAACCTCCATGCGCAACGACGCCCAAGACCGGACCTGGTGGCCCGCAACGCAACCGCGGGCCATTTTCGACACAACCGGCTTAACCGACAACACTCGTGGCCCACGACGTAGCCACGGGCCACTTCCTTTATGAAGCCCCGAGTGCCCACAACCACTCGCGGGCCATTTCCACGACACCATCACTACGCCATTACCCCGAGCGCCCACAGCCGCTCGAGGGCCACTTTTGCAGCAACACCGTCGCGACGTTACCCTAAGCGCCCACAGCCGCTCTCGGGCCATTCTGTGACTCCGACGATACGACACTGCCCCGAAACCCGCAGCCGCTCGCGGGCCACTTCTACCTTCGAGGACTCGGGTGGGTCCAAACCAACCGATCCTTGTCACCTATCAAACTCCTAAACGACTTAGGAGGATCGGGCGCCGTGAATGGACCACCCCCGATCAAACACGATTTCTAAACCACCCTGTGTATACTTGGGGGTTCGGGACAGCGAGCACAATCGCCCCGAACTCATCCTCGGCTCACTTGGATTGAGTCCTTGGACATTCTTGACAATGAACGCTTCCGAGGGTCTCTTCCATTTCCTTCACTTTACCTTAGCCGAGCCCTTCCGAGGTTGGATAACAAATATCCTTCCTTAGAGGGTCGGCCCCTCTTCATTTTGGGGAACCTTTGAGGATTGCCGAGAGGACGGGATCTATGGACCCGGAAGCTTGTGCCTCAAAGGTTGACCTTGGCAAGATTGTCGAGCCGAGGGGACTACGGGAGTTAATCTCCCGATCCTCCATGTTCCAATTAAGCAACGGTCGTATCACCTCTCCTCACTCACTTCTCGGCCAAGGCTCGGTTCTCCCTCAATGAGACCGAGCTTGCAATCATCGATCCCCCGTGCTAGCTAACCACTGGAGGATCAAGACCATAGCTGGTCTTGCACTACTCGAACTCTCGAAAGCCCATCTTGTTTCTCGAACGAAAGGCTAGCCCGACGTCTGACAGAACCGCGCAAGAGACGGGAACCGCACGCTCGGGCGCCGCACGGGTTCAACGAGAGCCAGGAGCACTTTTGGCCCGTGACAAGTGGTATCAGAGGCCAGTCTTGCATCACACCGCACTAGGTTGCGATCCTTCGCCGACGAAGGTGAAACACACAAAAACCTTCCACTTCTCTTTCTTTCCTCTCTCAGATTGATACACCGAGCCCCAAACAGGCGAAACTCCGCCACCATCGGCATGCGATATTTGCGTGCCAACCGAACTTACGTTGTTCTCGACTTGCAGAACCAACATGCTCGACAGCCATGACTTCGCGACGCTCCAAGAGCTAGAAGACCGTATCCGAGCATCGACACTCCCTCTCCATCCCCCCATCTCGGAAGGGTAAGACTGTCAACACCCTTGGGTTCCATCGGGTCACCACGAGTGGTGGAACAATCGGTTTCAAAAAGGGTTCTCAACCCTCCAAGATCTTGCTGCCATTCACCACGGACTCGACAACACCCTTCCAACAACTCACGACCAGGCCGTGACGGACCTCATCGACATCCTCCTCCAACCTCCAATGGAAATTAAGGACGGGTCCGCCACTAGCCGGGAGGCCACGCCCTCTCCGGTCAAATGCTCACCGGCTCCCGTTGAGGAACCTTCCGGGCCCGACGAGTCACAACAACCACAGAATCCGAGTACCAGATGGGAAGACGACCAAGACAACACTCCGATAGCCCTTCAAGGCTCCCTCCTCGCTCTACAGATGGTGCTGGACCGCATCACCCGCGGCCTCAACGACCATATAGCTCGTACGACGTCTGTCGTCACCCAAACTCGAGACCTAACACTTGCCGGACCCTCGGAGCCACAAAGACACCCAATTCTGAAGGACCGCGCACCAATCATAGATCTCACCAAGAAGGGGAAGCAACCCCGGGAACACCAACACTCCACGATACGTTCCCGAACCGGGTCAAGTTCTCCCTCGCGGTGTTGCCTAAACACGATCAAGGCCGCTTCCCAGGCAAGTCGTCACCTTCCTCCAAAGCACTCCCGGCAAAGTCAGGGAAGACGTTCTTCCCCACCGACACTCTAGTGCTTCTACTGCAGAGGACCACACACAGACAGAAGCTGCCCGATCCATCGACGACTTCGACACCGCCCCGAGGCGAGCGACATAGCCGAGATCATCACCATGAGGTCAGTCTACCATGTCCACTTGCCTCCCCGTCACGAGTACCTCATTCGATGGCAGTTCGACGGAAGCACCACATGGATCAACGGACAAGACCTTCCCTACGGGCGACCACGCCGTCGCCACCACTCTCTTTGACGAGAGCGTCAAGGGATTTGCGGGGGGGAGTATGTCACACCCTGGGGAAATTGACAACAATTTTCCGCCCAAAGTGTGACGTTCTAACCCTCGCAACCGCTCGGGTCGTGCATAAACTCTTGCATGACCCGCGCCTTCATCCTTCGAAGGCTACCGACACAACAAAAAAGAGGAGCACCCACGTGAGACTCGCGAGCCACTTCCACATCAAGCGTCACAGAGCCTTGATTGTGGCCCGCGGACGACCACAACGACGTCTCCATCAAAGCAACGGTGCCCCGTGGACTAAACTCTGTCCACAGGACACTTTCTCGACAACTATGCGTAACGGCGCCCAAGACCGAAGCTGGTGGCCCGCAGCGCAACCGCGGGCCACTTCCGACGCAACCGGCTCAACCGACAACACCCGTGGCCCACGACGTAGCGACGGGCCACTTCCAACTCAACCGACGACGTCAGCAATCGCGGACACAACCGAGGGTCCGCGGGCCACTTTCTCGACGGATCCCCGAGTGTCCACAACCACTCGCGGGCCACTTTTGGCAAAGACCCCGTCGCGACGTTACCCCGAGCGCCCACACCCGCTCGCGGGCCATTTCTGCGACAACAACACGACGACACAGCCACGGGCGCCCACGACAAGCTCGCGGGCCACTTCTACGTACGCCAACACTTCAACGAACGCAGGCTCACGAGCCGTTCGCGGGCCACTTTTGCGACGCCAACACGGGCCAACTCCACAACGTCGGTCCACCTCAATTCGGCCAAGTCCACCAAGTCGAAGCCCGCCAAGCCCACTTCCGAAGTCAACCAAATCAAGAAGATCACCACTTGGTCCCCAAGTCACGCCACCTTTCCTTTCCGGGAGCAAATCAACTTTACTGGTGATTTGTTTCCATTTAGCTTAAGATCGTGTCTTTAATATAGATTGTATTTCCTTTCATAGCATAGCCGAGTCTCCTATAAATAGTGGAGCTCTTTTCATTTGTAGTTACGAAGTCACTTGGGGAGCTACTCCTCCCTAAAGCCGAAGAAGTCCCGGCCTAATAAACAAGACGTGTTTTCCTTTTTATTTGGTGTTCTCTCGTCCCTTGGTAAGTCTAAACTCTGACTAACCATTGTATTATCCTTCCTTCATCTCTACCTTCGAGGACTCGGATCGGTCCAAACCAACCGATCCTTGTCACCTATCAAACTCCTAAAAGACTTAGGAGGATCGGGGGCCGTGGACGGACCACCCCCGATCAAACACGCTTTCAAAACCGCCCTTGGTATACTTGGGGGTTCGGGACAGCGAGCACAATCGCCCCGAACTCATCCACGGCTCACTTGGCTTGAGTCCTTGGACGTTCTCCACAATGAACGCTTCCGAGGGTCTCTTCCTTTTCCTTCACTTTACCTTAGCCGAGCCCTTCCGAGGTTGGATAACAAATATCCTTCCTTAGAGGTTCGGCCCCTCTTCATTTTGGGGAACCTTTGAGGATGGCCGAGAGGACGGGATCCATGGACCCAGAAACTCGTGCCTCAAAGGTTGAACTAGGCAAGATTTTCGAGCCGAGGGCACTATGGGCGTTAATCTCCCGATCCTTCATGCTCCAATTAAGCCTCATTCGTATCATCTCTCCTCCCTCACTTCTCGGCCAAGGCTCGGTTCTCCCTCAATGAGACCGAGCTTGCCACCATCGATCCCCCGTGCTAGCTAAACACGGGAGGATCAAGACCATAGCCGGTCTTGCACTACTCGAACTCTCGAAAGCCCATCTTGTTTCTCGAACAAAAGGCTAGCCCGACGTCTGAAGGAACCGCGCAAGAGATGCGAACCGCATGCTCGGGCGCCGCACAAGTTCAACGAGAGCCAGGAGCACTCTCAGCCCGTGACAAGTATGTCACACCTCGGACTATTTCCCCTCCGAAATCGCCCATGCTGCGACCAACGGTCCTTCGGGCTCCATCACCTTGGGTTCTCACACCCGCATCCCGTCAGCGTAACGTACGCCCACACGCTTCAAGGAAGCATACGGAGGCTCCCAAGCAGGATACCTCACCATAAGTCCCCTCTATGGACTTCATGGAGCTCAAGGAGAAACTCCCCGACTTGAACTACGGACGGTCCACTCAACGACGAGCAAGTGCCTCGATCAAACTCGCTTGCGGAACCATTCACACTTACCGCGAGCTAAAACGTTAACAGCGACGCCCGTGGACCACGGAATGTCCACGGGCCACTTTCACACCCACCATGCGCAACGGCGTACAAGACCGAACATGGTGGCCCGCAACGCAACCGCAGGCCACTTTCGACACAACCGGCTCAACCGACGACACCCGTGGCCCACGACATAGCCACGGGCCACTTTTGTCTCCCACGACATCATCAACACCCGCGGACATCGACGATGATCCGTGGGCCACTTCCATGACGATGCCCCGAGCGCCCACAGCCGCTCGCAGGCCACTTTGGCGACAACGACGTCGCCACAATAACCCGAGTGCCCACAGCCACTAGCAGGCCATTTCTGAGATGCCGACTCAACGGCCTTGCCCCGAGCGCCAGCAACCGCTCGCGGGCCACTTTCGCTCACACCAACGTGCAAACCCCGCGGGCGCCCACACTAGCTCCGCTGGCCACTTCTACGATCACGACCGTCCCGAGGGCTACAAACAAACCCACGGGCCATTCCGAAGACATCTTCGACGCCACCACAGCAACCATGGACCGAAGCTCCATCACGGGCTACTTTGTTCTCTCTCCAACGTACAAGCCAAGCCTGTGGACCACGGAATGTCCACGGGCCACTTTGGACTCCCATCGCCAACCGCGCCAACGACGAACGAGGGCCTCACCTTTCTCATCAGGCTGGCCTTGCAACGTCAAGCCCGTTCCAATCCGACCAGGCCATCCTTCAAGACTTGGGCACCAAGACAAGATCTACCTAAGTATGGTATGATCCCCACAATCGTGCATGATCTTCTCCTCTTAAGGAAAGATCCCTCCCATCATGGCAAGATCTTCCTATGCAAGGAAGGAGCCCCCAAATCAAGCAAAGGATCTTCCTCTACATCGCAAGACTCCCCCGAATCGTGGCCGGTCAAGGATTCCCTCCCCACGATTCACGACGCTTTCCTTTTCTAGCTAGGCCTATCAACTAGTATAAATAGTATAGGTCTCTCACTGTAATCTTCACCTTGGAACATTGGCCCGAGCGCCTTTCCATCGTAGATAAACATCTCTTGCCCGCCACAAGGGCCATATCTATCGTCTCTCTCTACACTCTATCAAACACACTTACATCTCGGTTCCATTTGGTTGGTCGAGAAACTCTCCCAACCAAGACCGATCTTACGCTTCCGCACTCTCAAACAACCCTTAAAGGCTTGTTAGGTCAACTGCCTAACGCCGCACGGACCGCACAACTCTCGGCCCGTGACAAGTGGTATCAGAGCTGGTTCTCGGCCAGCTTCCTCACACGCTCTCAACGATGACCTCAATCCAAAAAGGTACGTACCATCAAGGGGGAACTTATTCCTCCACAATCGCTTCCGCACACGCCATGGCCAAATCGGCCACCACAAAATCCAACCTCGCTTCTACGTCGGGGCAAATACCCCCCGACCTCCGACGTCGGATCTGACTTCCACTGAGGACGTCACCATGGATCCACCCGGAGACAACAACCCCATCGAAGGGTACGAGTCCGACGACCGTGGTAGGCCGCAAACTCGCGCCACCACGGCCGCACAGACCAAACCCACCGGTCCAAGTCGCAACAAATCACACTCCCGACTTAATCACCTCGAAGAGATCACGGCACGAGTAGAAGACCAACTCCCCGCTATCGTTACCGAGATCACTAGAGTCGCGGCCCAAGGAGCCGAGCTGCGCATGGACTTTGACGATCTCCTTCGCCAAAACGAAGAACAGATCGGCCAATTCGACCACGCACTCATACGGTTGGATCAGACCGAAATGGATCTGGCCTAAACCTCCACTTTCGTCGAAGGTATGGCTACTAGAGCCGCCCGAACGGAAATCCTCTCCTTTTTCAAGGACATGGAAGCCCGACTCAACAAGAAGGTCGAGGACGCCATACGCGATCAATTTCGCGACGTCACCTCCCCCGTTCTGGCATGCCCAACCGACCTAGATCGGATCAAAGGAGTCCTCGAGACTCGACCAGGCCCAGGAGCCACCAACGACTCCCCGGTCCGAGCCCTCGAAGCTCCAAGACCGCGCCCTTACAAAGGGCAGCGCGACGGTGAAGCCCTCGAAGGTTTCATCTAGGAGATGGAACGATACCTCGAGGCACAGCCGCTCTTCAACGACGGGGCGCGACTACGGGCAGCCACTTTCTACTTAGAAGACACGGCCGCCATTTGGTGGAGACGCAAGCATGCCGAAGTCGTTACCGGCGCTTGCTCCATCAACTCTTGGTATACCCTAAAGGAGGCCCTGAAGGATCAATTCTACCCGAAGGACGACCTCATGGATACTCGTAGGCGCATGAAGGAGCTTCGACATACCTCGTCCCTGCGCGAGTACGTCCGAGACTTCTCTGCCCTCATACTCCAAACCTCAGGTATGAGCGACGTTGACCTCCTGTTCAATTTCCTCGAAAACCTGCAACCCTAGGCCCGACGCGCCCTCGAACTCCAAGACGTTCGAAACATCTCCACTACCCTGACACTGGCGGAAAAGATGAAGGACACGCCAAAACCCTCCTCCACGACCGACCGAGGAAAGGCCAAGGACGGAGGAATCAACAGACCACCTCGGGGAACCCCCGACGCATCCTACCACCCGAACCGCAACGGTAACAGGAGGCCACCAACCTACAACCGAGGACCCCCGGGGTGGGACCCCTTTTCGGGAAAGCCTCCTAGCCCGTGCCACATCTGCCACGGACAACATTGGACACGCGAATGTCCACACAAAACCCGCGTGAACACCTTCATTCACCAAGAAGAAGGTGAAGACGCCAAACAACCACTCCCGACAACGGAGGAGCCCGAGATCCACATGGCCTGCGCACGCCTCGGATCTACAACTTCCTCTCCTAACCAGGAGCCACACCGCGACCTCTTGTACGTCAAGGAGCTCATCAACAACAAGACCACCCCCATCATGGTGGATACCGGAGCAAGCCACTGCTTCATGAGAGAGGCCGAAGCCTGACGACTCGGATTACACATCGAGCCCTCTCTCTCAACCCTTAAGACCGTCAACTTCTAACCGATTCCTGTCAACGGCGTCGTTCGCGGAGTACCTCTACGACTAGGCGATTGGCGGGGAAGGATCGACTTCATAATCTGCCACATGGATGACTACGACGTCATCCTAGGCATGGAGTTCATCCAAGGACAAAAGGCTGTCCTCATCCCCTTCGTCGGCGCCCTCCTCCTCACCAAGGACCGACTGACGCTCATCGGCGGAACCCAACACCCGCCTAGATACAAGGCCGGATCCTTCTACAAGAAGCGGACCCAAGCAGGTCCCTTACCACAACCGAGTGTCACCAGCACGCCCTCTTACAGCCATGCCGCCTCCTCCAACGCAAGTTGGCGCGCCCCCGTCGCGGCCCGCGACCTCATCTTCGCCCTCTAGTGAATGGACGACTCTCTCCCGAAACGGCGAGATCAAGGAAATCCTCGCCGAAGGCACCGTCACCGTCAGCGGAGGTCCCCCTTACCTCGAATACTTGGTCAAGTGGAAAGACCTCCCCGAAACCTACTCGACATGGGAATGAGCAACCGCTCTCACACACGCCATCATCAAAGCCTACCACGACGAGCCTTGACGAGGACGTCAAGGACTTCACGGGGGGAGTATGTCACACCTCGAACTATTTCCCCTCTGAAATCGCCCTTGCTGCGACCAACGGTCCTTCGGGCTCCATCACCTTGGGTTCTCACACCCGCATCCCGTCAGCGTAACGTACGCCTACACGCTTCAAGGAAGCTTACGGAGGCTCCCAAGCAGGATACCTCACCATAAGTCCCCTCTATGGACTCCATGGAGCTCAAGGAGAAGCTCCCCGACTTGGACTACGGACGGTCCACTCAACGACAAGCAAGTGCCTCGATCAAACTCGCCCACGGAACCATTCACACTTACCGCGGGCTACAACATCAACAGCAACGCCCGTGGACCACGAAATGTCCACGGGCCACTTTCACACCCACCATGCCCAACGACACACAAGACCGGACATGGTGGCCCGCAACGCAACCGCGGGCCACTTTCGACACAACCGGCTCAACCGACGACACCCGTGGCCCACGACATAGCCACGGGCCACTTTTGTCTCCCACGACATCATCAACACCCGCGGACATCGACGAGGATCCGCGGGCCACTTCCACGACGATGCCCCGAGCGGCCACAGCCGCTCGCGGGCCACTTTGGCGACAACGACGTCGCCACGCTACCCTGAGGGCCCACAGCCGCTCACGGGCCATTTCCGAGACGCCGACTCAACGACCTTGCCCCGAGTGCCCGCAACCGCTCGCGGGCCACTTTCGCACACACCAACGTGCAAACCCCGCGGGCCACTTCTACGATCACGACCGTCCCAAGGGCTACAAACAAACCCACGGGCCATTCCGAAGACATCTTCGACGCCACCACAGCAACCATGGACCGAAGCTCCATCGCGGGCTACTTTGCTCTCTCTCCAACGTACAAGCCAAGCCCGTGGAACACGGAATGTCCACGGGCCACTTTGGACTCCCATCGGCCCCGCAGACCAACGGGCCATCGCCAACCGCGCCCACGACGAACGAGGGCCTCACCTTTTTCATCGGGCTGGCCTTGCAACGCTAAGCGCGTTCCAATCCGACCAGCCCATCCTTCAAGACTTGGGCACCAAGACAAGATCTACCTAAGTATGGTATGATCCCCACAATCTTGCATGATCTTCTCCTCTTAAGGAAAGATCCCTCCCATCATGGCAAGATCTTCTTATGCAAGGAAGGAGCCCCCAAATCAAGGAAAGGATCTTCCTCTACATGGCAAGACTCCCTCGAATCGTGGCCGGTCAAGGATTCCCTCCCCACGATTCACGACGCTTTCCTTTTCTAGCTAGGCCTATCAACTAGTATAAATAGTATAGGTTTCTCACTGTAATCTTCACCTTGGAACATTGGCCCGAGCGCCTTTCCATCGTCAATAAACATCTCTTGCCCGCCACAAGGGCCATATCTATCGTCTCTCTCTACACTCTATCAAACACACTTACATCTCGGTTCCATTTGGTTGGTCGAGAAACTCTCCCAACCAAGACCGATCTTACGCTTCCGCACTCTCAAACAACCCTTAAAGGCTTGTTAGGTCGACTGCCTAACGCCGCACGGACCGCACAACTCTCGGCCCGTGACAAGTGGTATCAGAGCCTGGGGAAATTGACCACAATTTTTCGCCCAACGTGTGACGTTCCGACCCTCGCAACCGCTCGGGTCGTGCATAAACTCTTGCATGACCCGCGCCTCCATCGTTCAGAGGCTAACGACACAACGAAACCGACGAGCGCCCACGTGAGACTCGCGGGCCACTTCCACATCAAGCGTCACGGAGCCTTGATTGTGGCCCGCGGACGACCACAATGACGTCTCCGTCAAAGCAATGAGCGCCCACAGCAAACTCGCGGGCCACTTCTACGTACGCCAGCACTCCAACGACCGCGGGCTCATACGCTAAGTCCGCGGGCCACTTTTGCGACGCCAACACGGGCCGACTCCACAACGTCGGTCCATCTCATTTCAGCCAAACCCACCAACGATGAAGCCCGCAAAGCCCACTTCTGAGGTCAAGGTCTGACCGAATCAAGAAGATCACGACTTGGTCCCCAAGTCACGCCACCTTTCCTTTCCGGAAGCAAATCAACCTTAATGGTGATTTGTTTCCATCTAGCTTAAGATCGAGTCATTAATATAGATAGTATTTCCTTTCATAGCATAGTCGAGTCTCCTATAAATAGTGGAGCTCTTGTCATTTGTAGTCACGAAGTCACTTGGGGAGCTACTCCTCCCTAAAGCCGAAGAAGTCCCGGCCTAATAAACAAGACGCGTTTTCCTTTTTATTTGGTGTTCTCTCATCCCTTGGTAAGTCTAAACTCTGACTAACCATTGTATTATCCTTCCTTCATCTCTACCTTCGAGGACTCGGATCGGTCCAAACCAACCGATCATTGTCACCTATCAAACTCCTAAAAGACTTAGGAGGATCGGGGGCCGTGGACGGACCACCCCCGATCAAACACGCTTTCAAAACCGCCCTTGGTATACTTGGGGGTTCGGGACAGCGAGCACAATCGCCCCGAACTCATCCACGGCTCACTTGGCTTGAGTCCTTGGACGTTCTCCACAATGAACGCTTCCGAGGGTCTCTTCCTTTTCCTTCACTTTACCTTAGCCGAGCCCTTCCGAGGTTGGATAACAAATATCCTTCCTTAGAGGGTCGGCCCCTCTTCATTTTGGGGAACCTTTGAGGATGGCCGAGAGGACGGGATCCATCGACCCGAAAGCTCGTGCCTCAAAGGTTGACCTTGGCAAGATTGTCGAGCCGAGGGGACTACGGGAGTTAATCTCCCGATCCTCCATGCTCCAATTAAGCCTCGGTCGTATCACCTCTCCTCCCTCACTTCTCGACCAAGACTCGGTTCTCCCTCAATGAGACCAAGCTTGCCACCATCGATCCCCCGTGCTAGCTAACCACGGGAGGATCAAGACAATGGCCGGTCTTGCACTACTCGAACTCTCGAAAGCCCATCTTGTTTCTCGAACGAAAGGCTAACCCAACGTCTGACGGAACCGCACAAGAGACGCGAGCCGCACGGGTTCAACGAGAGCCAGGAGCACTCTCGGCCCGTGACAATCAAGGCCTTTTGCTGCACCATCTTTTTCTCATTAGAAGAAGATGAGTTCAATTCAGTATTAAATTATTTGAGGGAATATTTTTCCATGATTCTATTTTGTCTCTGTTAATCAATTTATGAGTTTTTTATTTTATTTTTATTTTATGCTTTAGTCTCCTATACAAATAAAGATGTATATGCATGTTGATGTTGTGTCCTCATCAAGATTCTTGACTTTCCTCATGACCTAACACTTTTACAAGTTTTGTGTGTGTCACTTATCATCTTGTTGGTGGAGATATGCAATAATGCACACCACCTATTTGATGAAATGCCTCATCCACAATAATCAACATGTTTTGTGTTTAAGTTGTTAATTGTTTGTTTAATTGGATATGTTGACATTTTCTGATCATTGGAATTGTTTCTACATGTGTAGATCTGTAATGGGTCTTCAGATTCTCAATGCCCACAACCTGTTTGATGAAATGCCTCATCCAGAATAAACTGACTAATCAACATTTTTGTGTTGACTGTTTGTTTGAATGGCTTGATTGACCCTTTCTGACCATTATAATTGTTTCTACATGTGTAAATATGTTCTGGGTCTTGGTAGAAAAGTCTTGATTCTTCATGCACACCACCTGTTTGATGAAATGCCTCACCCAGAATAATCAACATGCTTTTGGGTTAGTTGTTTGTTTAATTGGATATGTTGACATTTTCTGATCATTAGGGTTGTTTCTACATGTGTAAATCTGTACTGGGTCTTTGTTTGGTCTTGATTCTTAATGCACACCACCTGTTTGATGAAATGCCTCATCATCCAGAGTAATCAACATGTTTTGTGTTCACTGTTTGTTTAATTGGACCTGTTGACCTTTTCTGACCATTGGAATGGTTTCTACATGTGTAAATCTGTACAGGGTCTTCGTCGAAAGGTCTTGATTCTCGATCATTTAATTAGGCTTTGCTTGATTCTCCAGCATGCCCAGATCAATAAACTATTGCTCCTATTGTTTATTATTTGATAATGCTTTTGTATATTCTCTGTATATTGCATTTTGCTTATGGTTTTCAGTTTTCACTTCTGAAGAGTCTTGTCCGTCCTACGATAGATCAAGCTTAAGATCATAAAAAGTAGGGATGTTTCATGTTCCCATGATCCATTTCATGATGATGTCTTGTTTACTAGGATAAAAATCGTTCTTCAGCAATGGCTTTTGTTTTCCACCGTCGAAACGGAAAAGGAAAGAAAGTTGCTCATTTCACTGCTACTAGTGCTGGTGCATTATACAATCATGTTAGAGAGAAAAAGAAGATGTTTATGATGTGAATATGCCGATTAATGACCTATTGCTCGCGTCACTCTCAGCGCGTTTTGATCCATGATTTTTCAATTTGCTGCAAGTAAGTTTCAATTATTCTCTGTAGGATGGTGACTCCATAATCTTCATATGTTCTCATCTTTTTTTTATGCCTTTGGATTTGTGAAATCTTTCCTCTCCCTTCTATAATGGGTCCCTCTCCTTTGGCCATTCACAGAACAATAATTTTGATTGTCACAAAGCTCTTGTTTTTTAATTCCTCAACTTTGTTTAAATAGCCTTTGATTCAATGGAGCTTCTCATGAGTTTTACCAGAATCTCCTTTTAACTGTTGTGGAATACATAAAGCAATGAAAGGAGGTTTTCAAGTACATCAGCTGGTTAAAGAGAAAGGTACTTCAATAACTCTCTTTCTTTTGTTATTTTCCTTTTCTTTTCGTGTTTTTCAAACATTAGGGCCACATAACATGATCAATACTACTACATTGTCAATAATTATATTCCTTTCTTTGAATATCAACAATCTGCTAGATGGCTAGCATGATAGCCTTATTGCTTGCTGGGGAAGAACCTCCCCACCCTGGCTTGCTGTGAATTCGGACCCACCATTTCTTTTTTTGATCGTCTTGTTCATGATTTGATCCGCGAGAGTGATCATGGGTCGATGCCACCATCGCAGTCACTTGATTGGTGTCTTCTTATCAGTAAACTTGTTCTTTACTTGTTACCATAATCAAGTTACTATGGTTTTGACATAAAACCATTGACCTGCATAAGTTTCATGGATGTTCTTTTACTAATCAATCTGAAATCTTTATAGCTTGTAAGATCAATCATTGGATTTTGATTCGGGTGATCGCAGGCTTTGACCAAAACCCGAGAAAGAGATCTGAAGATCGATCTAATTCTATTCACTTTTATCGATTTCTTGTTGGCCATTTTGGCCCTCCCTTTTTTTTCCTTGGGTGGGTGAGAACTTCTTTTTTCTCTTTTCTTGATCAGATCACCAGCTTGGATATGGATTGCAGACACATAACCTTTGGAATATTTCTTTAAGCTACTTTTATGCAGAGTAAGTCCTCTTGATTGCTTTCATATTACTATATATAATAAAAGTGCACATCCATGAACAATGTGGACCTTTTCAGATCAAGGAAAAACTTGTATTGACCTTTTTTGCCATTCCTTATTGTGTTTAGTGTTTACATTGCCAAATGTGTGCTGATGATCTGCTTACATGAAATTGGGTTCCTAAGTGTTAGGTGTACATGTCTGAATTCAGGTCCCACGTCGGATAAGTATGAGATATAAGGAGAGTGCATATACACATTGAACACAAAACCTAAGAGGCTGGTCTTTTGGGTTAAGAGAGAGGAAGGTGGATCGAGTTAGGTGAACCAATAGGTTTTAGAACCATAAGCGTATCAGGTTAGAATTGCCAGATGGGTCAGTGGGTAAGTGTGCAATGCGATTTAGATTCAAATGTGTGAGCAGACCGAAAACTTAATAGGTGAGTAAACTTTAATGTATATTAAGGTCTTCTTATTTACGTGATCCTCCTTGGTAAGTCCCAATTCGTCCTAACAATAAGATCCTTCACTATATGAATAAATTTTAATGAAACATTACATGGCCTCTTTTGGGTCATTCAGCTGAAGATGAAAAAATTTGTATTGCATAGGAAGTTTCTCTTCATTTCAATAAGAAGCTGTGCTGGTTTCATTGTTTTTGTTATCTGTGGTACTTTTTTATGAAGGAAGATATAGCAAGTTAAGGCCCTACAGTCTAAGGCTAAGATTCTTTGATTCCTCTATCCCTACAAAGAACAAAAAGAATCTGCCAGTGAGAGTGAATTCAAAAGAAAGAAAAGAAAGAGAGAGAGAGACCCATTTGGCATTCTCTTTCACTTTCAATCACCAAAAAAGAAATATCCATTAACATCAATATCTAATAATACAATAAGCATGTGTGGGGTTGGAGGGGTTTTTCCTTCTCTCCGTCTTCTGCCCGACTAGTTCCCGATTAGTCTCTAAAATGTATCTATGCCCTGATTAGCGCCTGTCGTTTTTTAGAGCGTTGGGTCTAGCTTAGATTTCCTGTTCTAAAAAAATGACATGAATATATATTTTTGGCCTTTGAAAGTTTCTTAAGAGTGTTTGGGGGCAAGCACCCATTATTCATAGTGGTGGGGGATATCTAAATACATGAGGGAATCAAGCAAGATGAGAGGGAGATAAAAACAAACCACACACTTTTTTCCTCTTTTCTCTGCTTTTAAGGACTCACAATTGAACTGTGTTGCTTTCTCTGTTTTTGCTGCATCATAGATTCTCTCCCTCCCCTTTTCAACTCAAATAATATAGCAAAAACAAACAATTTAAATAAAGAAAAGTAGGTATGAAATGGGAGAGAAAGAGGAAAAAAGGAGGAGGCACAGCTCATGGCATATATTCCTCCAACATAACCCCACTTATGTTTCCAGATATGGAGTGAGAACATAGGACAACCCAACCACTCCTCCTAATTATAAAAAGAGGACTCCACATATATACACATATACATATTTTTATGCTTATGTTTATGTTTATGTTCCAGTTTCTGCTCTGTCATATATGGATCTGCAGAATATGCAAAACCAGAACTTGAGCTTGGTTCTCTCCACTGATGCAAAGCCTAGGCTGAAATGGACTCCAGAGCTTCACCAACGCTTCGCCGAAGCTGTTTCTCAGCTCGGAGGGCCAGAGAGTGAGTACACAAGCACATATCATAATTCTTCATTTTTGTAATCTTCGCTCGATTTTTTCTAATGCGTTATTTTTTACCTTAGAGGCGACGCCAAAGGGGCTGATGAGAGCGATGGGGGTGCCTGGACTCACTTTGTACCACCTGAAAAGCCATTTACAGGTACTTTCATGATTGATAAGTAGTTCAATGGAAAAGAAAACAGCTGAAGTAACAATTAATCATTTGCGATCTTCTTGTTTCAGAAGTATAGGCTCGGGAAGAGCCAGATCGCGGAAAGCTCCATTGACAGTAAGCAAGAAGGTGAGTTCTTATGTTTGTTTTGGATCAAAGATTCACAAGTCGTGCCATTTGGGTTTTGAGGGAAATTCTGATCTTTACGGTTTGATGCAGATTGCAGTGAGATTCAAAGCGATGACGGAACCTGCAATGAGATCAATGAGTAATAGTCAGAACCCATTTGTTGAAAATGGATTTGGATGCAAAGGGATATGTGAAGAGATTTGATTTTGATTACATGTTTTGTTTTATTCAGAAGCTTGCAGATCACAAAAGCTCTACAAATGCAAATGGAAGTGCAGAAGAAACTTCATGAAGAAATTGAGGTATGGTCAATGAGAATGGACATTATAGAGTTTACTTTACATCATATCTTACATTTAAAATGACTATGGGCCGCTGGTTCCAATCGACATGCTGACGGTATTGCTGATTAACTGTTATGATAAAAAAATTAAAATAGATTCACATATAAAAGAGAGACGTTCTTTCTTGCAGGTGCAGAGGCATCTGCAGCTGAGAATCGAAGCGCAAGGGAAGTATTTACAGTCTGTACTGAAGAAGGCGCAAGAAACGCTTGCTGGGTACAACTCATCGTCTCTGGGAGTCGAGCAGGCGCGAGCAGAGCTCTCCCACTTGGTCTCAATGATCAACTATGGATGTCCAACCTCCTCATTGTCAGAACTAACAGAGGCAAGAGGCTCGAGCCCGAAACGCGCTGAAGGAAAAAGAATCAGAGGCACAATGTGCTCCATGGAGAGCTCTCTGACGTCGTCCGAGAGCTCTGGTCGAAAAGAAGAGAATCAACCTCCATTAATGGACATCAGCCCTATCGGCCAAGCTGCGGGGAGGAAGAGAAGCGGAAGCACGAGCTCTGATGACCGTTGCGTCGAGCAGCCATCTGCTAAAAGATCACAGCAGCTGTTAATGTTTGACTTGAACAGCAAGTATCAGATAGATTTGAACACAAGGGAATAGAACAGTTTGTGTCAGATGGGTTTTGAGTCATATAGTCTATTATGCAGTAAACTTGTGCTGAGGAGATGATTTGTTTATATATAAAATATGTATATTTGTTATGTGTATGGACCCTCAAGAACTTCTGAGAGTTGCAGATGATGATTTAACAGTATTCAGAAAGTTTATTGAAATGGGTACTGATGTATAAAGGAAAGAATTGCTGAGGGATTAGGGTTTCTGGTGGTGCAATGATTCTATACATGTTTAGTTACTGAACAAATCAGGGCTTTGTTCTGACATGTTATAACCAGAGTGTCATGGATATCGGGAGATCCCGGTGAAATCACGGAAATTTTCATATATTCGCGACGATACGGCAAATACCGGTCAACTATAGTCAAACCGGATAATTTCAAATTAATTTCGGTTTAATTCAATTAATTCTGGTCTAATTTGATTTAAATCAATTAATTCCGGTCTAATTTGATTTAAACCAATTAATTCCGGTTTAATTCGATTTAAATCAATTAATTTTGATTTAAACCAATTAATTCCTATCTAATTTAATTAATTTTGGTCTAATTCGATCGGATTTGTTCCAACACACTTAATCTGGTTTAACATTTATGTTGTAAATTATAAATAATAAATATCATTCATTTTACATATAAATTATAAACTAAATATCATTCCTTTAGGTTATGCCTCTGGTCCAATGCATTTAAAATTGATTAAATATCATTCATTTTGTTTTTAATAAATAATAAATATGAATATTTATTTATTTATTTATTACAAAACGCATTCTACTGCGTTCTTCTCGCGATCTCCCTGAGTTTGTTAAATCTCCTTTTTTTCATTTGACCGGTATATCCCCACGATCCGATATCCATAACATTGGTTATAACACGTGTTTAGTTACTGAACAAATCAGGGCTTTGTTCTGACATGTTATAACGAGAAAGATTTAATGTGGAAACAAAAAGTAATCGAAAGTAAAGTGATAATAGGAATATACCAATTTTTATGGGGTTTATTGATAATGTGTTGATTACGTCCATTGACAGAGAGTGAAATCTTATTTGAAAGAAACAGTGATTAATCATTAAGTTCGTTGGATCAATCTATAATTAGCTAAGTTCTTTGGCAAACATACCATGTAGTCAGGCAGGAGGCTAACTTGCGCCCCAAACCCTCAGTTCGGGCGCTTCTCTCCTGGATCATAACACGAACTTAACGTGACAAGAAATATAAAACTCAAGTTAATCTCAGGTTATAACCTTCAGCTCTATTGCTCAATTTGTCGTGACAAAACCAATGACAACAAACGTAGTATTCTGAAGCGCTGGCTTCGCCAGTCATATATTGTCGTGGCGAATCATTCGACAAACATACCATACAGCCGGTTCAGGGGCACCTTGACCCCTAGACACTACCTCACTGACTAATATCGATGAGACCATCATTCTGACTAATCTCAGTGAGTCCTGATGTGATTCAAAACACATGTAAAATAACTAAATCATGAAAGTCACTTTAACTCCACTGGTCTGTTGACCTTAGTTTGTGTCTTCACACTCAAGTATCATTAGTTTGAAACATAAAAGGTTATGGTAGGAGAAATCATCATAGAACTAGTAGCAGCATCATTGTACACTAACCAGAGAGAGAAACAATCATTATCAGCTAAACCATGCGTAAGATTAACTAAACAAAAACACTTAAGTTTGTCCCATGGCATGAGAGATTGATGATAGCTACACATCCCATAAATGATTCTGCTCTCTTCCTCTAAAACAACACACCAGACATGGAGCTTACACTTACACAGACACTTGCATTGCTACTCAGTTTCTGTTTTTCTTTATCAGCTTCTTCACAGTCTCAAGGTATGTTTATTACTGATTTGACAATTTTCTCGCACAACTATAGTTTAGTAGTTAGATTTTAATTTATTATATTAATTTTCGTTTATTACGAAATGACTAAAACATCTCTATATAATTTTCAGGTTTTCGAAAACACGTCATTCTCTCTTTTTCTGCATTTGATTTGACAATATTTTTCATTTACTGTGAATGACTAAGATATTCATATTTAGCTTTCAATTTTTTTAAAAAGACATGTATGAGAAATAACTTATTTTCGCACACTTTACCATTTCAGATGACTTTGAGGTGTTCATAACAAATGTAGCTGACATCCATATATTTCCGAAACGCCGAATTTTGCAGGGAAAGACCTTCCTTTCTTGACTTCAGATGCGGAAGAGGTCGCGGGGAAGTCTTTCGACTACATTATTGTTGGAGGTGGAACTGCAGGCTGCCCTCTAGCTGCAACCCTCTCCAAGAGCTTCTCTGTGCTCCTCGTCGAGAGGGGCGATTCACCTTTCGACAATCCATTGATATTTGACAGGAGCAAGTATGGATTCTCACTGCTCCAAGCTGATGAACACTCATCAGTGGCCCAAAGCTTCATGTCAGTGGATGGGGTTGGGAATGTGAGGGGGAGGGTGCTTGGAGGGTCATCAGCCATCAATGGAGGGTTCTACAGCAGAGCCAGTGTTGATTTTGTGAGGAGGGTTGGGTGGGAGGAGGAGCTGGTGAAGGAGGCTTATGAGTGGGTTGAGTCCAAGATCATCTTCAAGCCTGAGCTGAGCCCATGGCAGTCTGTTGTGGAGTTTGGGTTTCTTGAAGCTGGGGTTGAGCCTTACAATGGGTTCAGTTTGGAACATGTTGAAGGGACTAAGATTGGTGGGAGCTCTTTTGATGAGTGTGGGAAGAGGCACACCTCAGCTGATCTTCTCATGGCAGGGAATCTCAAATCCATGACAGTCCTTGTAAATGCAACTGTCAAGAACCTTATTTTCCACAAGAAGAAATGTAAGTACATTACAAAGTCAGTTCACATAGTGTTATAATGAGAAAGATTTGATGCGCAAACAAATTAGCAATCAAAATAACATAATAACACCAAGAATTTTACGTGCTTCGTTAACAATGTGTCGAGTGGAAAAAATAACTTCATTAGAGAGAAACGTCATGGGCAAACATTTGCATCGATTCGATTTTTTCCGAAGTTACATTTGTGTAGTTTTTATAATATTACAGGAAACGGGAAACTTAATATGATAGGAAACGGGAAACACGAGTTCTTTTTAAAATTGTAGCCTCTAGTTTTGACTAATGGTTTGTCATGACAAGACCATCGACAAACATCCCAGTGCGTTGAATTTGTCGATCAGTTTAACGTGACGACTATTTTAACAAGCATAGCATACCGATGGGCCGGGGTCCTCTTTCCCTCGGATCCCTAGACCGGACACTTCTCCTTTAGACCCTGACTTGCTGACCGGTCAGCAATACTACCGTACTGACTGATCTCATTGAGTCTTATTCAATTCAAGACATATCTAACAATTATGTCATATGATGCAGGTAATGAAAGTGAGAGCATAGTGAGAGGTATAAGATTCATGAAGAGCAATGACAACAACACAGAAGAGACCTATGAAGCATATCTCAATCAGGATGAGAAGTCAAGCTCCATTGGAGATGTCATTTTGACAGCAGGAGCAATAGGGAGTCCTCAGATTCTCCTGCTGAGTGGGATTGGACCAGAGAAGCACCTCACTGATCTCAACATAACAGTAATGGTGAACCTGAGTTTTGTTGGTCTAGGAATGAAGGACAATCCAGGCATTGCCATTCTTGCAGACACACAACCTAGAAATCAGCAGCCAGAGCCACCTCAAGTTGTAGGCATATCCAAGGACTTCAAAACCATCATTGAAGCTGGAGTCATACCAACAAGCCTCAACTCAACCAGAATGCCAATTGCTGCCAAAGTCGCCTTCCCGGCGTCAAAAGGGAAGCTTGAGCTCAAAAACACAAATCCAACACAAAACCCATCAGTCACATTCAATTACCTGCAGAAAGAAGAAGACATGCAGCAGTGTGTGGAGATATACAAGTTAGTGCAGAGAGTTGCAAGGTCTCAAGCAGTGACCATGTTTCTTGGTACTGAGTTCAGTAAACATGAGCTGACCAGTGAAGACCAGCTGAGGAAGCTGTGCAAGAAGAATGTGAGGACTTACTACCATTTCCATGGTGGGTGCTTGGTGGGTTCAGTTGTGGATGGGAACTATAGGGTGTTTGGGGTGAAGGGGTTGAGAGTTGTGGATGGATCAACATTCCATGAATCACCAGGGACAAACCCAATGGCCACTGTAATGATGCTTGGAAGGTACCAAGGGATCAAGACCCTCAGAGAAAGGAGAAACTCAAATGCTCCTTCTCCTGAAACTCAACAATACCCATAACAAAAATCTTGAAATTTTTCATGTGTTTATTGTATCACTATATCAATGTTTTTCCTTCTATTGTTGTTCAAGTTCATGAAATGATTGTTGGGGAGAACATGCATTTACTAAGGAAGAGCATATAACACAAAGAAACTCATATACATATAAAAGTTCATACACTAGACCCAAAATTATAGCAAATCAGGTCTTGGTTCTAAGAGGAGTCATGAAAATTTATTTTTGATAGAACTTGTTAGGGAGAACCAAGCCTGACAATCCTAACCTGATTCACTCATGGTAACAAGATCCTACCGGCCCATCTGACTCCATCCGCCGTGACTCTTAGGATCCATTTACATGCCAACTTGATGAGATTCATTACTCCATCCCATCTAGACCCATAACCATGAAAGAGCGATCATACTTCCATCTGTTACCGGCTCTAAGAGAGTACATCGACCCGCTTACCAGGAGAGTCACGAAATCTATCTTTTGATAGAACTTGTTGGGAGAACTGGGCCTGACAATCCTGGCCTGATATGCTCATGGTTACAAGATTTTAGTGGATCGCCTGACTCGATAAACTAACATGACAGCCCGATGAGATCCTTGCAAAACTAGCTTTAATACTACTTGTCAACGGGGTTTACTACGGAGGAGCACACCACATAAGAAAGCACATATGTATAATAGAGTTTACACTTAGATCCAAAAAACTAACCTATCAAATCTTGGATTCAATGTGTGTATAAGCGTTTCTTGTACCCGTAACTATCCGATGTGAAACTTTGAACACACATATTAATCTAACAATAACCTCAAGAAAACAAGATATAAAAAACTCACTTATCATTCTGCAGACAACCCGAATAACATTTTCAGGTTTTTATCATTGAGAATGTCAAGAAAGAGGGGTAATACATAAAAATTTGATGACAATCATATCTAGAAGGAAGGGAATTCAATATCAGAACCACATTTGCCAGAGGGAAACACAGGACACTCAATGAGTTGTGACCCAGAAGTGTCCACACACAAGTACACCTGGTAGAGCTGGCTATTCCCTGATGAGCCCTCATTACATTCTATCCATGGAGTGAACCCAAGTCCTTGCTTTACAGCATCTTTAATGTCCTCCAACGCGTAAGATCCTCCATCAGCATGAATTCCTGTTACATTCTCTTCTATTCACCCAAAACACTTCTGAACATAGAAATTAACAATCAGTGTAGAGATTGAGATGGTTATGTACCTGCGCTTTCGAGAACCAGGAGGAGGTCTCCTTTCTTTTTCAGGTCAAGTGCTGCCTCAAAGTAACCATGTTGGTCAAGGACAGACTCCGAACATGTACCGTGTTTGTCCCATTCATGTGACCAGAAGGCTGTGCCATTGTTGGTTGGACAGGACAGTGTTGGCCAGCTCTTCTCCATGTTGCTGGTGAGGTCTGATATCTTTTACAATAAACACAATAGAATGAATCAAACAAAGAACACGATACTAAAAACTAGATGATCCAAACACAAAAGGACTCAAGACTCTTCTTTTCCATGTTTATGGCAATGACAATAGGTGGAATCAAGAATCGTGCTCGTTTTGTTCATTTTGTACTCTTATGGCCAAGCCGATTTCGTTTACTCCAATGATGAACTATTCATCACTGTTGACATAGTAATCATAATGACACAAACACAAATACATTTTGTAACTATCTCTAAACTAGTTGATGACCCTTAAGGACATCGAGTACCTTGGATGGATCGAAGGGGCTGTTTGGATCACAATTTGATGGGTAAGAGCCATTCTTGTAGTTAGGCCACAGACCATGGATCCCAAAATCTGCAGCAGGCTTCCCTGTTGACGGGTAGCAACAACTACTCTGCGTGTCACAGAACGATCCTGGCCACTGCACACCCAAAAACCACTATGCCATTCAAAAACTGGAGACAATAACAGAATTTAACACGAAAAAACCAATGCAACTGTGACCTGTTGCACAAAGTAGAAGAAATCAAAATCTTGAGAAACAGCAAAAACTGCAAGGTATTGTATGATCAGAAGCGGGATCGTCAAGAAGATTGAGCCTTTGGACTCCATATTTCTTTTCTTGAAAACTTCGAAAACTAAATAGCTTTTGAGATTATCAAAGTGATGGGGTGCTAGATGCTAATTGGATGTATTTATAGGAAAGAATGGGAAAAACAATTCATTCTGCCTGCCAAATTAGGCTTCACAATTTTTTGTCATACCCAAATTTATGCTTTTACATTAAGCCATATAGTGACAAGTCATGCATAACACAACATTTCTTGCACACTGCTCATACAATACAAGTATTTCATGTTAAGCATAGTAAACATCATTTGGCTTTACATGATTCAGCTGATCACATCACATTATTCTATGTACAATCACATGAAGCCACAAAGTTGTTTCAGTATCATATCAAAGACCAAAAGAGCAGCTTCCACATCATTGCACTTTCAGCACACAACAATGAGATTGCTCACCTTGGTTCATGGCTTCATGTTTGTGCACACCTTCTGTTAAAATATAATATTAAATATTTTCTATTCCTATTATATATTAGTTTATTACCTAATATCTAAGTTTTTCTATTGTCATTAGTATTTTCTAATTACCTTAATTCCTAGCCTATATAAAGGGCTCTCCCCTATTGTATTTTACACAATACACAACTATCAATCATATCAATAATATTCTCTACACTATTTCTATCACCTTCACATGGGCAATGAAGAGTACAATACCTGGTTCAGGCATTTTATCAAACACCTGGTGGGCATGATCCGTTAAGGTGTCGATTTGGGTTTGAGAAGCACGGATTAATCATCTTGTTGATGACAAAGATGTCATTTGGGATATGGTTTTGATGGTGAAGACTGGAATTTGCTTCCACTTTGCTCAATTTTAAGTGTTTTTTTGCGTTTCTCTTCAACTCTGTAAGGTTTTGTGGAGGGAAGAGGCTCAAATGTCAATGAAGAGATTTAATGGGCCTTGGCTCCGTCGAAAATGGGCCCAAACTATATTGATTTTGGTTATATATTTTTAGTAAATCGACCAATTATGGAGTCAAAATCGACTGTTAATAAAAAAGAACCAAATTGAGATGTCACATAAATATGAAGCATGAATTTCGATTCCAATGTATGTCTATATTCTATAACCTTAACCTATGACTTAATTAGTATGTCACAAAAATTCTAACGTCTTTTACCACATGATATAGAATTCAAATAAAAAACCAAACTCAAACCCATAACCATATTGAAGTGAATAAATTATGTAATCAATTCTAGAATAAGGTCCACATGGCCAATCAGGTCCCTAAATCGGGACAAAAACCATCATATTACGTTTCAGTTCGGTTCTAACTGAAGAACCACCCGACTATCATGTCAGTTATAACTGACCCGAATTCTTCCATCAGACTTAGATATAGTTCAACAATATTAAAACCGATTGGTCCGTTTTTTTTTCCAGTTTTTACCGAACGATTCTGATAACCGAACCATGAACCTCCCTACTTGTACTTGTAAACCCATCATTGTTGAGCTATCTTTTTGCTTAGTAAACTCTATACATCTACACAAGTTAACTTCACAAATGATTCACAATCTGTTTGAGTGAAATATAGGTACCCACAACACCAACACAAGAAGCAACCACCACAATCCCCACAATGATCACCAGCTCCAGCCCAAAACTCCTTGAAGACTCATTGATCTTGAGGTAACACAAGCACGGCAACAACATGGACACCGTGACGCTCAAGAAGGCGCCGATGAAGGCCATAATGTAGCCAAAGAACGGGACGGCCAGCGCCACGATCACCGTGCTGCAGACGATGACCGACCTGACGAGGATGCTGATGGACCTGCTGTTGTAGAAAGGAGAGATGTCCTCAATGGCCGTGGCTATGGGAGTGATGATCACTGCGTATTTGGACAATGGGTTGATGAGTGTTATGTATATGGCGATCTTCGAGCTGACCTTGTTTACGGGCAGGTTTAGGGTTATTTGGGAGTTTAGGGTCTGTCCGTACATCAGGTAGCCGAGGACTGCCATGGATCCGTAGGTGAGTGTGCTTGTGACGAAGCACACTAGTAGGACCTGCAAATGAGAGAGGGGAGATTCATGTAAGTGATGAGACAATGATCAATGTATTAGAAAACGGCATAGGCGCTGCGCTGGTCGAGCAGATAGGGTCTATGAGAATTATTCGGGGACTGATCGAACTAGTCGGGGATTTAATTTTAGATGCGAGTAGTGATACGATATTGCTCTATGCAATTCTTGCTGATAAAAGGATTTTGGTTCTATTATGTTTACCTTTGGAATCGGAGAAACGATTAACCGCTAACGGTTGGGAGCATTCGGATTTCATAGTTAGAGGTGAAATTCTCTTGAATTTATGATAGACGAACGTCTGCGGATGCATTTTCCAAGGATAGTTTTGGTAATCGAGAGTGAAAGTTGGGGGCTCGGAGTCGATCAAATATTGTTCTGGTCTCGACTATAAACGATGTTGATCAGGGATCGCCAGAGGATGATGCTTACAGGACTACTACATCTTAAAAGAATCGACGGAAAAGTACCATCAAAAGTGGAGCATGCGACTTGATTTGACTTAACGCGAGGAAACTTACGAGGGATTAAATATAGTAAGATTTGACAACATGAGAAGTCTTTCTTAATTCTGTAAGTTGGAGGTTCGAAGAATATCGAATATTGTTACTTATCAGACTTCACCGACACCTAATAAGAAATCTGACTTTTTTGAGTTAAGGGGTATGAGCCACAAGCCTAAAACTTACTAGAATTGACAATAAGGGCGACCAAGAGTAGGGCCCGCAAATTATTAATTACACTCAACACAGTGAAACATACCAGATACAAACATAGTAAAGACTAATCGTCAAATTTAAGAAAGCGACAAAATAATGATTTCGGTCTTATTTTATTGACATTCAAAAATCAGAGTAATGATTAGCATAACGAAGACACGAGCAAATCAAAATGTTTAGATTAATGAAAGCCGAACAACCATAAAACCATTCATCATAAATGTTTTCATCAATAAGAATGAAAGTCGTCACAATCTCTATCGCACGAAAAATCAGAGTTTTCGGGTTTTGAAAAAAGTACAATCGCAAGACCGAAAACTCAAAGACCACCACTAGAGTGGACCCCACGGCTTAACGTGCCTTTTAACACGAAAAAACTCACATGGTCTAACCGAACATAGTAAGAATTAACAGACGGAGATAACAACATGTGTTTCTATTGCACTTGATGTTACCTTGGGGAATTGAGTCCTATCCTTCATGGAATTGCACAATGTGGGAAACACAGCATGGCCACAGTAACAAAAAGTGAACAAGCTCACAGCAGTGGACATTCCTCCCCAACTCACCACCCTCCCCTCCTCACCAAACCCAACACCATCCACACCACCAACCCAAGAGACACAGACCACCAGAACCGCAGAAGCCACCACCCCACCGGCAGAAACATAAGCCATCATCCCCAAACTCCTCATCCACGTCGTCGGGAGGATCGCCAGCGCGGTCAGGAGAACAAACCCTTGCCTCCCCCCGATCTTGAACCCGCCAACCTTAAAGCTCATGTGCGGGAACAGCTTGTCAAGGTTGTCCCCTTCCAGGATGAGAAACTCGACCGCCACCAGGTACAGCTCCAGGTACATGAAGCACGACACTATGGCCCTCCCCTTGAAGCCGAACGCCAGGTGGCCTATGTCGGGGTAGGACCTGATCAGGGGGCTGGTGTCCATGCAACGCTGCAGGAGCAGGCCGGTGTACCAGCAGAGCAGCGCGACGGTGAAGAGGAGCGTCAGGCTCAGCCACCCTCCCTGGGAGAGGGCGTATGGGATCGACAGGATACCAACACCTGGAGGAAACACGTGAGTTCAGAGTCCCACATCGGAAGTGACTCTGATGAGAAGTATAGTACCTGATAAGGTGTTGAGGCCGTTGAAGCATGTCCTGAGGAAGGTGGTTCCTTTGCTTGGAGGCTGGTCTTGGTTCTCCATTGGGTCTTCTCTTGTGGGAGTTTCTTTTATTTCTCTTGTGATGCCCACTGCTGAAAGTGCTGGTGCATATATAGGACAGTTTGGTTCCAAGAAAATTAAACCAGAATCGATTTTAACTGAATTATTTTCCATGTATTTTTCACGATACTGTAAAAACCGTTAGGCGCTAGTCAGGCAAGGGGCATTTTGAGGAATAATCGGTGATTAAACGAAAAATAAATCGGATTAAATGATTAATTGGAAATTATAATTGATTAATCGGGACTATTCGGGAGATTAATCGATAATTAGTCGGAAAAGACGGAAATTTCTATATTGGCACGATATTTTTAAGATGAATGACATAAAACAAGGCGTGTGTCCGAAATGGTCTATTCTCATATTAGTTTTCTGTCGGTTTAATCTCTACAAACCGGTTTGTAGTTGAAATAATAATAACTAAATCGAACTACTTCAGTTCTATCCAGTTTGGTTTTTCTCGTGTGTCGGTTATAAGAACCATTTTCATATATTTCGTGTCCCGGTTAATGAAGATACAGACTTAGGATGAACCACAAGCCCGAGCGATCAGTTTTCAGTTCAGTTCAAATAGGAACGGAACCCGTTTGTAGTCGGTTTGTACTTAGACTGGGATGACAAAAAAACCTCGATAATGGTTATTCATTAATGGAGGGGAAAAAAGTGACAATCCTTGGAGATAGTGAGGATGAGTAGATTGGCAATTCAGGGCTGAAACAGGAAAAAAAAGGCAAAATGGGCAGGTTTTATTTTGATTGCTTATTTCTATGTTATGGTGACAATTACAGGTCCAACCTCCCAAAAGGAGAGGCACTATCATCACATGTTGCAACCATATTGTTCAATTTATGACACTTCCTTGTCTCTCTCCGATATGGTTATTGGCAAGATGAGACGTGTGGATTGTTTCTTCTCCACCATCGATCCCATGCATTTATATCTCTTTCTGAGGTTAGCTTTCTTTGATGTTCTTGTGGAACTGTAAAATCATGCTTTATTACCATATCCTAATATATAACAAGTTTGAAAACTCATGGAACATGGGATGTTTGGCACCAAATGTGAGTCAAAACCCAAACTAATAGCTAGAATCTTTTGCGTTTGCTCACACTATATTCAAAAGATGTGAATTCAATCACTTAACCAAACGTACCTTTGGTGACATCTGATAAAACTGGAACGATACTGAGAAAATTAGCATGAGATGATATGCGCAAATCGATAAACAGTCCAAAAAATTATTAGAACACTACTATATGCACTACCAAATTTTTGTAACAAGGGCGGCGACAAGGGCTCGTGTTCAAAGAGGGAAAAGACGACGCAACGGCAACAGATGTGCGCAGCCCTTGTGACGCGGCCATAAACTCGTTGTTTTGAAACAAATTAATGATGCGTGCGTGTTTGTGTATATATGCACGCAACCCCTATTAAGGACTGCGTGCTTAGGAGGCGCGTACGCAACCCTTATTGTTAAGGGCAGTGTACGTATTGTGTACGCAACTGCAAATTAAATAAGGGTTGCGAACACTCTAATACGCAACTCTTATTTATTTTGGCAGCTGCGTACGTCTCTAGGTACGCTTTGTTTGTTTTTTTGGGTTAAATTTTTTTTCCACTAATTTGCTTTGTTTTAATCTTTTATTAAAGCATTCTTTACTGATAAAAAGAAAATCATTAGGTTGAGTAACAAGGCCGGTAATCTACTTATATTAAGTTGAACTTTTAGGTGTGTTCAGTTTCTCACATGGTATTAGAGCCAGTGTTCTAAAAGTCACCAACCAGTTTGATTAGTTGCTTATTAGTTTTTAATTAATCCGATTAATTTTTTTTAGTTCCCAAAGGTTTTACCCGTCCAACTAGCGTCGTCTTCAAAACACTTATAAGAGTTGACCAAACGAAGGATCATCTCGTTGTTCCACGTGCAGAGTCTGAGTTTTCCTGAAATTCTAAGCAAATAGTGATAAAAACTACTGAAGAAGTAAATGGGCAAAGCACTGAGACAATTGGGTGGTGAGAAGAGGAGCATTTTCTCCACCACCTCTTTAATTTGGGTGCTGTTCTTCAATGAATTTCAATATAGCTGTCCATTTTACATATCAATAATCATTATTTGACTACTTAACTCCTCAAGAAATTTCAATTTAATAAAGTTTACAAAAAGATGCATCCACAATCCAAACAATAGGGTCAACATTGAGTGTTGTTTAGGGGACAAGTTCAATGGATTTGTTGTTGTAGCTAAGAATCAAATTTTCTTGCTGCAAATCAGACTTAAGCTTAGTGTCAGACCTTTTGCAAGCATGATTGTATAATTAATCTGTTTAATTGGGTTAATCAATACCATAATTATTATTGATTAAGAATCAACACAAAGGTAGCTAATGACAGAGACCAAAAAAGCAAAGCAAAGCAAAGCCAACCAGTTTTTTGTATGGATTCAGAGTCAGCTATTGGGTTTGGCACAATTTTCTCCAGAGCATGCTTTACTCTCTAATAGCCAATTAGCAAGAAGAAATGTTTGTGCTCTTACTATTTTTATTATTGCAAAGCATGATGTGACATTAAATAGTGGGTACAGGACAACATTTGATTAAAATAGCAATTTCACTGTTTGTAGACTTTTTAATGTTGCTATAAAACTGTGGAAAATAAGAGAACAAAATATTGATAAAGTTTGATATATGTAAAGAGGTTCATTAAAGTAGACAAGATTTACATGCAGGTAGGTAATTAAATTGAGAGAATATGTGTCTATGATACCTGGAAAAAGATAAGTGATAGGTAGATGACCCGAAATTTCATTCATATAAAAGTACAAGTTGATAGATGGAAGCGTTAAGTAAGACTGCCTAGAAAAAAAAAATGAAACTTACCAAACCGACCTGCTATAAACGAACAGGTTAGAACCAAAAATGATCGGTTCTAGGGATCACACTGGGACAAGTACGGAGCGGATTTGACAATCCCGTCTCCATCCCATGTTAGAAACGTGGCAGAGATTCCTCATTTCTAACAGGAGCGAGAATTTTCTGACGAGTAGGGTATTCTCCTTTTTCCGTTTTCAACCTAAGATAATGTTAAAACATATTTATTTTTATTAAAATTTGTATTATAAACTATTGTTTTAATAAAAATATATAGTTAATAATATCATTTTATTAAATATTCATTTTGAAATAAAATTTTAATTAAAAAATATATTTTAACATATCGGGACGGGATGGAGCGGGGATACCTCACCCCATTTGCATTCGAATCCGGAGATTCCCCACCCTAGGCAGGGAGGGGCATCGGATCTCTGTCGGGGACGGAGAATGGTGCCATCCCCATCCAGTTCGGTTTTGGTGTATAGAAATTGAACATACATAAAACTAAACCGAAAATCGATCGATTTGTGCACGTGACTTATTTTAAGTCATTTATTTTTATTCAACATGTCTAAAAATGTTGGGTTAGCCAGTAATAAGTCAAAAGAGGCACAAAAGTGAAATACACACATGAAAATGATTTAATAAAACCAATAGAACTCATCTGAAAATGAATCAACTACTTTAAAATCAAGCCAGACTAGAAACTAATCGATTCTAAACCGAGTCAATCCAAACCGAAAACTGACCGGTTAAACATTGAAACTAAATTTCACTAATTTGATTTCAGTTTATTGAAATTGACCTGATACGTTTGATTCAATTTTGAACTGAACTCTGAGCACTCGTGCACTAAAGCACATTTATCTCTAGTGGTGATAAGATAAGACGTCGCGACACTAATTTTTTTTCCTTTCACATCTCTGGCAATATTTCCCCTGATAAAAAAGATCATTGACTACTTTAGGATCATGGATTTAGACTGTTCTTGATCTTGATATGGAATTGAAAGGGATGATCTGAGAATTATGGCACATTCTCAGGACCATGCATCTTTGTTTGATCATAGATATGGAGCTTGATGCAGATATGACATGAATCTGGATTAATCAAACATATAAACTTTTTATCATACTTTTAAAAGTTAAAGCTAATTTTTTTATAAAAAAAATAGGCAACAAATGGGCATCAAATTTGGATGTTGAAGCAGAGATGTTATCAGAAAATGGATAAGGAGCATTTTATATATATAGCTTTATGCATGGCAATTTCATTATTGAAGAAACCATTACATGCACCAATTAAATATGTAATTAGCACTCACAATAACGTCAACTTTACTAATTGGCTGTGTGTCGCGTCATTGCACACTAATTACGAGAGAAATTAAGAAGCAATCATTTTTAAACAAACCATGCTACTAAACAAAATAGTTTTCATGGTTTTAAAACCGGACCGAACCGGTCTATATACGGTTTCCAATTCTAAGGAACTAAAATGGGTTTGTTTCGTGGGCCGAATTAGCTCTATTTTCATACTGATTATGCAATTAATTTTATTCCATGCAATGTAATTTAAAATTATAAACTAGAGTTATTAGCATACGTTCGAGATCGAAAACTATACAACCCGATCGAGAGTTAGAGTTTGGAAATATTAAAAGGGGTAACTAAAACCGTCATAAACCTATCTGATGAATAACTGGTTTTCGGTTCGGTTCTTGTCAGTTTAACTACAATTTTGATTTATGAGAATTAGATCCAAATCGCAGTTAAATGTTCACTTGATATTATAATCAAAACCTGACCATCATTGGTTGTATTATCAAATTTTTAAGTGCGGTTTGGTCCAATTTTTAGTCTAAAATAATGAAACAGCCCTACTTACCATTGATTTTGATATGACAGATACACAACCAAAATGGTTGATAAATGATGCTCATCTCTTCCTCTAATCAAGCCATTACCAGAAATGGAGCTTACACACTTACACACACATTTGCATTGCTACTTAGTTTCTGTCTTTCTCTATCACCAGCTTCTTCACAGCCTCAAGGTATGCTACTACTATATATAATGAGTGTCCTCTCAATTAGCAAAGTTTCATCAAGTCTGATGAAAAATTTGTCTTAGATTTTTTTAAGAGGAAATGACATTTTATTTTACTTAAATATGGTTATTTCACATTTTATTAATGTAACAAACTTTTTTTTAGTATAGTAGCTTATATATTTAGACATTTTCTCTCCGTCTAACTATGTTATTTTAGACAAAATTTAGTCTAAATATGTTCCGGTCATACGTAGATGTAATAAAATGTTCTTTTTCCCAACAATCTTATGTTTATTACATATATGTGACTTCACCCACGATCTTTGTTGACTTTTTGTTTGTCTGACTTCAAACGTGAAAGAGGTCGGGGAAGTCTTTTGACTACATTATTGTTGGGGGTGGAACTGCCGGCTGCCTCTAGCTGCCACCCTCTCCGAGCACTTCTCTGTGTTCCTCGTGGAGAGGGGCGATTCGCCTTTCGACTCACCCTTGATAATTGAGAGGAACAAGTATGGATTCTCACTGATTCTCACTGATCAGTTGCTCAAAGGTTCACCTCCCAAGAACGGGTTGGGAATGTGAGGGTCATCAGCCATTAGAGCCAGTGGTGAGTTTGTGAGGAGGGTTGGGTGGGAGGAGGAGCAGATCATCTTCAAGCCTGATCAGCTGAGTCCATGGCAGTCTGTGGTGGAATCTGGGTTTCTTCAAACTGGGATTGAGCCCTACAATGGGTTCACTCTGGAACATGTTGAAGGGACAAAGATTGATGGGAGCTCATTTGATGAGTTTGGGAAGAGGCACACTTCATGGAAGGGAATGAGAAATCCATGACAGTTCTTGTCAATGCAACTGTCAAGAACCTTATTTTCCACAAAAAGAGCTGTAAGCACACTCTAAACTCAAACCCACTTCACATGTTATTGTTATAACAAAGAAGATCTAATGCAGAAAAGAATTAGCAATTGTGATCAGTGGCGGATCCAAGGGGGGAGGGGGGCGGGGGGCCCTTGGCCCAGGAATTCGAAAAAAAAATCATATAAATTTTTTCCGAAAATTGGATATGCCCCCCCTTAAATTCTGATATGTATACAAAAACTGTGCCACTTAACAACAAAAAAGTTGTTTGGCATAGTGGTAAAGGTGTGGTATTTTATTAATGAGGTCATAGGTTCAAATCTTAGAATTGACAAACTTTTTAATAGTTACGTGGGCTTTTAAAATTGAGCATATTTCATTACTTATTTATTTGTGGTTCATTGTTACAATTATATTTTACTCAATAATTATTGACTAATTGTATTAATTAAATTGTTTTTTCATTTTTCATTAAACTTTTTGTTTAGTCTATTATATTTACTAATTATTAGAAATTGTCAATTTTCTAAACAAATTTATACAGATATTAAGTACAATAGTGGATCGTTTGATAAACAAATCGAACTCGAGACCAAATTATTAGAGTTTGAAAGGTTCGCGAACCGACTCACTTTGTATTTATATATACATGAAAGTTAAATTCAAATTCAATTAAAAAATAAATAATCAAATTCGAATTAAATTTTGTTATATGCATTTAGTAATTATTTTATTAATATAATTATTATTTTTAATTAAATATTTTATTTAATAATTAAATAAATAAATAAATAAATTTTTAGTGTAAAATTTTGCCCCCCCTGAAAAATTTTCTGGATCCGCCACTGATTGTGATCGAAGTAAAGTAATAACAAGAACACCGAGAGTTATACAGGAGAATAATGTTATTAGAGAGAAATGGCAAGCACCACTCTGATCGATTAAATTTATTGTTAAGTTATATTAGTGTAATATTTATAGTAATGTCATTTCCCGATCAAAAGAGGAAATGGAAAACATAATCTGATTAGAAACGGGAAACTTAAGAAATGAGAAACTCGAGTTTTTTCTCGTATCGTAACCTCCAGCTTTGTTGAATGCACCGGAGTTGTTGATCAGTTTGTCGTCTCGACTTATTCCACGAATATAGTGTGGTTAGGGGCCACTTTTCTCAGCCTAAACCTCAAATTTGGCGTTTTGTCTCTAGACCCCGACTCAATGGCTACTGTATTAACTACTGGTCCAAGGGGGTCATGATTCGATTTAAGGCATATATTACACAACAATTATATCATATAGGGTTGTCTGACCAACACAAGTTAAGCATATGTGAGGTCCTGAGTTCAAATCTTAATACAAACATTGGATTATGTATTAGTGCATGATTTCCCCAATGATTGTCTAAACGCTGAAACCAAAATGGAATCATTATCTACTGTTCTTGGTTTTTCGATTCTAATTTACCTCGGTTCTCAGGTAGTGAAAGTGAGAGCATAGTAAGAGGTATAAGATTCATGAAGAGCAATGGCAACAACACAGAAGAGATTTATGAAGCATACCTGAACCAGGATGAGAAGTCAAGCTCCATTGGAGATGTCATTTTGACAGCAGGAGCAATAGGGAGTCCTCAGAGAAGCACCTCACTGACCTCAACATAACAGTAATGGTGAACCTGAGTTTTGTTGGTCTAGGAATGAAGGACAATCCAGGCATTGCCATTCTTGCAGACACACAACCTAGAAACCAGCAGCCAGAGCCACCTCAAGTTGTAGGCATATCCAAAGACTTCAAAACCATCATTGAAGCAGGAATCATACCAACAAGCCTCAACTCAACCAGAATGCCAATTGCTGCCAAAGTCGCCTTCCCGGCGTCAAAAGGGAAGCTTGAGCTCAAAAACACAAATCCAACACAAAACCCATCAGTCACATTCAATTACCTGCAGAAAGAAGAAGACATGCAGCAGACGCGCATATCATTTGAGATGACCACCCCACCATTGGTTGGCGGACTGTCGCCTCGTAACCATGGGGTCCCAAGAACCTGACAATTTCCAGGACCAATATTTCGACGTGCATTTTGTAGAACTGCTCTTCCTTCACCTATTCCTCTCCAGACAAAACTTGGAGAATTCCCCAATGGAGCCTCGAAGATTGTACTGTGGGGAAAGTACTTAACCTTTAATAACCAACTTGGTAAGGATTCTGGTTTTGTTAGAATTCTCCACCCCTGCTTTCACAGGAGTGCCAGGTTGAATTATTTGAGGTTGAGAAAGCCCATCCCTCCCAGTTCTTTATGTTTGCATATGTCGGCCCATTTTCGCCATGTAATCCCACCCCTTCCCGCATTAGCCTTTCACCATAATTTGTTGAACATTTTCCCAATATCATCAATAAGCTTTTGGGGAAACAGGAATACCTGCATAGCATATGCTGGGAGGGTTTGTAGTATAGATTTTATCATTACCTCTCTTGGTGAGAAGTTAATTAATGACTCGTCACCCTATTAATTAAGTAGAATTAATAAAAAATAGGGAGAAAAAATAGATGAAATGGCACAAAAGGAAAATTAAATTGGGCACCGATGGTTGGTTTGTGTTTGCATCCTTATTTCTAATTTCAATATTTTTTTAGTTGTGTCCATTAATTTAAAAAAAATAATAACGGGAAATCAACTTAATATTTGTTGATAATTTTTATATCAGTAAAAATTTTATATCATTATTAAGGTTTTATACCACTAACAAAATTTATATCATTAAGAATGGTGTAAGAATTTATACAATATAGTGTAACAAATAAATGATAATATATATATATTAAATTATTTAAATATTTAAATAATTTAAAATAATATTTAATAAATGATAATAATTTTGAGGTCAGGGGTTGGAGTAGGATGGAGATGGGGATTCAACATTCTCCTGTTATTAAGTCATGATTTAACTGAATTCAAACAAAACCTGAGATTTCAATCAAACTTAAATTAAAACAATTTGATTGTCAAAATCAGCACAATCATGTAACAAATGGGTTCAAAAATAAGAAACCACAAACACCAGAGGAATTTAAATGTTTTATGTTAAGAAAATGTTGTTTTAAAGTAAAATGTTCAAAATGCCCTTGACTAATAATTTAATTCTCAAATCATGTTATTGTACCTTTTCTATTATTATCCGTTGTCAAAACGACCTCCGAACTCTTGAAGCTACATGCCTTTAGGTAAAGTTTATAAATTTAAAGATATTTTGGTAAATTTGTTGATAAGAATGACTACTTTTGAAATAATCGTTGTAAATGGCTGCCACCAAGGCCGCCATGGCATCAAAAACCACATTGGCAAAAGATTTTTCTCGCTGTGACGTTTTGGTCGTTTCAAGCCAATTTTATACTGATTTGAACTGGTTTTAGACTGATTTGAGCCGATTCTATTCGATTTTGTTCAAACTAATTAATTTCTTCTTTTAAAAGATAAAAATATTATAACTTGTTTGGTTTGGTTCTGGTGTATAGAAATTGAACACATAGAATATCATACCATAAATCGATTAATTTGAACACGTATCTCATTTTAGGTAATTTATCTTTTATTATTCATTGGGTCTAAATATATTGGGTCCATAAAAAATAAGTCAAAGAGACACAAAAGTGAAAAATACATGAAAATAATTGAAAGAAAACCAATTGAACTTAAACCGATTGATTCAAAACTGAAAACATATCGGTTCAAAACTGAATCGAACCAAATTTCACCTATTGGGTTCCAGTTTTGAATTTCTTGGAACTAATCTGGTCGGTTTCATTCGATTTGAATCGAACCGTCCTACACTAAAATATTCATCTAATAGTGATAAGATAAGACACGATGCTATTTTTTTGTCACGTCTCTGACAATATTTCCCCTAACAATAATATCAATTTTATGGAGCTTGATGCAGATAGATATGGCATGAATCTGGATTCACGCAATTTCATTATTGAAGAATTAAATATGCAATGATTAAGCACTCACAATATCTGCAAGCTATCTTTCCTTATTGCACAGTAACGAGAGAATCAATCATTGCTAAATAAACCATTGCTACCATACAAAATATTAGGTGGACTTGCCAGGAGGCTTGTTGATCATGTTCATGGTTTTAGAACTGGACCGGACCGGTCTGTACGTTTTCTAATCACGGGAAATGACTCGGAACCAAACGCTCTTGACGAGTCGGTTATAACCAAACATGGCGATTGGACCGAAACAACTAGACTTGGGTCGTCGTTTTGGGGTCCGATCTACGAATTAGCTCTATTTTCATATTAATTATGCAGTTTTGTTCCATGCAGTACAATATTAAATTATGAACGAGAGTTATTAGCTTACGTTCGAAATAAATAAAAACTATGCAACTCAATCGAAAGTTAAAGTCCGGAATATTTTAAAAGGGTAACAAAAACTGTCATGAACTCATCTAATTAATAACTCGTTGCTGGTTTGGTTCTTGTCAGTTTAACAAGGACTATAATAATTTGGAAGAATCAAATGGTGACCGCAGTTGAATGATTCTTTTAAAATTATAATAAAAACCTAACGATTATTTCGGTCTAAAATGAAATCGACCTACCTACCATTGATTTTTATATGACAGCTGCACAACCAAAATGGCATGATAAATGATGCTGATCTCTTCCTCTAGTCAAAAGCCAATGCCAGAAATGGAACTTACACTTAAACACACATTTGCATTGCTACTTAGTCTCTGTGTTTGTTTATCAATAGCTTCTTTACAGTCTCAAGGTATGCTACTACTATAATCAGTGTCCTCTTCATTAGTTTTTTTTATCATCGGAATTAAATAGCAATATCGCCAGTACGAGGATTGGAATCAAAAACCTCATTTTTTCTTACATATCTGTCACTTCACCCGCGATCTTTAATAACCTTTTGTTTTGATTAGGAAAAGGCCTTCCCTTCTTGACTTCAGACGTGGAAGAGGTCGCAGAGAAGTCTTTCGACTACATTGTTGTGGGGGGAGGAACTGCCGGCTGCCCTCTAGCCGCCACCCTTTCGGAAACCTTCTCGGTGCTCCTCGTGGAGAGGGGCGACTCGCCTTTCGACAATCCCTTGATAATTGAGAGGAGCAAGTATGGATTCTCACTGATCCAAACTGATGGGCACTCATCAGTGGCCCAAAGCTTCACCTCCCAAGAAGGGGTTGGGAATGTGAGGGGGAGGGTGCTTGGAGGGTCATCAGCCATCAATGGAGGGTTCTACAGCAGAGCCAGTGGTGAATTTGTGAGGAGGGTTGGGTGGGAGGAGGAGCTGGTGGAGGAGGCTTATGAGTGGGTTGAGTCCAAGATCATCTTCAAGCCTGATCAGCTGAGTCCATGGCAGTCTGTGGTGGAATCTGGGTTTCTTGAAGCTGGGGTTGAGCCCTACAATGGGTTCACTCTGGAACATGTTGAAGGGACAAAGATTGGTGGGAGCTCTTTTGATGAGCATGGGAAGAGGTACTCCTCAGCTGATCTTCTCACGGAAGGGAATGAGAAATCCATGACAGTTCTTGTCAATGCCACTGTCAAGAACCTTATCATCCACAAGAGCTGTAAGTACATCATAAATTGTTATAACGAGAAAGATCGAACGTGGAAACAGACAAGTAACAATAATACGAACAGTGTAATGAGACTAGTAACTTGAGACCACCGTAATGACTAGTCCCAGTAGATCCTGATTCGATTCAAGACATATCTAACCGTTATATCACATGATGCAGGCAGTGAAAGTGAGAGCGTAGTAAGAGGCATCAGGTTCATGAAGAGCAATGACGACGACAACAACAACCCAGAAGAGACCTATGAAGCATACCTCAACCAGGATGAGAAGTCAAGCTCCATTGGAGATGTCATCTTGACAGCAGGAGCAATAGGGAGTCCTCAGATTCTGCTGCTAAGTGGGATTGGACCAGAGAAGCACCTCACTGACCTCAACATAACAGTAATGGTGAACCTGAGTTTTGTTGGTCTAGGAATGAAGGACAATCCAGGCATTTCCATTCTTGCAAACACTGATCAGCCTCAGAGCCAGCAGCCAGACCCACCTCAAGTTGTGGGCATAACAAAAGACTTCAAAATCATCATTCAATCACTAATCCTTCCAATCAGCCTCAACTCAACCAGAAGGCCAATCGCCGCCAAAGTCGCCTTCCCGGGGTCCAAAGGGAAGCTAGAGCTCAAGAACACAGATCCAAGGCAAAACCCATCAGTCACATTCAATTACCTGCAAGAGGAGCAGGACTTGCAGCAATGTGTGGAGGTATACAAGTTAGTTCAGAGAGTTGCAAGGTCTCAAGCAGTGACCATGTTTCTTGGAAACAGACATGAGTTGTTGAGCAGTGAAGAAGATGAAGACCAGCTGAGGAAGCTGTGCAAGGAGAATGTGAGGACTTACTACCATTTCCATGGTGGGTGCTTGGTAGGTTCAGTTGTGGATGAGAGCTATAGGGTGTTTGGGGTCAAGGGTTTGAGGGTTGTGGATGGATCAACATTCCATGAATCACCAGGGACAAACCCAATGGCTACTGTCTTGATGCTTGGGAGGTACCAAGGGATCAAGATCCTCAGAGAAAGGAGACACTCAGATTCTTCTTCTTCTTCTTCTCCTGAAACTCAACTAGGCTATTGCAGAGTCTAACATTTTCGGCAGTGTTCCAAAAATTCCCGACTTGCATGAATAATCCCCTATTCATTTTTCACTGTCTCTGAAAAGTCATCTTCGACCTACTAGCGCTTCAAGACTGTACCCAACTTGTTGCTTTATGTGTATAATAATGTTAGCATGAATTCTTGTTGCATGTTCTTCTACTCATCCAAATGTTTTTAACAATGGGCCGAATCGAATTTCACCAGTTCAGTTTCAATTTTGATTTTCTTTGAGCCGACCTTATCGATTCGGATAAATTTTGTAATTCTGATTCCACTCTAAACCAAAAACATTGAGTTTATGACACTCACAAAATTTGGCAACAATGATACATTGGATATAAAATGATATTATATTATATCAGTACAAACATTTCTTATCATTTTGGAATCTAAAAAGTAAGTGTATATATTATTGATGAAATAGAGACGATATAATAAAATGAGAGGTTTTATTTTATGAGATCTATTGAGGGAACGCCAATTATTGGACACTACTATTTAAAATTAATTGGTACCAAACTGTTTTCAACAGAGGTAGAGAGCAAGTAAGAAAATGAGTTTGGTTATGCATATAAATATTTATTTTAAGAGTATTCACAAATTTCCTCTAACAATTCTCAGGAGAAAGTAAAATGCCACATATTTGATGGAAAGTAAAATGCCACAAAATATTTAACTCGGAACGAGAAATATGTTGAAGTGAATAAATTAAATAATTAGTTACAAAATTATGTTCAAATAACTAATCGAATCTAAATGAAAGTATTGATTATAATCGAATCTAATCGAATCTAACAATTTCACTAAAGAACCACTCTGCTAATGTATTGATTATAATCGACTCGAATTCCTCCATCACTTTTAGATATAATTCCTTAATATCGAGAACTTGTTGATTATTCAAACTATTCACGTAGCATAACCACGAACATCCCTAATAAAAAGAGATGTTCGGTAGATTTTAGGGATGCATTTCCGTACAAACCATGCTTCAAACACAAACGTAGAAATCACACACTCATATGTTGGATGATAATGATCCCTGGCTGTCATTAATCATTAATTTTAGCTTAAAAATACTTCAATTAAGATAAGAAAGGACAAAGTAGTTGATTAACAGAACGGTCGAAACCTACCTCTCTCACACTAGCCTCGATCGCGATTGTGATTTCGCTCCAAGCATCAATCGAGGGCAGGCCTTCTCCGGTAATGTTGACCAACGATAGGCATTCTTTTCCGATGATTTTTTCTCGACCTAATAATTTAGTAATAGCGTAATTCGAATTAAACAATCGATGTATCGATGTAAGGAACCCAAGCCCACAACAAGCGAGCCAGGCCCAAAATCTAAATTTGGACGAAGGGAGGTCAACAACAGTCAACGGATAAAGCACCTGAGAAAAAGGAGGGATCGAACCAAAGCAGAGGAGACACATTATAGAAAGAGAAGCGAAAGATTAGATAAACAATAAAAATCCACAGAGATCGATCGCCGATCGGAGCAAGAGAGAGAGAGAGAGAGCGCGAACCCAGAAAGAGCTCGAGACCGAGAGAGGGCAGGACCAGATCTTCCGGATTCAAAAGCCCTCTTTCTCCGTCTCCGATCGGACCCATCTCGCGATCAATCTCAATCGACAATCGCATGATACCCTCCTCGCCGATCTTCGCCTCTTGATGCGCCGACCCAATGCCCGATCACCGGCGGTCGATTCCACCAAGAAAATGGAACCCGCGAAGCTCCAGATCCGAGCCCCGACGAGACCTAACCCTCCTGCCAAGCACAATCCCAGAAACTTCTGGTTCTGGGTCGTCGTCGTTGTCTCGGTGACGGTCGTTTTGGCAATTGGGTACTGTCTGAGCCGGAGCTCCGGGACCTCCGGGACCTCCGGTGGCCGGAGGTACGGGGTCGTGATCGACGGAGGCAGCACCGGGACGAGGATCCACGTGTTCGGGTACGAGGTAGTGGACGGTGGCGCGGTGTTCGATTTCGAAGAAAGTGGGTTGGTGTCGAAGAGGGTGAGTCCTGGGCTGTCGGCGTTTGCGGCGGACCCGGAGGCGGCGGGAGGGTCGCTGAGGGAGCTTCTGGAGTTCGCCAGGCGGCGCGTGCCCGGCGGGTCCTGGGCCGGCACGGAGGTGCGGCTCATGGCCACGGCCGGGATGAGGTTGCTTGAATTGGGCGTGCAGGAGCGGATCTTGGGGTCGTGTCGACGGGCCATTCACCGCTCCGGCTGCAAGTTCCGGGATGATTGGGCTTCGATCATTACAGGTAGCTATGCTTTTGGCAGTGCTGTTGATTGTTCTTGTTATGTGCTGAATTGGGCTTATTGCAAGATTGCTTTTCATGTTGTTTATCATAATCGAGCATTAGCAATAGTCAATGTTGGGCTTCGATCATTACAGTCAGTGATGGTTTCGGTGATTGTGTTGCTTCTGTGGCAATGCTGTTGCCCATTCTTGTTATGTGATGAATTGGGCTTAGATTGCTTTTTTATGTTGTTCGTCATAATCAAGCATTACCAATAGCAGTTTTGTGTAGAAATCTGAAAAGGGGACAGAGGAATTTACTTTTTTGTTGTTGTTCATGTGATTGATTTTTAGGGTCGGATGAGGGAATGTATGCTTGGGTTATTGCAAATTATGCGCTTGGTAGTCTTGGGGGTGACCCTTTTGGGACAACGGGTATTATTGAACTTGGAGGTGCTTCGGCTCAGGTGTGATTTCATATTCCCGCGTTTTGTTTACATTCGGATATCTGAAAATGTTGTTCTTATTGCTCTGTTGCATACAACCTTGGGTTTATGTTTGAATAGAATTGTCTCTAACATTTTTCATTGATGGAACTGTCACGCATAAGAGATCCTGACAGGTGGTACTGTTAATGGTTAGGTTGGTAATTAAAATATTTGGGATTGAATTCTTTCAACACGGGAAAAAAATCATGTTTGAATGTAGAGTTTGATTGGAAGAATCTGTGACATGGTATCGGCATGTCCAACTTGAGCTCTGTGTTTGCTTATTGAAATAACTGCTAATCTCATTTCAATTCAAATACATGTTTATCAGGTAAAGTTATATCGTGTACTTTTTGTTATGGACTATGTTGATTGTCGAATATAAAACTGAATATCATACCTGCATCTCAGGCCTCGACTGGTTATAAGCTTTCTCTTCTAAAGCTTTTGTTTTTGGAATTGTCTTACATTTGTTTGTTTGTTTCATGTTTTTAAGATACTGTGGATATTTATTATTATTTAGAATTCGTCGGTCGCCTGCATTTCAGGTAACTTTTGTCTCGAGTGAGCATGTGCCCCCTGAGTTCTCGCAAATAGTCACATATGGAAATTATACTTATAATCTCTACAGCCACAGCTTGCTCCATTTTGGCCAGGTAATTTCTCATTTCTGTTTTACAAACTCTACTGTTTTAAGTAATGGGTAATATCGTCATTCAATTTGAGTTCAATTCCTTCATTGCAATAAACTGTCTTTGTGGGGTTTTAACTTGTGACATGAAATTTTCATCTGTGGTGCTCAAATGAAGTCCTGAGAATCAGTAACATGGTGTTTTGCAGAATGTTGCATTTGATTCATTGAGAGAATCAATTGTTTCAGAAAATTTTGGCTCAGGTAAGAACACATTTGCTTTTCTCTTAGAATTAGTTTTGTGCATCAGTGATTTTTTTATGTTCAGTGCACTGCCAAAGTATTCATCTCCTATATAATTAATTTTATTATACCGCAAAATGACTCTTCCAAGTTATTTGACTTTAATATAGGAACGATCTCATTAGCCATTGGTGTTTATTTCTCCTATTTTCGTAAAGGTGTATATTTATTTATATTAAGATTATGATCAATTACACGGTTTTACTGATGTATATCATCTTCCTTCTATCCCTGCCCCGCCTTCTTTAACCTCTATCGATAGGTTATAAGTTTCAAAAAAGTTGCTAGATATAATCTCGTTTTTGCTTATTTTTGTCGTAGAATCATATTTTTGTTTTGTTATTCAGCACGTGTGCACCAATAATGACCCCTAAGGCCTACAGTGTAGGAATAGAATAACCTTAACCAAGGGTTGTGGGTGAAGTGGCAGAGACTTAATGTAATAAGCACGAGGTCACTGATTCTATTCCCCACGCATACGGTTATGGCTGATAAAAAAAGTAGAATAACCTTTCAGAAGGCCTAACACCATTCCTATTAGTGCAGCTACTGGATCTCTACAGAAGGGAGTATTAGTAGATCCTTGTACTCCCAAGGGGTATTTGCATGATACGGAGTCCTCAAAGTTTTTAATGGGTTTATCCGCTGCAAAAAGAAAATACATGTCCTCTCTCCAATCCGTGGGCAACTTCTCGGAGTGCAGATCTGCTGCATTGGATTTTTTGCAAAAAGGACGAGGTTAGAATATTTACTCTGGACTTTATGTTAATTTTCTCCTTACAAGTTGTAAAATTCTTATACATGTGTTGCAGAGAACTGTTCTTACGATCGCTGCTATGTGGGGTCGACTTTCATACCTAAACTTCAGGGCAAGTTTTTGGCCACGGAAAACTTCTTCCATACTTCAAAGGTTACCTTCCTGTTCTTATATAGGTTTATGTATGTGTTTCTTGACGTTCTTGTTTTCATGATTGTATACTCTTTTTTTCTTAAGACGCACTTTCCGCCAGACTCATCTCATTCTTCTATTTGCTGTGATTAGTTCTTTGGTTTGGGGCCACGCGCATCTATATCCGATCTGGTGAAGGCGGGAGAAGAATTCTGCGAAAAAGACTGGTCGAGTCTGAGGCAGAAATACCATTTCCTTGACGAGGAAGACTTGCTGCCCTACTGTTTCTCCTCGGCCTACATCGTGGCTCTTCTCCATGACAGTCTTGGCATCGCCATGGACGATGAAAGGTACTTTTTATTTCATTAACAGTATTCCTTCCTTCAACTAAGGCAACATGGATGACTTGTTGTTTTCTGTTTTACCAACATACGAGAACTTTTAACATAGATTATATGCCCACTTGTGCTAGCTTAGCTGGTCAAGACGAGTTCAATCTCATCTTGAGATCATGAGTTTTATTCCCAACAGGTTACATGCTTGGAAGCAGGTGTGGGGTAGGGGTTTTTCTGTAGTTTCTTGCAAACCTAATATGATAGGCAACTTTAGAAAGAAAAAACATAGATTACACGCCTACTAAGGCTAGCTTAGTTGGTGAAGATGAGTTGAATCTCGTCTGAGATCATGTGATCGAATCCTAGTGGCTCACATGCTTTGGAGCAGGTGTGGGGTAGGAATTTTTTTATAATTTCTTGTAATCTAATAATAATAGGCAACTTTAGAAGAAAACATGGATTATAGAGAAAATTGCAAAAATGTGCCATATTATATACTCTTTTGGAAAAGGGTGTTGTGTTATTTGTTAATGGCAAAAAGATGTTGTGTTGTTTTCATTTTTTGCAAAATGTGTATTTTTTTTATAAAATAGCGAAATTGCCCATGAATTTAAGAATTAAGACTTGTATAACATAATTTTAAAAATTAAATTTAACTTAAAAATAGTATAAATTGAAAATTAAATTACAAAATTTTATCATGCAAATTTTAGTTATAACAGAAAAACTTTTAAACTATTTATTTAAAAATATATATTTTAAGGAGTAATTTCGTCATTTTTATAAAATATACACATTTTTGCAAAAAAAATGCAAACCACAACATATTTTTGCAATTAACAAACAACACGGCACTCTTTTGCAAAAGTATCATATAATAGGGCACCGTTTTGCAATTTTCCCTGGATTATATGTCTACTTGGCCTAGCTTAGTTGGTCAGAACGAGTTCAATCTCATCTGAGTTCGAATCCTAGCAGGTCACCTGCTTGGGAGCAGATGTGGGGTAGGGCTTTTTTCCATAATTTCTTGTAATTCTATAATAATAATAGGCAAGTTTATATAGAAAAAAACCCGTAGATTACAAGCCTACTATGGCTAGCTTAGTTGGAGAAGACGAGTTCAATCTCGTCTGAGATTTTGGGTTCGAGTTCTAATAGGTCGCCTACTTGGGAGTACATGTAGGGGAGGGGAGGGGCGGTATTTCTGTAACTTCTTGTAATCCTATAAGGCTATAATAATAGACGACTTTAGAGAAAAAAACATAGATTACGCATATTTGAATGCAGATTTGCATGCATAATACTTAATCGATTATGTTAACCTTAAACAGGATCGGGTTTACTAATCGCGTGGAAAACATCCCGCTGGATTGGGCGCTGGGAGCTTTCATCCTGCAGAGCACATCCAACACAAACGAACTGCTGCCCGGCTGGGTGGCCAACATCCTCTCGCACAAGCTGCTCTCACTCGCTGCCTTCTCCATAATATTGGTATTCACAGTGTGGTTCGTGTTTGTATGGAGGAAGCCGCAGTTCAAGACCGTGTACGATCTAGAGAAAGAGCGGTACATAATCACCCGCGTCAACAGAAGTTAATATTTCTCGACGCCAGCACAACCCACCATGCTGGGTCGTCGATTTTGGCTCCGGAGGTCACAGTGCAAAGCTTCCATGGAAATGAGAAATGGAGGAGTTTGTATGTATATATATTGAGGTATTGTATATATAATGTGCAGAGTGCAATTGGGACAGAAATATAGATTCCATTGATTTTGTACTTACTGAGAAATTTATAATTATATTTGTATCTTACAGTGTTACACGAATTGTCGGAAGCACAATCCATTTTTTTCTTGTTAACTTTGAATCTGTTCTATGATGCATGGTTCTTCAGACACACTTATCGATTAGGAATGTTAACGGGGCGTGTTAGTGTTAATCGGTAGATAAAGTTTATGGTGATTAATTGAAAATTAATCAAATTAACGTGACAATAGTTAAAGACTGATCGAAGATTTTTGTAATGCTGTTTTTGGTATCGGTTTCTATGATGATGTTCCACTCTTATTGTGTCGAGAACCAATCTGATTAATATGAGGATAATCAGAGAATAATCAGGTTAGTTATAAATTGTTAGAACATTATTTTCTGCATCTGTTTCTAAATTAATGGTCATTTAAGGAAATGCAACTTGTCAATGGAGAGGTTCTTAAAATATCGTTTTCATTTCAGTTTCTAGTTGATGTTCTATTTTCATTTAAGAAAATATAGTTTGTCACGCTTTAGCCATTATAATGTGATGCATAAAATTATTGTTTTTCAAACGATTTAAAAATATTTAAAATAACTATAGAACTTTTAAACGTAAGTATTAAATGGTATTTGGTTGTCATGGTCCCAATCTTGTTCGAGAATTTCAAATTTCCTTATAAATTTGGCTCAACGTGATATTGATTGGGACTAAAAATTAGTATAGTTGATCGAGATGGACATTGTTTTAAAGTTTATATAATTACCAAAACATTTCAACTGACTCAATATTTTCAATTGGATAAGAATAGGGACCATGCGTATTACCTTATATAATATTCAATGTTGCAAACATAAAGTTTCAATCCAATTTGAAGTTACCTTATGTATTTTTATCACCAGAATGATCATTGACCTTGTAAGGAGAGTGTTTTTTTGGAACGAAAAATGAATTTTGTTAATTAAATAGCAACTAATCCAGCATTAAGTCGGACAATTGAAGCTACAGATGGTGGGACAGACTCCTCACCATAATCCCATCTACTGATAGTTAAAACAACAATGACCAATTCATGAGCCATTTGATTACGAGCAAAACAAAGAAAATAAGTTATGATAATGGATCAGTACGCAACACCGTTCGCTAATTATTTATCCAAAGTTGTTCAGTTCGACCCGCTCAACATCATGTAGAGCCACGACTCCAACTCATACGGATGGAGAAACCCCGTGATGTTGCTGCAGAATTCTTTACACATGCATCTATGATAACCTCGGAGACCAATCGACTCAAACCGATTAGCATCATGCATAGCCACGACCTCCAACTCATACGGATGGAGAAACCCCGTGATCTTGCTGGAGACCGACTTAAACCAGCTTACTCGATCAACCCTGCGATCAATATGGGCATCACGAAATTTAAATCCTCCTACCTCATTGGGTTTAACCGGATCAACCTATCGACACCAATGACTCCCCGTTTCCTTCCAGTACTCATCCCAATAAGACACGTATTGAATTTTGAGTAAGCCGAGACCCCCTAGTTCGGTATGCTTGCATGAGTCTACCCACCGACGCCAGATAACTCCGGTTCCCTCCTAGTATCCACCTACCAACCGACCAAAAGCAAAACCCCTCAGCCCTCCATGCTCCGTCGTCGCAACCCATGCGCGACCCATCTGCAACTCCAGCCTCACCCGTCTCAGCTCATCCTCAAACCACCTAACCTCGCCTCCATCAAAACCCGATCTACCACCCGACCATGCCTCCATCAGACCCAGATCTACCTCCACAAGAGCTCTCCTCCTACCGTCGCACCACGTTGACGTCGCCGCCAGTATCACGCAGACGTCGACACCCGTAGAAGATCGACGCCGCGAGACTTCGCCCAATTGTAAGAAAACAAATTCTAAAAGTAGAGTACAGACCGCCGCTTCCGAGTTGATTAAAGACAATCCATTTACAAAAAATGTTTCAAAATAAAACTGCTTGAAGAAGTCAATTTTTATGCACAATTTTTTAGGTTCAAAATATGAAGGGGACAAGTAACTAGAATTGGATATGGCATTAAAAACTTTAAGTGGCATGCCAAAATTTAATTGAATAATATGAGTGTGAAATGTATTGGGTACACATGATTTTAGGCGAAAGTAGGTGAGTTTGGTTCGAAATTCATTGGTTTAAATAATTAAATTAATCCATATCTTCCTACAAATTTCATTTATATTTTCCTTGTAAACATTTTATTTTATTAACAAACATTGCTAAGAAAAATACATGCGTTTGGTTTAATGGTTGGCACTGCCTCAAACCAAGTTCAAGACTCGTCACAATGTTTAAATAAAGTAAGTTTAAAAGTAGATAAAACACGTAATGTAGTATTAATAAAATTGGTAAGAAAAAATTGACAAAATCCAATATATCAATTTCTCAACATTTGTTCCAAATATAGCAATATGTTCAAAATACATTTTGAATTTTAATCCAAAATAAATCAAAAACGAAGGTAAGTGTTAGAAATTATTTATTTATTTATTTATCTTGTATTGTTATTTTGTTTACAAACTTTATATTTGATTGAGGTTTAATGATTAAATCTTACTATTTGTTTTTGTTACTATTTTTTATAATCGTATATTTAAAGTTTTCGACTATAAATTAAGTCTAGATAAAAAATCAAAAGTTTGTATATATTCTAACCTGATAGAATCGAATAATCAAACTAAAAAATTGTGGTCAAAATCTAAAATTTTCCTCACATGTTTTATATATGGTTCCAATTATTGGAAAACCGGAAGGTCGGGTTTGGCCGGAGTCACCTCTAAATATTATACCACTAAATAATGTAATTATCAATTTATTTACTATGTTAATAGTTGAGATTAAACTCAAAGTTCAATTTTAATAAATTAGGTTCAACATAATATATTATTCCGAGATTTACTCTCCTATCCAAAATATTAAAACAGCTCAGCAACAATAATTTAAATTAGGAAAAAAAAACTCTTATCCGTTTAATAAAAAAAAAACAAATTAATATGGAAACCAGCTAATTCTAATTGACGGGAAAAGAAACGGTCGTCAACGAGGTAACGGAGCTAAAAGACGAAACTGCCCTCATGACCGTTGGAATGACGTCATTGAGGTTCAGACAGTAACCTCAAACACGATAGAGTTACTATAAATAGCAACAAAAAAAACAGACACCCTTAAAATGATCGAAAACGCGGGCCGAATGGCACGCGCTTTTGCCCTTAAATTTAATTCGAAGCCCAATCTTTCTCTCCTTCTTCTTCAAAGAAACGAAAATATAATAAAATAAATTTTCTCTCTGATTCCAAATTTTCTCTTTGATTTTCTCGGAAACCTCCAGCCCGCAGTGCTCCTCGCCGCGGCCGTTGGTTTCTAGGGTTCCTTTCTCAACTCGTATAGATCAAAAATTGATTCTTTGTTCTCTGTTTCGATTTGGGTAGATTTGGTTTTTAGGTCATAGGCTCGGATCGATCGGCATTTGACTTGAGAAGGGAATTTTTTTGAAAAAAGATTGAATTTTTAGTTTTTGGGATTTTAGGGGAAGGTGTTTTCGATTGGAAGAGGGTGGAGGAAGATATAAAAAAATGAGCGATCATTTGGTTTTGTATGTTGACAGGATCATAAGGCCTGTGGCCATAGAGTATTGTCAAGGAGAGGAGGTTCAGGTTCAGGTTCCTGTTCCTTCTTCTTCTGAGGCTTCAGGGTCGTCTACGGCGGTGGTGGTGGTGGAGGAGGAGGAGATTCGGGGTTTGGGGGAGGAGGCTCCTCTGATTCAGGGGGCGGAGTGCCGGATTTGCCAGGAGGAGGATCATCTCAGGAACTTGGAGTCTCCTTGTGCTTGTAGTGGAAGCTTGAAGGTTTGATTTTCACACCCATTTGAAAAAGGAGTGATTTTTTTCTTGATTTTTGTGTTTTTGGTTTGGTATTAGAAAGTCTCAAAGAGGGTTGGTTGGATGTGGATTTGAGAATTGTGTTTTTGGTGATACCCATTTGGTCAATGTGAAACTTTTTGGTTGGTTTTTGAGATTGTGGTTTGGCATGAGAAAGCCCTTTTGAGGGTTGGATGTGAATGTGTTGTTGGCTTTTGGGAATTGTGTTTTTAGTGATACCCATTTGGTCAATGTGATTTTTTTGGTTGGTTTTCGTGAATGTGGTTTGGTATGAGGAAGCCCTTTTGAAGGTTGGATGTGAATGTGTTGTTGGCTTTTGAAAATTGTGATTTTGGTGATACCCATTTGGCCAATGTGAAAATTTTTGGTTGTTTTTTTGCGTTTCTGGTTTGGTATGAGAAAGACCTTTTGAGGGTTGGATGTGAATGTGTAGTTGGCTTTTGGGAGTTGTGTTTTTGGCGATACCCATTTGGTCAATGTGAATTTTTTGGTTGGTTTTTGTGATTGTGGTTTGGTATGAGAAAGCCCTTTTGAGGGTTGGGTGTAATGTGAGTTTGTGTGCTTGGAGAAATAAGAGCTAGATGAGTTTGGTTGTTTTCTCTTCTGTTTCAGACCAGAAGTGCTTCCTTAGTGGTTGTAATGTTGACTCTGAGCTCAGGTCGCTTCGTTTTTTCATTGATTATGCAGCATTTTTAGAGGGGATGCGTATATTTTGTCGGATGTGCCATCATGGTCTCTTGTATTAAGACGCATTTTGAATCTTTGATGATACTGAATTTGTCGTGATGTTTATGTCGCTTTTGTTGTCTATTTGGTTGTGATTGATATTTTAACGGTTAAAATGTTTATGCAGTACGCTCATAGGAAGTGTGTTCAGCATTGGTGCAATGAGAAAGGAGATACAATCTGTGAGATCTGTCACCAGGTATGTTATATTTGTTTGTCGTATTGCTGCATGCTGTTAATGTCGGTTTTCTGATGGTGTTTTGTTTGTTTGTTAGTAGTGAAAATGTATGAATAAAGTCGATATGCATATGCTTTGTCGGTATTATAGTTTTTCTTGATGTGTCTGTATTATATGCTATTTATGGGGTTATAAACGAATGGGATGAAATTGAGATGTCATGTTTTCACACTTAACACGATCTTTCGCGATTTGGGTATTAATCTGTTTTAAGGTTGTTCCTGCTGTCATAATCTGATCGAGCATATTATATATTTAAATAATTTGTTTGATAAAAACTATCGTTTTACAAATATTCAATGACGAACAGCCTTATCAACCTGGTTATACCGCTCCACCTCCTCCACCTCGTACTGAAGATATCGCCATCGATATCGGGTAAGTCCAATTTTTCTCCCGTGTTCTTTTGTAGCCTTGTCATGCTTCATCGTCTTGTGATTTTCTGATATCGGGTTCTTTCTTTCAGCGGAGGCTGGACAATCTCGGGCACCCCTTTGGATTTACGCGATCCCCGCCTCTTGGCGATTGCAGAGGCGGAGCGCCACTTTCTGGAAGCTGAATATGACGAGTACGCCGCTACAAACGCCAACGGAGCTCCATTTTGCCGCTCAGCTGCTTTGATAGTAAGTGCTCGACTGATACGGACCCTTTTGTCGATGTAACTTCTTGTCTAAGCATGATTGACCGTGTTTTTTTGCAGCTGATGGCGCTTCTGCTACTGAGGCATGCATTAACCGTTACAGACACTGAAGGAGAAGATGAAGATGCGTCAACTTTCTTCTCCGTAAGTGGGATTTTGACGTTTTATGTTCTTTTTTTGTTTGGCTCAAACGAGTAAAAAGGCAAAACTGACGAATATTCCGGTTACTTGCAGCTTTTCTTGCTTCGGGCTGCTGGGTTACTTCTGCCTTGCTACATCATGGCTTGGGCCATCAGTATATTGCATCGCCGACGACAAAGACAGGTCAGTCTTCTCTTTCGCTTCTCTTACAACTTCCTCGCTCAGACCAGAAATTATATTCTGCTTATGATCTGTATTGATGTCAATACCCGAACACTTGAAATGGTTAGCTTGGTGATAACATGTAAATCTGTAATTGTGATAAGTTCGTTAACCTGGATGAAATAAATATAAACTATAAACTAGCTTGATGATGACAAATAATCTATAATTGTGATAAGCTCGTCAACTTGTAATAAAATTCGGCTGAAATAAACCGAAACTTCCTCATTTTACCCGATTTTTGTGCCTGAAAGAAATATATGCTAAAACTATATTCTGTATTGATGACTCTAGAAATCTTGGCAATAACCGAGAATTTGAAATTATAATCTATAAATGTGATAAGTTTGTAAACTTACAATATAATATGAATGAAACATCACATTTGAGCCGAGTTTTGTATTTGAAAGAAATATCTGCAGCGATCTCGCGCTTATTACATGAAACACTTTGCCCACAGCATTTATATAAAAATATTCTGCTGCAGTATGTATCAGTGCTCTAAAAATTTCCGACTAATTCGTGATTAGTTCCCAGAAGGCCCTCTCCGCCCAACTAGTACCTAGCGTTTTTTAGAACATTGGCCTGTATTGATGACAATATCCAAAATCTTGAAATGATTAGCTTGATGATAACATACATTCTACAATTGCGATAAGTTCATAAACTTAAAATAAAATCTGAATTTGACAAACCAAAACTCCCCCATATGACCAGAGTTTTGTGCCTGAAATATATATTTGGTAAAACAATATTCTTCTTATGATCTATATTGATGACAATACCTGAGAACTTGAAATGGTTGGCTTGATGATAACATATATAATCTATAAATGTGATGAAGTTCATAAACTTACAATAAAATCTGGATTCAACAGGAGGCCGCAGCATTGGCGGCAACACAAGTTGCGTTTGTGCTGCAGTCGGGGCAGCGCAGAGGTCTGCAGTTTGCAATAGCGTCAGGCGTCAGGACCAGCGGTGACTCCTCACCTGGAGAGCTCGAGTAATAGCCTTCATTACCACATCGAGGGAGTGTGATTCTGCAAACCTAGTGAAAGACGATGAATAAAGGTTAGGTTTCTTCGACCGGACAAATGAACCAGAGAGGGAAAAGACGAAAAAAAACATGAGTTTTGGATTCTGATAATTTACTGTCAATTACCATATTTTTTTCTTGTTCTGTGTATGTATATAGTAATCTATATTTCAAGCAGCTCGGAGAAGCTGATGAATACTATGTTATGCTGTCTTCTGTAAAATGAATTATTGTTTTCTTGCTGTATTTTAAAGAGAAACTAGTTTGTAATCAACTGTTCATTATATTTGAGTATACGATTCAAATTCTTGATAGACAAACATATATTCTCTCAAGCAAGAGGGCGTGTCGGGAAAATTGAGAACCATGGATAATAGTTCGGCTTTGAATATAATTTTAGTGAACCGGAAAAATTGCGGTTCAGAGATGGGTTCTACAAATTAAGTTTGGCAGTTAATTAAGAAGAACCGAACACTGTGACATGGTTCACAACATAAACCTTAAGTCTATGAGAGTATAATTTGTGTATTATCAAGAAATGAACCGAAAATGATTAAGCACGTAATTCGGGATCAAAATGAGAGCCCGTAGAAGTCAGGTCAATCTAGTTCTTACAAGAGAAAGACCCGACTTCTGGGTTTGTTATAACTATCCCGCTTTCATTACCTAATCCTGTTTCTTTTTTAAAATTAAATTGAACCATGAACACCCCTTGTGGTTATGATTCATATTCTTGCAAGCACAATGCACATTTATGGTGAATCCATAAGGATGGTCTTAAAAAGGGTTCAAAGAAGCATCCATCTCTATAGCATATTGGTTTTGGGGGACATTCTTATTGTAGCTCACTTTCATTTCACTTTAGATCTTCAGTGTGATTGAATATTAGCAAAACTCTCTCTTCAGATCAATCAATCACCTGCTTTGAGAGTTGTCCATTTCAAAACTCCAGCACTTGGGCATCAATGAGCAAAAATTCTCACTCTTTCGATCACAATCAAAGCTTCTAGGTTTTGATCATATGAAATAGAAATGGAAATCACTTGAATCCGGTTCGAACCCACCTTGTTGCCATCACTTTAGAGAAATATTGATTACATGATCATATGTTAGTTGGGTTTTGCAAATTAAGCAAATCAATAAAGTTGGATATGGAAAATTCCATATATGTATGAAAGTGGGAAAATAAACAGCCAGCAACACAAAAGTACCATACTTACGCGGTTTAACAACAGTGCATTGATCTAGGGGTGTTCATGGGCGGTTGACCCGCCCATATAAATTTTTTCTCACCCACCCATAAGGGTGCGGGTTGAAAAAGTAAAATCCGTTAACCACCCGTAAGGGTGCGGGTCACAGAAGATGCAAACCGCATGAGTCTGCGGTTGGTTACGGTTAGACCCGCACAACCCGCATGATTTAAATCTCTTTTATAAATCATTTTTGAATCACATTAGTTTGTGTTAATATTTTATCATTACTCATAAAAACTCAATTATTTATTATTATTATTATTAATATATTCGTATTGTATTAGTTTTTAATCAATTTTTTGTTGATGCTCACAAATTGCAATCACAATCATCTTCTCCTCAATTATTGTCAAATATAAATAACTCAAAATTAAAAATACAATTAATAACCAAAATACAAAAAACCTCAATATTGAAGAGATTGAAATATAATAAATAAATGATAATAAAACCACTAATTCTTATAATATAGTTTGTGTTATCATAAAATTGAAGAGATATTCTTACTAATGGAATAGGCTAAGGTGCGGGTGGGTTTGGTTAACCGCGGGTCGCTTGTCCTAAATCCGCAAACCGCCCAATATTTTGCGGGTGTAAATTTTATCATCCGCGGCCCAACCCGCGAGTGAGGCCCAATAGGTCGCGGGCCAATACGGTTGGGCGGGTGGGTCGATTAGTGGTTAATATTTAAACACCCCTACATTGATCACATAATCACCAAGTCGTTCAGTCTGTTTACAAATAAATGGTATTTATATCATCCCTAATGGGAGGAAAAGGAAAGTAAACAATGAGACGGTCGTTATTGGGCTCACTTCACGCCATGAACTCCCACACAAGCGACATTGCTCCTCGACACTGGTGAAGTTGAGTTCAGTCTTGATTCAAAACATATTTCCAATATTTTGAAACAAGGAATAGTTCAAAGATTAGAGGTATGATCAATAAGGAACACAACAAGCTTTATCAAAACCTTCTTTCACTTGCTTTTGCAAACCTTCTTTTCTCTTCTTTGATGGCCAGCCTAGTCACAGCAATGGCTGATCTCTGCTGAGCCATTTTAGGAGGGCTCATTGCTCAAGCTTGGTGGGTATGTGGGACCCTTGGCTGCTCCTTAGATTTAAACCAAAGTACCAAAAAAGTCACAACTTTAAGACCAGCCTCGAGAGTCTACAAAGCCCTCTAGTGTAATTTTGCACTTTCCCTTTCTTCAATATCAGCTAAATATCAAATGTTCTGAGGTGAGACCCACCTCTATTCTATATATTATATATTAAGGTTCTAAACTAATTGTAACCAACTTTAACAGAAAACAAGAGTTTCTTATTGATATGTTACCTTGTAGTCTGTGCCAATCCCACACAGACCAAACACAAGGACCCACCATCACCAGCATTTCTCACTTTCCTAATCAGGCAAGTCTCTAGACATAATGAAAGACAGTTATGGTGAGGAATGTCTAGTTTGAAAAACAAACAAATAAACAATCTAAACAAGAACAGTATCGATTACATCCATAGATGAATAAGAGAAATCTTATTAGAGAGAAAAACAGCTTATAATTATCAAGTTATTTGGATATCAGTAATGTTTTACAGATTTCTGGCTTGTCAGGTTAATCATTCGACCAGTTAATCATTACAATTAGTTTCTAGAAGGTATTCTTTGTTTGAATAGCGTCTGATGATCTTAAAACATTGATGTAGCCCCATTAAAATTGTCCGGTACAGTATACTATGTTTTTCAAGAGACTTATCGTGACAAACTATCCACTATCTTGTAGTTTACAAGATGGTGACGTTCGGATTAGCTCACTCTAAAAACTTATTATGCAAGAGAACATCAGATTGTAAACTCCGAGTTTGTCGAACAATATTTCATGATAAATCTCTTGACAAGCATAACACAACGTCCTACCAAATTCTAGTGATTCATAATCAATTTAAATTCAAGACATATCTAGCAAACTGAGAGTTGTTTCGAGAAGTTGAACTTGTAACATAAGAGTCAGGATTCGAGTCTCAGCATACAGTTATGTACATCTTAGATCATATTTCAAGTGTGACATTATGATGCAGTAGATTTTTCAAACTACATATGTCACACACATAACTTTAATTTGAGGAAGCACATCAGCAGATTGAACCTTGACCAGTCATCCCATCATTTCAAGAACCATCACACAATTTTGAGAAAGTACACAAACTTATATGCTTTAGAATGTTCCTAGTTGCATGTGATATCATATATCATAACTATAATAAGATTAACAGTAAAGAAAAGAGGGGAAAATAAAGGAAAAGACAGTGCAGAGAATAAACAAGTAGAGCTTACAAAATAGGGTGAGGCCAGGAGTGTGTCTCTTTAGCATGGGGATTTGGAGTTTGCAACCTAAAAAAGAGATTAAAGGAATGCATAAAGAAACCCATTTAGCAGAAGGAACCAGCAACTCTTGATTTGCATTGCATAGAGAAGAGAGCTTGAAATTCTAAAGGTTAGATGGGAAATCTTAGAATGGCATAAAGCAAGGGTTTGTTTCTTTAGGAGGCTCTTCCATTCCTCCTTTCCCCTCTCATCCATTCTTTATTTATCGGCAAGCTCAACCGGGCAGAAAACAGTAAATACTAATAATAATATTAGACATAGTCACGAGACGGATTTAGTGATACTCGTTTCCAGACTCATTGAGTTCAAATTTTTTTATCTCTATAGAATAACAACATGACGGGTTTGTCCTATATTCCGTCGAATCGAGGATACCATAGGTTTTTGTCATCCCTATTACTTTCCCCTCTCGTCTATTCTCTCTTTTATAAGAAATTCAACCGCACATGAAACAATAAATATTAAAATAAAATAGGGATGACAACATGACAAATTTAGTAATTCATGTCCCTTAACTCGTTAGTTTGGAAAACTTTGCACCTTTTTATAATAATAATATAGTGAGTACGAAACAGATTTAAGTATATTATCTTTTATTCCGAACACCAGTCTTATTCAAGTTCAAGAATTTGACATTCATGCCTAAAATGGGTTAACCACACCTAACCTAAAAGAGGCAGTGCCCACCCTTATTAAGAAACACAAACAAAAACTCATCTTTCTTAATAACAAAGAAAAAAGACAATTATTTACCAGATTACCCTCACTAATTATCTCCAAATTAAGAGAAAAGACTAAGATCTACATCTACTGACATATATGCTAATTATGTATCAGGTTCAAAAAGGCTGGTGAATAGACAGGTAAGCATGGTTGGCTGATGTGGCAAGATTGAATGGTCCAAGAGACTGAGCTGGACAAATTTAACCAGACAAAGAGCAAATGATAGAAATAATGATGATTGGCTTCTCAAGTTTATTGTTCCAAAACCTTTATCCATCTTTATTAGATTCTTCTATAACAGCCTTATTTTGTTTGCATTTTAAGCTTATCATTTGTGTGTGTTCAAGTGTCACATAATGTGGCTTTAGTAACCACCTTATATCAATGAAAAATTTTAAAATCAAAGAAAGACAGATAGATAGAGATCTCGGAAAAATATTGACAGACTTTCGTGACCAGTATTTTAAATATCTCTGATTTGTTTAATTAATCTCTAATTAACCATTTGTTTCTCTTTGAGTATTTCTTTAATCCGATTATTTTTCATAAAGTTCTCTTCGGCTAGCTAGAGATTAATACCTTTTTAGAACATTGAAAATTAACGAGTGAGCAACACTAAAGTAGCTTAAGCTAATTAACAAGCATGAAAGCAAGTTTAACATGGGGTCTGGTTTAGCACTGAGTATGTGGTCCGTCTGTGTTTCTACCCCGTTTATTTTATTCTTTGTCCACGTGTGATGCCCTCTGTGTTATCTGATCTGCACGTGAGGCAGAGTTCAACGGGCCCTACATGCTTTATGCTTTAAAACTCCCCCCAAATCCAAGAAGGGATCAATGCAATGCTTATATCTCCATGAAAGGAACATAAGGATGGAAGAATCACAATCCCAAACTAGCTCATTCTCTTATCACTCTAACCAAAAGGAAACAAACACTTCTATTCTCGTTTCCTATTGAGAGTAGAAACCATGGCTTTCACTACTCACAAAGTGTTCATCCTTCTTATCTGTATCGGGTTGTTAGCATTCAAACCTGAAACAGTCTCAGGCTCGAGAAATATAGGCCTAAAGAACCAGCGCATTCTAACCACAGAGAAGACGCCAGCGCCAGTAGCTGGGAAACCCGATCCCAACAAATCAAGCAAAAGAAAGGTGCGGAGAGGATCTGATCCTATCCACAACAGGTCTTGATGCATTCAAGTCATTTCTACAGTCAGAGAGTGACCATCTCTAATGCAAGGAGCTTCCACCAAATGTGGAGAGAACTCGAAAGTGATCAATCCCGATCTGGTTAGTTCTAAAGGAGTTGGTTAGTGTTTTTTTGTCTATCTTTGTTCTAAAATGTTATATTATAGAGAGAAATGTATAGTAAAGCTACTAGAGATGGTCACTGAAGGCACTCACTAAGCCAGCATCATTCATCTCTATACAATGAGCTGAAATCATGATCAATGACTACTGAAAAAAAAAGTATGGTATAGATTATGGTGCAAGCTCCCAAGAAATACAGCAAACATAGTTGTTTTGTTAAAAAAAATTTCCTTTGAAGCAGTTTTATATTCATTTCCGTCACAACAGCTTCTTGCAGATACAGTAAAATTCTTTTGTACTGCACTTATATTTCAAAGAAAGAACTTATATTTTTCATCTAAACAGAAGTAAATGCAGTCACATAGATATTGCATGTCCTTACTATTTTCAGTCATAAAATTATGCTAAAAATCCCTATAAATAAATGATCGTGTTAGAAAGTTATGAACATACAGATATTATACAGGAAGCTGATGCAAAATTTCAAATTCAAAAATTTTAGGCAAAACAGAATAGAGCATGATACCAAAAAGATATAAGTTTCACACAAACCCAGATGAGAAACGAGGAAAATTGTTCCATTCTTTCGCTAGTTGTCGTTTGAATCATCTTGTAACTTTCGTGTGTATATGATTAGGCTTATAATATCCTACATATCATAAGGGAAGAAATATATGTGAAGGATGTGAAACTATAAACTGTGTTTATTAAATCAACACCAGAAAAGTTTGTTGCATACCTATAGAACTGGTTAATACGTGTATCACACATTCACGCTCGTTACACTTAGTAATGTCTATATATCAACCATCTTAAAAGCCCTGTCATGTTAAACGACAGTGGCAGCTAGGAACCGTAACATGGATCAGCCTCAGCTAAGATTTCATATCAGGCGGCACAACACCTACCAAATGTTCACAAGTCAAGATAAACAAAATGAGATAGAGAAGTACCAAATTTCCTTAACTTCAACAAAAATTCTGAGCACGTCAATCACTACATTCCCTTTTGAATTAATGTTCCTCCTCAACCATTTCATAGTTCATTTTGTAGAGAAGCAATTATAGTACTCAACTATTTATTCCCACAGATCCTAAATCTCAAACTAAAACTCATCTAATTGATTATTGATGTTACATGGGCACAAATTAACCACAAAGTATGGTTCTAACTCATTTGTAATTCTACATGACTGATTCTGAAAAATAGATTTCAAAAACTTATATCCTCATTTTAGGCTTCACTCTAAAAAAGCATATATGAACTGGAAAGATAAAGCATTGCAATGTAGTATACAAAAACAGCTCATACTCATAACCCAAAAGGGAAATTGACAACACCATAACCAAATTTACTGTTAAAATCTTTGACCCTTTATGTAAAACACAAGAACTAACCGATTAGCCCTGCAAATGAGTCATCATCGCGTTCCCGATTCAGTCCCCAATTATCTTCAATCTTCACAAAATCGTACCCACTAAACCAAATTCAATCATCATTTCATTGAAATCGTTTCAAACCCACATAAAAAAAACCTCCATCTGGGAACTACCAGAGCACAATCTCAAGCTGTACCGTTCTCTTGAACCAGTGTGTGGGTTTCGGTCTGGAACCAGGGAACAAGGAAGGCGAAGAACAAAACGACGTCGTCTTCAGTTCCACACGATACAATTTTTAGTGTCCATTTGAAGTGGGCCGGTGAAAGCCCAAGCCCATTTCATAAGGGCTTGTAACAGTTTTCTAAACTCGGGTCGGAAGAGATTTTCATAACACCAATTCGATTTTTATATGATTAGGCGATTTAAATCGGATAGACGAATTTAAGAAAAAGAAATAATTTGTACTAATAAGTACTTTTATCATTTTTAAACATATTAATGTAACAAATGGTAATATTTTACATAAGCTATTACAGGGAAAGACGTAAAAAAATCCTAATTGGGTGCGACGACATGTACCCTTCTCTTAGGGCTGTTTCGTCACAATTGAGTAAAGTCTCGCGGTGTCGATCTCCTATGAGTGTCGACGTCTGCGTTTCACTGGCGTCGACGTCAGCGTGGTGCGGCGGTAAGAGCAAAACTACTATGGAGGTAGATCTGTGTCTGATGGAGGCGTGGTCAGGAGTGGGGATGGGCTGAGACGGGTGAGGTTGTAATTGCAAATGGGTCGTGCCTGGGTTGCAACGGCGGAGCATGGAGGGCTGGGGGTTTTTGCTTTTGATTGGTTGGTAGGCCGGTACTGGGAGGGAACTGGAGTTATCAGGCGTCGGTGGGCAAACGCATGCAAGCATACCGAACTAGGGGGCTCGACTTGCTCAAGATTCAATATGTGTCTTATTAGGATCGGTACTGTAAGGAAACGGGGGGTCCCTGGTGTCGATAGGTTGATCCAGTTAAACACAATGAGCTGGGAGGATTTGAATTTTGCGATAACCATATTGATCGCATGGCTGATCGAGGAAGCTGGTTTAAGTCGATCTGCAGCAAGATCACGGGGTTTCTCCATCCGTATGAGTTGGAGGCCGTGGCTCTGCATGATGCTAACTGGTTCGAGTCGATTGGTCTATTGGGCTATCAGAGGTGCATGTGTAAAGCATTCCGCAACAATATTACGGAGTTTCTTCATCCATATAAGTTGGAGGTCGTGACTCTACATGATGCTATAGGGGTCGAGCTGAACAAATTTGGAGGAATCATTAGCGAACGATGTTGCGTGTTATCTATTATAAGAAATTTTGTGCTCTGTTAATATTTAATTAATAAAATTTGTTTTTTCTTCCAAAAAATGTAGCAAATGATAAAATGGTAATTTTTTTCTTAAATTATAAATATGAACCAATCTTATATGTTGAATTAACAGCGTAAAATTAAACTTGATTTAGCAATGTATACATAGCAAAAAATGATACTTTTGTTCACCTAACTATACATTTTTTACTTTAATACTCTACATTTTTTTCCTTTTTTCAGTATCTTGAATTTCATTTTGGGAAAACTTACCTCTAAAATACTAAAAATACTTAAACTAGCCTTGAAATTGAACCAAAATTAAATCTTGTCTAATGGAAAGGGGATGCAATCAGCTAGAAACCATGTTTCAAATAGATACAAAGGGACCTCCACCATCCGTCGGATGCAACCTCATCAACGGCTATGAATATTAACCAATTTATGCTCAAATTTAATTCAATAAATCTCATAAAGGGTAAACTAGTAATTGTGCCTCATAAATCACATCTATCATTTCTCTCAACCCTTCCACACAATTGTGTCTGAGCTTCAATTCCATGGCTTCCAGCTCCGCCTCCTCCGCCACACTCACCACCACGTCCTCCTCCGCACACGGCTCCTTCACCACAACCAAGCCCCACGCGCCGCCATCCGATCTGCCGGTCCGCGATTCAACAGATGCGACCCGCCTCCCCATCCTCGCGCCCCTACCTCTCCGACCTCAGGTTCGTCCGGAGGCTCGAGTCCGACTACATCGATTCGGTGTGGGAGAGGTTGGGGAAGATGGAGAGGGCCTACTCGACGAAGCCGGATATGGATGGGACGGGTCGGACCGAACACCTGGCGCTGGACCGCCTCGAAGAAGTGCCCAGATCTGGATCCACGAATTTCATATGAGAAATTGGAAACAATGAAAATCTGAAAGCCTTTCATATAACTGAAAACCTGAAAGCCTTTCATATAACTAAAAACCTGAAAACACGGGTTTCATATATTTTTCTATAAGAAAACACTAATACCTGTCGGGGCAGTGGTGTGATGAGGGGTCCCCTCGTGTGACGAGGGTTTTCTGTTATATGAAAGGCTTTCAGTTTATCAGTCAAAATTTTTGTATCAGAAAAATCTGAATACCTTTCCGATACAAGAAGCCCAGAACAAGTAAGGACTCAATTTGTTCATAATCTGAAAGGCTTTCATGTCCCTGTTCATAATCTGAAAAGCTTTCAGATACACGAGGGGACCCCTCGTGTGACGAGGGTTTCGTGTATTTTTCTATAGGAAAACACTAATACCCGTCGGGAGAGTGGTGTAACGATGGTTCCCCTCGTGTGACGAGGGCTTCGTGTATTTTTCTATAGGAAAACACTAATACCCGTCGGAGGAGTGGTGTGACGATGGGTCCCCTCGTGTGACGAGGGTTTCGTGTATTTTTCTATAGGAAAACACTAATACCTGTCGGGGAAGTGGTGTGACAAGGGGTCCCCTGGTGTAACGAGGGTTTTCAGTTATATGAAAGGCTTTCAGGTTTTCAGTTACAAAATATGAAAGGTTTTCATATTTTGGAAAAACCTTGATCTGAATTGTTTATGAGTTGATACATTTGAATTTCATGAAATATGTCTTAGAAAACCTGTTCGAATGTAGTTCTTCATTGTTTGGACAGATTTTCAGTTATATGAAAGGCTTGCGGGTTTTCAGTTATATGAAAAGCTTGCAGGTTTTCAGTTATGTGAAAGACTTTCAAATTTTCAGTTATATGAAAGGCTTGTAGATTTTCAGTTATATGGGACAAGTTTTCAATTATATGAAAGGCTTGCAGGTTTTCAGTTATATGAAAGGCTTTCAGATTTTCAGTTATATGGGACAAGTTTTCAGTTATATGAAAGGCTTGCAGGTTTTCAGTTATATGAAAGGCTTTCAGATTTTCAGTTATATGAAAGGCTTTCAGATTTTCAGTTATATGAAAGGCTTGCAGGTTTTCAGTTATATGAAAGGCTTTCAAATTTTCAGTTATATGAAAGGCTTGCAGGTTTTCAGTTATATGAAAGGCTTGTAGATTTTCAGTTATATGAAAGGCTTTCAAATTTTCAGTTATATGAAAGGCTTGCAGGTTTTCAGTTATATGGGACAAGTTTTCAGTTATATGAAAGGCTTGTAGGTTTTCAGTTATATGAAAGGCTTTCAGATTTTCAGTTATATGAAAGACTTTCAGATTCGGAACGGATAGGCGGTTCAGCGCCAGGTGTTCAGTCCGACCCCGTCCCCTCCATGTCCGGCTTCGTCGAGCAGGCCCTCTCCATCTCCCTCAACCTCTCCCACACCGTCATGACTGGCTTCAGCCCCGATTGTCTCCCCGGCCCGACGCCACGAGTTCGCTCACGAAAGGGTCATTCGGGGACATCGACAACGATCCCGACGACTGAGAGATCGGCGGAGTGGACCCAGCGGACGAAGGAGATCGAAAGTCGGACGGCGGAGATGCTCGATGTGTTTGAGTGAGGAGAGCTGGGAGAGGAGGTTGAGGTTGCGGACGGAGGAGAAGAGGTGTGTGAGGGAAGAAGACAAGCTTGAGGAGCAAAAATACAAATATACCCCTATGTATATGTTAAATGACGAAAATAAATTACAACTTCGACTTATTTACGCCTCAATGCCACCGCGTCCATCTTCACCGTTGGTCATATAATCGTGTGGCTGAGATTGGTCCCTTGGTACCTATTAATAGCCATGGTTTTCTGTTGATTCTTTCCCAATGGAAAGAACCTGCCCAACTTTTAAAGAGTGTAAAAATATGAAATTACCCTCAACTATTCATAAAATTTTCAAGTGAATGTCACCCTTTAAATTTCTAATTTTTTTTATTTTATCCACCCCTCTCCTCTCCTCTCCTCCTCTGCCGCCCCCTTCTTCTTTCGCGTTTTGTCGCCTCCGCCGGCGACCAATCCATAGGTTCATTTCTCTATAAAATAATTAACTAGAAAAGAGGGGTAGGAAATTTGGAGTCTTTTTCTTTAAGTTTAGGGTTGTTCATCGTCTTCAAGTTCTTCATTTCATAATTGCAAGAATCGGTTTTGATTTTTTTTGCAGCTGACTGGGCGGTGAAGACCTTCATCATCAAGGTCGATTCTGAATCGAAGCCCTCTGTTTTCTCGATCCATTGCCAATGGCACTCCTTCGAATTCACCGAACCGCCATAGATCCTACATGTATACGACACCGTTTTCCACGACTTCTCCACCTCTCTGGCGATTCTCCCCCTTCCTCTTCGCATCGACGGTGAACCCTCGTCTGTCTCTGGTGATGACGGTTTGTGATTTATTGGTTGGCTACTGAAATTTGTTAGGAACAATTGGCTCCACCCAAAATTACCATTTCCGTTATATATATATATATATATATATATATATATATATATATATATATAAGGTTATGAAAATTTAGAATCTTAAATTTTGATGCAGGTTATGGTTTGTGATTGTAAGTTGTGTATCTCTAAGGATGTGCTTTTGTGGATTTCATGGATTGGTCGCCGGAGAAGGTCACCGGCGGCGGCGACAGAGCACGAAAGAGGAGGGGCGGAGGAGGAGAGGAGAGAGGTGAAGAGAGAAAATTAGAAAAATAGAAATTGAAATGGTGACATTCACTTGAAAATTTGATGAATAGTTGAGGGTAATTTCGTTGTTTTACACTCTTTAAAAGTTGGGCCGTTTCTCTCCATTAGGCCAAATTTAATTTTGATTTAATTTCATGGGTAGTTTAAGTATATTAAAATTTTAGAATTAAATTGTCCCAAAATAAAATTCAAGATACTAATAAAATGTAGGGTATGAAAGTGTGAGAAATATATATTAGGCATATATAATTTTGAAAAACTTGAATTTAATCAAAAAATAATTATCATCAATCACGTGTTTTGATCTTATTCCTTTATTCCATTAATTTATTTTTAATTGATTTCTAGGTTTTTTATTCGTACAACTAATTGTCCAACTAGTTTAAGCAAGGCAAGAAAGCTTCCAAAAAATAAAGAACAAAAAATGGTGGGATTGTCTTTGTCTATAGGGTTGCTTATAGCTTTGGTTTATGTACTAAAAAGAGTAATTTTTAGATCCCGAGTTTGTAACAAACATTTGGGGACTTTTTGCTTATCAAATGATAATTAGCCACGCATGGTGTTAAAGTACACTAATAATGACACTAAGTGACAATAATTCCAATAATTTTGAGCTTCATTTGCATGCATGCGTGTTCCTCTCGTAGATGATCACTACATAAACGATGAAATTGTATAATATCAATTATTAAATGATATATATACACACACATACATACGCGACGTTCAGATATTACTCAATATCATCTTCTTATATAATTAAGAAAATGTGTTTTATTTTAAACTTGTTTAACTCTATTAAATATAAGAGTGATAAAAGTATTAAAAAAAAGTATGTGATTCGACGATGAGGTGACATGATTATGTATAATTGTATGTTTAGTGAGAGCTTGTGAACATACCAAACAAAAAAAGATAGGAGAGGAGATCACTCGAGACTTTAGGGTTTTAGTTGGTCGATCAAGTAGTCACTGTGCTACCCTGATTACCTGATCTCACGTCTGCACTCCAAATCAGGTGACTACTAGAATTCGAAATTTAGTTCTAAAGAGCAAGAGAGTTTACCCTAACTAACTGAACAAATCACATATTTTAAATCTAAAATAATAAACTGACTATCGTAAAAGTCATTATAGTTATATTTTTTCACTAACCTGTCCATTTCATAAAGTATTATATATGATTTAACGACATCTACGTGATACTCGAATATCCTTTTTACGTAAAATTTTATCGTAACAAATATATTTATACGTATGTACTCTCTTTTTTTGTCACGACGTACATTTTGTGTCATCGCTCAGCCCGACTGAATACATTAAGGTTGTTCATGATTAATTAGATTGGACTATGCTTGATACAAAGAGGACAAACCTTGGTGTCCCTCCCTAGGAAGCCATGTCCTATGTCTTTCATGTTTGAGAGAAAGCTATCAACCAAGTTAGGAAAAAACAACAAGTAAAGAATCAAAAAAAGCAAAAACTCACTTCACAACCACAATCACAACCTTAACCTTAGATTTGTACAAATGTTCCACTATCACAAGCACACACACAAACCCTAATCCTTATCCTCTCCTTTAAGACAGGCCCATAACAAAAGATATTTATCATTGTCACCTTCCTTAATCCTTATCCACAACATATATAAATGCTTTTAGGTACATGTTCCATAATTTTCTTCCATTTGTGACATCAATGGTGTCCTCTAATTTGCCCTAACTGGCAATTACTTGTAGTTGTAGGGCAGTGAAGGATCTATGGAATCTTGTCTTCTATTTAATTTAGTTTTATTTTTGGTTGCATAGTAATGGTAACCATTATTAGGAGTAGCTATGGGAGATTAGAGGGAATTAAAGGCACACGTTTCTCTAACTCTAAATAATCATGTTGCAGTTTGTAATTATAACCCCTAACAACCCCTAAGTTGTAGGGCACTGTCCTAATAATTAAGGCTTGCCCTAACTATATACCTAATTATGGGTCAAAGTCAAAGCCCGTGTCGGTTAATTAAGTTGACCAAGCTGGTTGGATCCATTCAAGGTCATTCAAAGTTGAATTTGTTTAAATGGTTTTCGTGGAACACAAATCAAATTATAAAACCGAACACATGTACGCACTATTTGAATGTGTTACACAGTAACAAATGGTCAGTTACACACACAATGGTTACACACGCGAAACAAGTATGTTACACACCAACACCTCTAACGGCTCCGCCAGCGACCATTATCTCTCTCACAATCCGCGTGGTTACACATGTCATCATTTCCTTCGCTCCGCGCAAATCAGACGATTGGGAGACGGTTTGGACGTTTGAACGCTCAAACATGGTTTCTAGAGCGCCCCTCTATATATATATATAGTGATATTTTAAGCTAAATTTTGCCAAAAATAGCATAGTTAAGTATATTAATATGTATGGAAATACAAGTTAGGATATTAAAAAAATATTTAGGGTGGTAAAGTGTGAAACCACCATAGTTGTAGTTGTATAGTAAAATGCCATTTTTCTTTCCATTTATCATGCTTTTAATTTTTCTTAACTGCGTGTCTATTGTTTTGAAAAAATTAGTTCAATTATTCTCCGATGATTATCTCATCAATTCATTATTGTTGTAATATTTAACCTAAATACAGTTAATCAACGATTCAACTATAATTGGTCTCCAAATATATATTAAACTGACTAAGACTTAATATTTTTCTTAAACACTGCTTATATTTATCACCCGATTAAGTATTCACGTGAATAATTTAAAAAAGTTGGATTTTGTTTCTCTTAACATTAAACACAGGGTACACGCATATTTATTTACTCATTGTACACCCTTAATCTTCAGATAAGGAATTGAGATTATGGATTAAAATTAAAATTAAATCAAGACTTAAGTTTCAATAAATGTGCATGCTTCTCTAAAGTCCAAAAAATTCAATGGTTTAGGCATAAGGTACTATCAAACATATCAACCTCTCACTTTCTTGAATTAGTAGCCGCAATAATTGTATTACAAGCAAAAATCAAAATCTAATTTGTGTCTTTTCAAAGCTAATCCACACCCAATTTCCAAAAGCAATGAACCCTATTAGGGCTTTGATTTGTGTGTTTCTTGGATTCTAATGCACCATTATTGATCAACATTCCCATTGCCACCACCACCACCATAATCATAATCACACCTTTGATTGCTCCATCAATATTAGGTTAAGCACTTAATGGTCTCATGTTCATCAAACACATTTTGGTCAATAAAATCGGAATTTTGAACAGGAAAAAAGATAATTATTAATTATTAAAGCTCACAAGAAGACAAGTGAAGATATGAAATATATAACGTGTCTACCCTGTTTTGCTTACACGTGTGTTGTGCTTAGAGAATTAGATTCATTTTGCATCGTTTATAAAATGCTTGTTTACTTTTATTTTTTTGTTTTTTTTGGGTTATCCATCGAGCAAAATGAATCAATCATGTGATAAAAATGAAAAATGAAAAAAAATTTCTTGTGATGCAATAATAAAATTTGATATTTGATCAAGAGCGTGGATCTATGATTTAATTGACAATTTAAGACCAGACAAGAAGTCATCAACACTAATTGATTTAATAAATATCTAACCACTTGATTTAATAAAATTTATACTTATCATCATAGTCGATAAATCACATGTAAACAATTTATATACATGTTGGCATATGAATTTGAGTCACTCTTTAAATTATAAGTTATATCGAAAGATTATGTGAAAAAACAAGAAATTAAATTGAATTAATGACAAAAAAAATAGTGGATATTGTGCGATCAGCAGATATAAAAGTAATAAATTTTTAATAAAAACATAGTGTACATTAATTTGTTCATCTGCAGTTATTATACTATGTATAACACTTATTTCCTGACAAAAGACAAGCTATACATGATTTAACCAGAATCTTGAAACTCAAAAATCAATAAACATACAACTTACCTTCATTTTCATATTGTAATCTCTAATTTTATCCAAATAAAAAGTGACATTTTGATGTGACGATTTTGTTAAACATTTTTTCATAATAAATTATTAGATAAACATAACATATCGTTGGGCTCGAGAACACCTTAGGACTCCTTAAACCTCAACACTATGACTGATCATTAAAAAGACATCCTTAACAAATTATATCTAACCACAAGTGTGTCTTGCAGTTTGTGATCCTACAACAATTGTGCTATGTACACACCACCACAATCATGTAGTGGAAGAACCTAAGAGGAAGATAGTGGCATGTATGGAAGTGGTGGAGGGAGGGTACCCCAAATTCTGACCCCTACACGGTCTTGTCCTTAGGTACTACATTTTGGTACCCTATACAAAAGGGCCACGTACCCCTCTTACAGGACAGTGCCCTATTTGTACACAAACCACTCATCTCCTCCAAAATATGATTAAAAATATATAGTTTTTAGACAGCAAATTTATTACCCACAACTAATCTCATGATGGAGTAATTACTAATCCAACAAACCAATAGTAATAATTATAAAATATATTCACTTTAAATTACAAAATCAACCCTTTTGGATTTATCCATTACATTAAGCTCCAACTAATAATTTTAATTTTAATTTTGTGTACATATATAAATATAGGACTATATCATCAAACCCATCATCTCACCAACACCATGTTCTACAATCAACATCACTATCATCATCACTCCCTTATATAAAACTTGTTTTCTTCTTGTTTCATTGCAATTTTGAGATTTGAGAGAACAAAAAGCAAAAACCCATATTTTTGCTACCCAAATTTTTTTTGGAGATTTTCAAAAAGAAATCTATAGAGAGAGAGAGAGACCCATATGTCCCCATTTGTGTTGGCTATGGCTATGGAGGACTCAAGCAATGTGATTGTGAAGACCCCAAGCACAGAGACACCGCCACAGCCCCAACCCATTATTGGGGGCTCCATCTCCTTCTCCACCGGCGGCGGAGGAGCTGGGAAGCGCCGCCACCACGCGGAGGCGGAGGCGCCGGTGGTGGTGCTGTACAGGGAATGCCTGAAGAATCACGCCGCCGGGATCGGCGGGCTGGCCCTCGACGGATGCGGCGAGTTCATGCCCTCCGCCGCCGCCGCCTCCTCCGCCGACCCCGCCTCGCTGAAATGCGCCGCCTGCGGCTGCCACCGCAACTTCCACCGCCGCGAGCTCGACGATCCCTCCGCCGCCCATTTCATCAGCTTCCACAACCCGCACCGCCTGCCCCCGCCGCTGAACCTCAGCCTGACGCCGAGCCCCACCGCCAGCCCCGGCCGGTCTCCGCCGCCGCGCGCGGCGGCGACCCCTCTCTCCTCCGCCCCCCGCACGCTCCTCGCCCTCGGGAACGGGTTCTCCGGCCAGAATCGGCGTGACCCAGTTGGGAAAAAGAGGTTTAGATCCAAATTCAGCCATACCCAGAAGCAGAAGATGCGATCTTTTGCAGAGAAATTGGGGTGGAAGCTGCACAAGACCCACGAGAGCTTGGTGGAGGAGTTCTGTAGTGAAATTGGGGTTACCAGAGGAGTGCTCAAGGTGTGGATGCACAACAACAAGCACAGAGATCAGAATCACAATCACAATCACAATGGCATCAACAAGAGCAATGGAAATGGAAATGGCATGAATCATGATGATGAACAAAATGGGAATGGGAGTGGCAATAACAGCAGAGGTAGCTTTGACACAGACAATGAGAACCAGCAAAATGAAGGCAACAGTGACCATCTTCTTCATGTTTCCACTAATGGGTCTTCATCTTCATCTTGATTTTCAGCTTGGCATGGTTCAACACATGAGAAATGACAGATCTATAGAGATACATGAATGGTGGTTCTGATCATAGTTGGGAAAAAGAGGAGGAGGAGGAGATTGTTAATCATCTTTTAATGAATTATCTTTTTTTATGTTTATGATAAAAGAAATCAAAAATATATTGTGTTTTGGTCTTTTCATCATAGATGAGCTATTGGGTTAATGTTAATGAGTCAACTTTGTTCTCTTGCTTATGGTTGAACTTCTAGTTTCAGACATGCTAATTGTTGGATGTCTTGGTGTCAATCATGATTTACTAGAATTACTCACTAATTTGACGTTTAAAAAAGCTTTAGTTTTAAGGATATAATATGGTATATGGTCCGAGGAGTCTTGTCAAACGAGTATCTCGAACAAATTATAAAACATATATTTCGAATGTTATAATTTATGTTCGAATTTAACTTTAAAAGTTATTTACATTTTAGTCAGATTAAAAAAGTTTATTTCAAAATAATACATTAATATAATTTAACACGGAATTAGAAAATTAATCATATAACATTAGAACTATTTGGTGTATATAAATTCTTCTCTTTTGATGGTTAACATAATCAATACACTGTTTATAAAACACCTACACAAATTAAACTCATTAAATCTTTCTTGTTAGTATAAAATTTTGTTGGGATTTTTGTCTTCATCTTCATTTCTGTCTTGATTATGTATTAATTTTAATCATTTAGCTTTTGATCTTGTGGATCTCCAAAGAGACTGAGCAGTGAAGTCTAAGCTTATCATGTCAATTAATAAGCAAAAGATATGTCATGTGCATTTCTGTCCTCTCTTGCATTTATAGCACACCTCTCTACACCCATATATTGCTTCCCATGTCCTCCTTGTGACTTGCATTACAATACCATTTATGTGCACTTATTGTCTTTTGCACACACCCTTGACTGAGGCAACCCCCCTCCCTTAACTAATTGAGGTACCCTTTAAATTTTGTTGTTCTCCCTGTTTATGAAATGACCCTTTTGCCCTCATCAAGAATCAAGTGCTCCTTAATCATCCAATCTTCTAATGCATAATGGGTTTAGCATGGCTTTCAAGTTAATCATTTCTTGTTTAAAAAGTGATTCTTAATCCACTATCAAGATTACTTAATCAATCTTTATGATAATAATAAAACATTGAATGTATATTCATTTAGCTTAAATATATATGATGATGAGTCTTTATTATTTTGAAACTTATCATTTTAATTCAAGTGAAAGGGTCACAATTTATGTATAATTTCTTGTATATATACCCATAGGATACTATATTGAGATTCAAACTTTAAACTAATTTTTAAGTTCTTCTTATCGATTTAAATTTTAGATAAATCAAATTTTAATATAATATTAAAATTATTAGATCTCCTTAACCCTCATTTATAGGGCTGGATACGATTTTGGAACTAAATTGAACCAGCCAGATTCGAACCGGCCAGAACCGAACCAGACCTGATCAATTGATTCTTCATTTTGGAGACCCAAATTCAGACCAAATAAGTGGGTATCGGTCCGGTTCAAGGCGCGGTTCTACGGTTCAATTTTTTGTTCTACCCAATTAGACCCAATTGGATGATTAATTGTGAAATTGAGGGACCGGTTCTCTAGTATATGTGTATAGTTTTGCCTAATTAGATACAATTAATGTGATATTCGTATATTGTTCAATTTAAGGTGAAAATTATATACAATTAAACTCATTTTAGGCTAAAACATAAAATTGAAATACAAAAAATACTAATTAAAACCTTAATTAATACATGATCACTTATAACATCTTAGTTAGATTTAACTTAGCTTAAATTAAAATTTATATATGTAATTGAACTTAAACTTGAATCTTATCTAAATTACTAAAAAAAATCCTTCATCTAACCAAATCTTTTGTTGAAAAAACAAAATTATCGATTAATTAAAGTTCATGAACAAGAGCAAGAACTTGACCAAATTGGGGAGAAGATTGAGCTAAAAAAATGGTGAAGATTATTAATATAATAGAGACACTAATAATATTAAATATTATCTGTTAACTAGTTTTTAAGGCAAGTTTATTTTTTTCATTGTCTAATTATAGAAATGTGAGATCAGGTGTAAGCCTCAGAGGTGCTTAATTAAGCCTGCCACCTTTCTGGAAGCTGATTGGTTGGTTTAAGAGGCAAGTTTTGTAATTTTCTTTGCTGCTAATGATAAGCACAAAACCCAAGATTTTTATTTTAATTATCTGTGCTTAAGAAAATATTAAAATATTTTATCCAACCGCCAGATTCGTACACGTGTGAGCTCCACAGGAAGCCACGCACCACTGGAGCATAATGGTGCATCAAATCCAAGATAACATTCCTTACCGAGAAATATATTAAAATTAAATTAAATTCAAAGAGAATGAGAAAGTCAAAGGTTGACTTGAATATGATGGGCTTGGGCCTGACCCAATTGGGCCCAAATACCAAGTCATTGAAGTGGGCCGTGTTTTGGTGGACCATTGGGATTTTGTGTGTGGCCCAATCTGGCCACTCATTGAGATTGAATTTGGGAAAAATAGAAGTTAAGAATTACTTCAAATTCATATTTATCAATAGAAAGATTATATGAGGGGAAATAATAATTTAGCTTCGCCCGGGCTCAAACCGGAGACCTTCAGTGTGTTAGACTAACGTGATAACCAACTACACCACTAAAACTAAGTTAATTTTATATTTATTTGCGGGAATTTTCTTCTTTCCAAATTACGGGATTTGCACGTTGTCGCTATGTAATTAGGGCCTTAAACGAATAACATAAGTGGGAGTAGACGACGAAACCAAAAAATCGATCAATGATCAAATATGAATCTTTGTATAAGACAATTTTGAGTGGTTGAGTTCAGTAGTTAATTGTATAAAATTATTAATTTTGGAGATATCGTAATATAAAGAAGATAAAATTATTTTATACGCTGATAAATAAATTAAATTTTAATGACACGCATGATTTCCATCCCACTTAACAACTTATTCATCCCACTTAACAACTTAAACTTATACGTAAAATTATATATTTGTTTTTAAATTAATCTTTAGGATAAAATTTCTCAATGTGAATCTATAATATGAAGGTTTGACTCTTTTTTGTTGACCTAGACGTGTGAGAGAAAACCTTGCCCTTGTTCAATGCTAGGAAAATATAGCGGACACTTGAAATTGACTTTTCGTGGAGCAATGGTAGAGCCTAAAAAATAGAAGGAATTGGGCTAGGCCCAAACAAAAAACTCCATTAGCGTATGGATATATTGGAAAATTATTCATGTGAACATTACTCAAACACAATGTAAACTAAGAATTAATGTTTGTCCAGGGTATACGCGGCATGTACCTTTTTTAGAGTTTTCATGTCTCGGCCATCTGTTGAACTACGTGACGGTTACAGTGGTCTGCGATTGAGAGGTGAGTCTTTCGTACTCGACATCTAGGGTCTGGGCTACTGGTGCGCTGTCGATTGAAGAGGCAGAGTCGAGGATTGTAGATGTGCGGAGGCGGGTCGGCGTGACTTGGCGATGGTAAAGTTGGTGGGGTATTATTTCAATATTATATGCGAGGGAAGAGAGGTCTAGCAGGGGGTCACTAGTGGCTGGGCAAGAAGTTCTGGCGATTGGAATCCGATCGGGCTGGGTTTGACTTCTTGGTGTCCAATTTTTGTTGGATGGCTCGGTACTGTGAGGGATCAGGAGTTCTCCGGCGTTGATGGGCTGACAATGGCAAGCACCAAGAGCTGGGAGGACGTGGATTACTAAAGATCTGTGATTCCCACATTAATCGCATGGTTGATTGACGAAACTGGTCTAATGCGTTATGCAGAGAGTCTACGAGGTTTCTCCATCTGCGTGAGGTGGAGGTCGTGGCCCTGCATGATGCTAGCTGGTTCGAGTTGATTGGTATTTGGGAATATCATAGAGTTCTGTTTAAAGCATTTTGCAGCAGCGGGATCACAAGATTTATCCATTCGCATGAGCTGGAGGTCGTGGCTCTACATGATGTTCGACGGGTCGAGTCTAACATCTTTGGAGGTACCATTAACGAAAGTCGTTTATGTCATTCTTCTTGTAATTCCATAGCTCACGAATTAGCCCGATATGCTTTAACTAACAGTATCTGAGACTATGGTGTGAGGTATGTCCCACCACTTATTGTTTTGGTTGTCCGGTGTGATGCGGGGTTAGTTGTCTTTTAATAAAATTCGTGTTTTTCCTCAAATTTTTTAGGGAAATCACGACCTATTATTAATTGTAAAGCAACTAACTAGAAATTATACCAGACAACCAAACACCAGATAGTGGACATACCCCTCACCATGATCCTAACTACTGTTAGTTAAAGTATACCTGACTAATTTATGGGCTGTAAAATTACAAGAACAACGAGCGAATTAAAAGATAACGCAACGACATGCCTCTTGCAACCTCGCGGCCTCCCCCTCGAATGGGTTGAGACTCTCCGCAAATTCATTACAAGATCCACCTTAAGAACAACGAGTAACATAAATAATAGTGCAACGAAAATCTTCTTGTAAACTCGCGGCCTCCACCTTGAATGGGTTGAGACTCTCCACAAATCCTTTACAAGAACCACCCCGAAAACACTTGGAGTAAGTTCATGGAACACCACCCCAAATAAATATGTGAAATAAAACGATCACATCCAACCCTCTTCCCAACTCAAGAATCTCGTGCCATATGTACCCCCAAATGGCCCAACGGGACACCACGAGAATGTATTAAAGCTTAAAAAAACCAAGACCCCCTAATTCGATATACTTACATAAATTTGCCTATCGACACCACATAACTTTTGATCCCTCTCAGTACTGAGTCATCAACCCACCAAAGTCGCATCAGTCAAATCGCCAGAATTTTCCTACCCTACCCCCGATGAGCCCCTCCCGAATCCGTCTGTCCTCGATTTCGCAACAAGCTAATCGCCGAATTTTCTCTGCCCGACCATTGATGTCCCCCTCCCGAACCCGTCTTCCCTCATAAAGTATATCGAAGTAATACTCACCCACATGTACCATCGCAAACGTCCGTCGTTGATCCCAATCGCCCTTCTTCTCCGACCCAACCCTCCTACTTCGAGCACCGGCACTAGCACCATCGCACCCATAAAAACCCAGAACACACTCCTCCGAAACCAGCTTCCCTCCCTACTAAACACCATCACAAAATTGTAGACCACCGCAAGCTTCGTCGTCGCCGCCGAACTCTCGTGAGTCTCGCACACGTAGAATCTCAGTTGAGTACCTCACCAATCAAGCGAGATCCTGAAACCCTAAATTTAGGGGGAGACCGTTGTATCTAAATTCTATCAAGTTTATATGTTAATGGTTAAATTGACATGTAGTGGAGATCGAACACACTCTTTTCATTAAATTAAATTCGAGATTATTAAAATTATATATTTTCAATTGGTTTAGATCTATCTCATGATTCAAAAAAGTTTAGATCCATCTCTTTATTTCGTCCCGATAATTAAAATTAATTCTTAGCTATCTTACACCACAATAATGATTTTCAATTGAGTAATCTTTTATAATATTTTTTTGTTTAGGACCAGAACTAGTTTATATATGTTAATTAAGATAAGAAATATTTATCATTCTAGTTTAGGTATGAATCAATTGGGATTTTCTACCAAATCACTATACATAGTTATGCATAAAATTATCATTATCAATCAATAAACAATATTACAATATTATTAACAGACGATGATATAATTATAACTGTTATTGTAGCTTTGTAGGTTACATTTGTGACCCAACAAAAACTAAGAGTTTGTTTTGTGGGTTTGGGTTATGTCAAATAATTCATATTATAAACACTGTTGGTATGTTGATGCAATGTGATACCAAACACAACTAAAATAAACAGTAACTTATTGATGCATAAATAAGAATATATACTCAACAATAATACCAAACACAACGAAAATAAACAGTAATTTATTGATAAATAATAAGAGTATATTCAACAATAACGTAAAGGTTATTATATGAAATAAGGGTATGTGACATATCCACGTTATTCATGAAAAAAAGTTACATAAAGCGTTTGAGTTATTGGTAGGATCTTTTTCAAATGTAACGTAAATTTCTATAAGAAATAATGAAATATCACAATCATAAACACATTATTGATAATGAATAAGAAGAGAAGCACTATATTTTTCTTGCCTCGAAAAGGCACGATTGCAAGAAGAAAAATGTCTTTTGGGACATGGCATGGATTGTCATGTCTTGCTTTAGTCATCGACCTTCCAATTCACGTGTTCTTAGTTTTTGGGTAATCAAACCAAGAATAGGATATGAAAAATTAGTGGAATTTATATTATAAAAATATGGAGTGAGAGACAAATTTAAATAATAAATATAATCAGGTTATATTGTTCGATATAATATAATCATGTCTGAAATTGAATCATGATTTATTGTACATAACTTTCCGATTATAGTGTTGCCTAAAAATATAATATATTTTTTGAAATACTTGTTTTTGCGGTGTGGTCGACAAAGTTGGTGTGTAGAAAGTAAAACACCCGAAATTATCGTGAAAGTGTCAAATTTGGACAAAAGACTAATGATGCGGTGCGATCGAAGAAGTCGGTATGCAGAAACTAGAACACCCGGAGTTATCGCGAAATTTTTTTAGATTTGGACAAAAAACTAGTGTTTTCGAGCATAAACGGCGGTATGAATCAAAATCATGGCTAGCCATGTGGTACGACGAATTTCGGCCATCGGAGATCATCTAAAGGGTCAAAATCGCAGTTTCTTAAGTTTCAGTCAGGTTTTGCAATTTTAATAATTTGTTTTCTTTTCCAATAAGTTTATAATTTCTTTTTTTACACTTAGGTTTTGGATATTTAAGCACTCTTATATGTTCTTGTTATTTAGTTTTTAGTCTAATAAAAAAAAATTAAGGTTTCTCTCAAATCTATCATCTTCAGTATTCTTATAAATCAACAAATCTTAATAAAAAGTTCTTCCCAACCACATATGATGCATCATTTGTTACGAGACATATTTGAAAATGTTAAATTCAATATATAGCATGTAATGTTTGTCGAATAATTTGTCATGATAAATTAATTAGTGTTCGACAAAACTAGAATTTACAACTAAAATTAAACTTGAGCTTTATGTTTTTTTCTATCATTAAGAGTGTAATATTATAAATATGTGCACTAATGTAACTTAAAACAGTACTGATGACTATATACGGTTCTTTATATTTAATAAAATTTCTGTCTTCTGTCTTCTGTCTATAGACTTAGTCGACAATTAAGGACATGTCTATTTATTAACGGTTCTTTATATTTGTACAAACCACACATACATATTCTTAATGTTCATATTATCATTTTACTTCAAGTATATATATTATAACACTTATTTATAAAATTATCACCTAATGATCATATATATATAATTACAATCATGTACAAATTTTGAGTTTTTACAAACTGTTCAAACTCATGACGGACATGAAAATATGCGCGCACGTTCTCTTAACGTGCGACACGTGTCCAGGAAGGCTGATCCGCAGTGACTTTTTGGGTCGTAAAAGTTTTACTTGAACCCAAACATTTCACCTCCAGTGCAAAAGTTTCACTGTCCGCCATGGGTTTGGACAGTTTGTAAAAAATTCAGTTGAAACTTTTGCGACCTAGAAATTCAATGCGGGCCAACCTTCTTGGACACGTGTCGCGCACTAGGAGAACGTGTGTGTAGATTTTCACAAAGCAACGTTTGTGGTTAGTTCAGACGGTTTGTAAAAGTACTTGTGTTTGAAGTGGATACATATTGAGAGTAGATATCAGCTACGAACTCCTAAAAATGTCAAAACGTCCAAACTTTAATCCATCCATTGGATTTACGCGCGTTCATTATGGGAGCGACACTTGGCGCGGTCGGATGGTATAGACAACTAATCGAGTTAGACGAAAAAGCCGAGGTATTTGAGTCATTTCGCAGAGAAGACCTAATACCATTTTCGACGGTTTGGGTTCTCAGAACAACGCGATCAGAGCGATTTTGACTTCGACTCAGAGACGGCGAGAACTGTGATTTGTTGTCGTTGATTCGATTGAGAATTATCGGCGAGTAGCGCGATTTCATGATAGATATGCAGTTGATTATGTGTGTTGTTGATTTGTTGTGATTTTCGATTTGCTATTTTTTATTTTAGTCGGTTTCGATCTGATATAGGATTTTTTTCATCTACAACAAATTTGAGACGCATAAGACGATGTCGACGAGGATGACAGCGACTGACCACCATGTTTTTTACTCATTTTCTTTGTTTGTAATTTTTTTTGTAAGCGATTCTCCTTCGGGACAAACTTTATATTAATCAAGTTCGCATATGTCTTTCTGTTTATGTATAACATGTAGAGGTACTCTGTATAACATGTCAGATTGTTCTGTATAACCATTTTAAGTAAATAATGTTCAGTAGCACATAAAACGATTAACCAATTCAATGATTTATTTCTGACTGTCTGACTATCTATGTATAACATGTCAATGTACCATGTATAACATGTTGTTACATACTATTTAACCACTGTAGTTAGATGATGTTCAGCAGCGCAATCAACAATTGCTCACTTCAGAATGTTACGTATAACTGTGATACTATCTATGTATAGCATGTTGATGTATAATGTATAACAATATGTTATACATTTTTATATCTAAACTATTTTTAGTGTGAATCACTGAATGATCGCGCTTTAAATGCGTTATTTTTAGTGCAAATCTCTGAATGATCGCGCCATAATTGCGCGATCACGCTTTAAATGCGCGATCGCGGTTTAATGCACCTATTTTTAGTCAAAATCGATGAATGATCGCGCTTTAAATGCGTGATCGTAATGACGAGCGTGCCCTTATCTATCCGTCTATTTTTGACTAACGCGGTCAGCCAATCGTCGCCACGTGTCGCTTGGTCCTCACGCGCGAAAAAATGGATGGACAGATGAGGGTTTGGAAGTTTGAACAATTTGAAGGAGTTTGTAGCCGAGTCTAACCCTATATGTTGGTGATAGTATATTATAATATTCTAACGACATGAAGATTACATATGAACAGTCTACGCTTGTTTATAAATTATTCGTTATTTATTCAACCGAAAATATGAAATTTAAGTTCTTTTGTAGTAACATAAAGACAAGCAAAATGTGAATAAAAAAATCAATAGTTTGTAGCCATATTTAAATATAAATGGATCAAATCATCATAACCATTACTTACTGCTTTTCGAAAGCAGCCAATAACTTTGCAAGCAAAATATATATGGTATCGTATCGTATATATTTCGAATCCATATATATATACGACAACACATTCGCATTGATCACGCATATATATACATGCACTGACAGTTACGTACGGTTTCTTCTGCTCATAATATTTTTTTTTACGCTTCGAATATAAAAAAGGTTGAAACAAAACAAAACATATATATTGCGACAACTTCGATGTATCATATACTTTTCGTTTTTTGTTTAGTCATATTTTATATTTATATTTTCATAGTATATATTGAGTATATTCGGATTTAAACATTTAAATCGAGATTATCGAACAATTATTCGAATCTCATTTAGTTCTCGATTATTAATTAAGTTTTTGACTTTTTTAACATCTAAAAATCAGTTGACTATTTTAATCCATTTATGAGTATGTGTGTAAGCTCTTTCCTTTTTATAAGCAATTATAAGTCATATATACTTGATTCATGAATCTATGCTTATATTTATACTTTCTTCACCTAATGTAAATTTTATAACATCGTATTAAATACATTATATAGTGTATTGGGTTTATGAGCCGCTCATCCAGTAAGATCAAAACAACGTTCAACACGTGTCAGCACGCGTTATGCACGAGCCGCTTATCCATTTCAATAGAATGTTAGTATTTCGGTAGAAAATAACAAAATTGTTCTACTAAAAATACAAATGTTCTACTGAAAATGCAAAAATTATATTTAAAACATAGGATTCATATTTATGATTTGTTTTGATACGAAATAGGGTGTTTATTTCTATTATTTGAGTTTTTGTGCATACGTTTAAGTTATTCTACATATATGTTGAACGTTCTATTTAAATGGTCAAGTGTTCTACTTAAATGACCGAACGTTCTATTTAAATGGCCAAACATTCAAACATTCTACGTGAATGACCAAATGTCTTACTGAACTAAATGTTATACTGATATCGAAATTCATTAAACACTATCGCGAAAACAGAAAATGCAAACGTTCTATCAGAATATTGAAATTATAATAAGAAAATTGATCTCGAAATTCATACGAAAATAACAAAATTGCAAACATTCTACTGAACGGTGCAAATGTTATACTAAAAAATGCATAAATTCTACTGCGAGTGGGCGTGTAAAAATACAGATGTGTCCCTCACTCAAGTGCACATCGCGCGCTACGACGTATCGCTGGCTATTTTAATTTCGCAAGATGATCATCTTGCATCATGTTCGGACGTTCAGACACTCAACTATGTTCGCAGTGGAGTGTGCCCTACATGCATAATGCATGGTTTCTGACTTTTGCTTATCAATGGGTTTAATGGAGTGACATAGACTTGCACCACCACCGGCCAAAGCCTTCCACGCTAAGCTAAAATAAGCCGTCGTGCTCTGATTGACAATTGACAAATTAGGTCAAATACATATATATATATTATTCCACGAAACCATATATTTCGACCTTTTTATAAAGTCCAAAAATGGGGCACCCTTCGCACCTGTACTTTGTTTTAATTTGTAACGATATATAGTATTGAATAATCAAAGTAAATGGCCAAAAGAAACAAAATGAAAGTAGATTAAAAATATTTAATTTAAGTGGGTTTAGTAAATTAGTACAATATTATATGTGTCGCATGAAACACATCGTAAGCCACATTTCTTATTGGGGGTTGCTGTCGGAATATTTTGGCATATTTCAGCTCACCGATTTTGATACCAATTTGACTTTAAAAAAAAATATTCATCACAACCCCACTAATTTTTTATTATTCTGTGACAATAAAGGTATTTATATATATTACTTATTTAAGAGATACGATATTATTTGAATTTGAATTTAGGACTAAAGTAATTTAAATTTTGAATAGATTGTAATTTTATTCATTATTTTTCTTTTCGATATTTTGTGGTTACGAATCATTCGTGACTATAAATATACACTGATTAACAGCCTAATAAATTTCGAAAATTGAATTTGGTTTCTTGTTACGCAAAATCTGATACTGTTCAACAAAACGAGAAAGTGTTTATGTCCAAAATTTATAATCATTAAAAAGTGAAACATAACTACTCAAATTAATTATTTCCAAATATTCTTTTTTAAATGCACATACATTTCAGCACACAATTTCAACTTTATTTGTGAAAGTAAATTCGTCAATTACATTAATGTTCCCTTACCTTTCTCGAAAAATAACGCGTTCCCAATACAAACCAAAATATATAATTCATTTCGAATAAATAAAGGAAAAAAAAACTTACATAAATTATGTGTCGTTAAATTGTGATTACTAGTTCCGATCTTCACAATCACACTTACTATTATTATACATAAGAAAATTTAATGTTTATTTCTATCATTTTCATGGCTACTCTAATTTCCATAACGAAATTTAATATTATTATTTGCTATTCAAAATATAAAATAAAAAAGCCAAGGAAATTGCCGAAAATGACCCGACCCAATCAATGTTAGGTTCGGAAGCAATTCACCCAAAAAAATGCTCTCTAGAGTCACATGTCATAGCTCCACCGACTAATTACTTTAGTACATTTCAAAAAAAAAAATTCAAAAAATATACTAATTATCAATCATTTCAAAATAATATTGTTTTGGTTTATAACCTAGGAATATTTATCTCAATATAATATGATAGTGTACCTGTACATTCATTAAAGAAAAATCATTAATGATTTATGTCAATCATAATAAAAATGTGTCATATTTCTTTTAATTACAATAGTAGCCCAATAAAGTAACTTTATATTCAATCTATCAACCCAACTTAAATATGAGCCATGAGAGGCATAACTAAGAACGGAATAATTAAATCGATTTACTTTCCAAAATATATATAATAAAATAAAAACACTTAAAATAATAATTAAATGTGAAGTTTATATAAGGATGACAAATAACTCCAAATTAAACACCATGCATGTTTAAATTAAAATACATTTGAACTTGCTACTTGGCACAATAGCTCGAGGTGCTTTTCAGGTTAAGGTTCGATGTGCAACAGGGATCATGGCAAGGTTAGATGGGAAGACGATAAAAATGCCCTCATATTCACGGGAGACATTTTTATGGAAATGCAGAATATTCCAACCCCGACAGGGTTTAGTATCTCTGAGTCCGACAAAACGAAAGACAAAAATCACAAAACACATTACGAATCCACACACAATCACCATTGTATCATCACCTACGAGCGAGCGTGACCTGAGCTCTCGTATAAACTTGTTACAACTGATTTGGAGTGTCCAATTTGTAATGTATAAAAACCAAAACTGTGATCGATGAATATGAAAACGTAGTATCTAACATGTCCGGAATTTAAGTCTGGTTGTACCAATTTTCACATCAAACCCACAAATATAATTTTGTTTCTAAATACACTAATATTAAGCCATATATTTTTATCATCCTAATTTGGTAGGGTAAATATAATAATTAACAATAAATAGATTGTTTTTCACTAAAAGAAAGTGCATAATTGCTTGGAAGAGAACTAAAGACTAAAAGAGACCACCTTAAGTTGATAGTTGACCCGTCTCAGAAAAAACGTGTCAGTCTTCACTCACAAAATCTCAATTCTCTCACTGACGAAATCAACCATAAACACGCCCAATTCCAGAATTCCAAAGTCCAATTTCTTATATTCTTCGCCATCACGTTCCTTTCAATCCTCTCTCTCCTTCTCTTCTTCTTCTTCTTCTTCCCCAGCTCCATTGATTTCGCAAATCTTCTGCACAGACCTTTCTCTTTCTCTCCGCCAATCTCGCTTTCTCCAAGTGGAGTCTTCACTTTCTCTTCGTCGTTTCTCTTTATCTTTGATTGCAATCGACCAAATTTTGTTGATTCAATCGATGGGTACCGAGAAATCGACCGATTTTCACTTCCTCGTGATCGGGTTTCTGTTCAAGAGCGCGTTTTGGGTTCTGGGTTTGCTCTGCAACTCTCTGTTCTTCGTCTTCGGAGCAGTAGCGGGTCGTTTTTACAGGTTTGTTTCTTCACTTCCGTTTCTGGGCAATTTTGAAAAAAAAACCCTTTTGATTTTGAGTTTTTCTTGACAGAGTCGAGGAATCGGAGAAGATCGAACCCAGTTCGGGTCTCGATTCTGGAGGTGATGGGTTCGGGAAAATCGAGACTTTGGACATGGATTTTGTGTTTCGTGGAGATTCCGGTGGAGCTCCCGATGAGAGTGAGGCGGAGAGAGAGGGCTCTGTTTTCTCCGAGCACGCTGCGACGACGATGACGAGTAAGTATCAGTTCGTTTCTGGGAAAAACATAAGTGGGTTTGTGGAGGAACCGAGAATCATGAGCCTCACTGTTCAGGAAATGTTTGTGGGTCCCGCCGATCCCGCCGGAGGGATGGCTCGGGTCCCGGAGAAGCAATTTTCCGGGAAGAGCAGTTTCGAAACAGAGGACTCTGTTTTGAGCTTCAGCTTCGGGATGGCTCCTGAGAAAGTCGAAAAGGTCAGAGTTGCTGATTTCAAAAATGATGAATCGGGTAAGCTTGATTTCTCCGGCGAAGCTCGATTCGATTCGGATAATGATGTTTTGCCCGAACCCGACTCCACTGGTTCAGATTTTGATCTGGGTAGTTCTCAAACTGTTACTGAAGATTCTGTATTTGAAATTGAAGATGAAATTGATGATTTCGAAAATGATGAATCGGGCAAGCTTGATTTCTCCGGCGAAGCTCAATTCGATTCAAAATATGATTTTTTGCCCGAACCCGATTCGATCATCACAGAGCATGATTTGGGTAGTTGTGAAAATGTTGCCGAAGATTTTGGATTTGAAATTGATTTGGATCCGATCGTCGCCGGAGACGGGTCCGATGACAATATGGAAGAAGTTTCAGACCCAATTGTCGCCGGAGACGGGTCCGGCGAAGATTCCGGCGAAGAAATCGACGACGAGGCTGTGATTGGGTCGGGGAAGGTTGAGGGACAGGGTTGCTTCGATGACTCCGAGGATGATGTCGGTTGGGACTTGATATCGGAGCACCAGGACTTGATAGAGCAGCTAAAGATTGAGCTGAAGAACGTGAGGATCGGAGGGCTTCCGACAATCTTGGAGGAGTCGGAGTCTCCGAAGATCGTGGAGGATCTGAAGCCTCTGAAGATCAACGAGAAGAGATTGGAGCACAAGGACAGGGTCGAGGAGATTCACAAAGTGTACAAGAACTATGCGGAGAAGATGAAGAAATTGGACGTGTTGAACTATCAGACCGTTCATGCTATCGGTAAATTTTCTTGCTCTAAAAACTATTTTTGTTATATTAGTTTTGATTCATCTTTCAGACTAGTCCGATCAATCCTGAAATAGCTCAAATGAATATTAGTATTGCATGTCTACTCATGGATCATGATTATCCCGTCGTTAAAGTCTGATACACATTACATATTAGTTAATTGATAGGAGGTCGATTTGGTTATTTGAGTTTATCTTTTGATTTGGTAAGATATCATAAGTCATCGAATCCATCAGGATTCGGTATCTCCCATGTGATTAGGACGGGAACGAAATTAGTAAACTCGTCTTGTTGGCATTCTACACAGAGAGGAGAAATACTCCAAACTTGACTAGCACTAACATTTCTGACCTAATTGGGGTGGAGAAGAGGTCTTGAAACTCGACCTGAACCCACCTCGTTGCATCCGTGAATTGATTCAAGTTATTTCTGAGGTGGGTTGAGTTTCAGGGACACCCTCTTGCGTGTATTTTAGATTGAAGATTCACGTTACATGATACTTTACATGTGAATTGTGGGCCTTTGACCTTAGGGTGGAGATATATCAAACTTTGATGTTATATTGAAACTATAACGTTCATAAACATACATCGATATCAACAATTATATGAACGTCTAAACTCAATATTTGTGTTGGAGATGACAATAATTTTCGAATCTGACAGCACTCGGTTTCTCTAATCTAACGGGATAAAAGACAAAAGTCACTTTGACCAACACCATTGCCATTCTATAGAATGGAACTAATTCACAAACCCGACAAAAACCCTAAATTACCTCTCATGAACTTATTTCATTGTCATCTTTAATTTATGATGGTGTTTTTGATCGGCATAAAAAATGTGGCAAGCAAACATCTTTTCAGACATAATTGCATTGTGGGTCCCCACTATTTTTTTGGTTCCACAGATGATGTACTAATTTCATGTTGTGTGTCACATAGTTTCATTATAGTTTCATTCTGTGTACTGAAACTAAAGTTGTCTTGATTAGTTTAAGGTCATTGTCCTCTTTAATGTATTGCCAACAACCCATCGTTCTTCCATTTTCATGTGTAGTTATTGCAGACATTGATCTCTTGTGGTCCTAAACACATAAATATTTGTCTGAAATTAGTCGATGACTAATCAGAAATTATAAATTCGAATATTACTTTACAAAGGATTAGTCAGAGATGAATCAGACAAGTCAGGAATTTTTAGAACACTTTCTACCGTTCAGAGCAAAACGAAAACTAAACCCTAATCACTTCGCTTGTTCAATGCAGGGTTCATCAGGAGAAAAGACCAATCCCAGTTCATCCCAATCCGTAAACCAAACGCAATGAAGCTCCCATTCCTCAAGAACAAACCAAGATCGATCAGAGACGATCCAATCGGAGACTTGGAGAGGGATTTGGAACTCGTCTACGTCGGGCAAGCCTGCCTCTCCTGGAAGATCCTGTATTGGCAATACGAGAAGGCGAAAGACCTATCCGACCACGATCCTCAGGGCTTTCGCCACTACAACGAGGTAGCGGGCGAGTTCCAGCTCTTCCAAGTGCTCGTGCAGCGATACGTTGAGGACGAGACCTTCCAAGGGCCAAGACTACACAATTATGTCAAGAACAGATGCATAATTCGAAACCTACTCCAAGTTCCTGTCATCAAAGGTGAGGATTGACCTAGGAACGTGTTTTAAGTGATGATTGCTCATTTTCTCACCAATGGTTTTGTTTTGTTTTGTTTTAGATGACAAGGACAAGAAAGGGCACAAAGGCGATGAAAGCGCGATCCCAATCTCTATGCTCAAGCAAATCATCCATCAATGTATGCATGTTTTCTGGGCGTTTCTTCGCGCTGACAAGAAGGGGACTAATATGATCGGATCGCAGCTTTTCCAAGCCGAACTCCAAAACCCTTCGGATAAAACGCTCTACATGGAAGTTCAGACTAATCTTCAAAAGGTTTGCTTCGTAAAATTTTTATTGAAGAAATAGTTGTCAGCTTACCATTTTTTGCAAAATGAATAATTCGCCGTAGAAATAACGAAACTGCCCTTTGAAAATTCGAATAGAAAAAAATTAAAAAGAGTAAGGCCCGAGGCATTTTAAACGTTTATTCTTTTAGGGGCATTTCTTTCCAAAAGAAAGTGAACTCGCCGCTATTTTTTGCAATAAAAAAAATACATAGCTACTAATTGCATAGCAGAAACACGACAGTACACAGCCACTTTTTGCAATATACCCTGTATATATATACACATACATAACGGTCGATTTTTGGTAATGCAGAAGGAGAAGAAGCTGAAGGACATAACGAGAACTGGGAATTGCATAGTGAAGAAGTTTCAGAAGCAGAATCAAGAAGCTCGTTTACATCACGAGCTGTTCATAGCTCAGGTGGAGCTGAGATTGGTCTCGAGGGTGTTGAACATGTCGAGATTGTCGACCCAGCAACTGGTTTGGTGTCATGAACAGTTAGGGAAGGTTAATTTTGTAGGCAGAAGGGTTTGCTTGGAACCATCCTTTTTGTTGTTTCCATGCTGATATGGTTATGGTGATCAGATCTTGAGTGTCTGGTCTTTTGATCTGTAGGTAGGAGATAGTGATAGAAATATACCAACAAGTTGCTTTTTGTTTGGGTATTTGTTTGTAGTTCATGAGGGTTTATTGGGAGTTTGTAACACTTCAAATTTGAATGAGCTACAAATTAGAAATTTACTCGCTTCTCTTGATCGTTATGTTCTGGTATTCTTGATAGTCTGAGATTAGTCGGTACGGTGATTTTGTTGATAGAACTAAGAGGTACAATCTGAGGTGTCTGATGTTTGCGTTACTCTTGAACGCTTGTTCATCTCCGAAAAATCTTTTTCGTGCGTACGAATTTTTTCTTTTTCGCTTGAATATATTTTTTATAAAAATAATCAATTTGGTGTAATGGCATGGATTGGAATTAGATTCCATACCAATGGTAGCCTACGCAAGGACGGTGAAATGAATTGGACACCATTGTTGACAATGGAACTTGGTACATGTCAATGAATTGGAGCCATCTGTAGTTGAATTCTTCTCACATGTCTTGTCAATTTGAGTGATTTCGAATATATGTGAATTTAAAAGGGTTTATTTTAATTTATATTATTAATGTTTCAAGAGAAAATGACATTGATGAGACAAACTCTAAATTCTTATTCATATAATTTTCTTGCCTAGAGATATTCAGAATAGTTATCTAGCGTGGGCACAGTTTCGACTCATAACCAAATTAGTTAAAAAATAACCTGAGTCAAATTTTCGGTTCTCAATATGTGAGAATTAGACCTGAAATTACTATGTAGAAATGATTTAGTTCTGATTCTACTAAGTTAGAACCAATTTAATTTCAATCTTGTATTCATGCTCAACTTATGCGCCGAATAAAACAAATTGAGCCCGATATAACAAAAAACTTAAGTGACCCAAGATGATTTTTTTGAAAATAAGTATGGTAAACTGTAAAAGTGGTTATTCTGGGTATAGTTAGTTGTAATTAACCCTAAAAAAGTGCTAACAAAAATTAAATGTTAAGATTGAATTCCTATAACTCAATCGAAATATAAATTTTGCAAATGCAATAAAAATGAAAATAAACAACATATCATATTGTCTTCTTTCTTCAATTCAAATTTCATAGAAATTGAGGCACTCCTTCTAAATTTGCAAATTACGTGGCGGGCCTAGAGAGCTAATTGGCGGTTTTGTATTTTTTGAACCGAACTTGAATCGAATTTAATTGATTTTAGGGATAATGACACTTTGTTACACTTAACTATAGCGAAATGACACTTTCATACCCTAACTATTTTTCTCTCTTTTTTAGTACCCTAACAATTTTTTTTGTGACAACATACCTCTAAAACGCCTAATATACCTAAAATACCCTTGGTTCAATTGAAAAAAATAGTATTGAACCAATAGTGAAATCAAACTGGTTCAAATTAGGTCAGTCCAAATCAGATTCGTTTACCCGACCAGGAGTATTTTTCAAATTAGATTCGAATTTAATCGATTTTATTATTTACGAACCGATTCCGACTCATTACTCACATTTTTCAATTAATTCACCAACACAGCCGAAGAAGCCTTATTTCAGCTCACGGCCCATTAGTTTCTGAGGCCCAAATGGGAGCCACCATAGTTAGGCCCATTAACTGGGCCCAATCAGCACTCGGTCGATGCAGATTCAGCAAACTGATCACAGCCGTTGAAGCTAGGGCAAAATCGGCGTGAACCCAATTTATACAGTTGGACACCTCCAAAGCAAAAACTCCTCTGCGCTTTATCTCCATCTTCCTCTGGAAAAAACCCTAAGGAGAGAGACCCAATCCGCCGACAACAATGGTTCAGCGTCTCACATACCGCAAGCGCCACAGCTACGCCACCAAGTCCAACCAGAACCGGGTCGTCAAAACACCTGGTAATTCCTCATAACTCCATTCCTCGGCGTGTCTGATCGTATCTGTTAGTTCTTCGTTTGTGGGTTTGTGATGCTTATCTGGGTTTGGATCGTGCTTTATGGGTTTTGGATTGGTGTGAAAAAGATTTGATTTTTGATTGTTCGCGTGTGTGTATTGGGTTTGTGGTGCAGGTGGGAAGCTAGTGTACCAGACAACAAAGAAGAGGGCTAGTGGACCCAAGTGTCCTGTTACTGGAAAGAGGATTCAAGGGGTATGTGAAAATGCCATTTTGAATCTCACCTTGCAAATCTGTTGGTTGTATTTGGAATTTCAAAAATGGATATGACATTATGGTTACTGAACTCACAATTGATTCAAATTTTATGTCTAAGCTTGTATGACTATGGTTTCTACTTGTGTTATTATTTGCTAGTAAAATTATCAGCATGTTATAGATCATTCACATTGGATCATGATGTCATTAGAATTAGGCTTATAAGCATGCCTATTCAAGTATATTCTAGTTGTTACTGGGAAAGCTCATGTTTTAGTTTCAGGCTGTGGTATCTTAATGTGTTTTATTTTACGGTAGTACCATTTTGATTGTTGATCATATCATAAGTAATTCACACTGGATTTGTAAGTTTAAACTCAGATTCACGATGTAGTTAATTCTTGTGAGAGTTGTTTCAGGGTTGAAGCTTATCTATCAAGTATATTCTATTTCTTTCTAGTTGAGCTTATGCTTCATTTTCAGTCTGTAGCATCTGAATGTGCTTTGTTTAGCTGTCCTCATAAATGCAGTAGTCTGTACAGAAATCCAAGTATTAACCTGTTTATTTACTAAATAGCAGCATTATAAAAATGCTAGGCCCTAGTTTGGTGTGTTAAGTTCTCCACAGACTAATCGGGGACTAATTGCTGATTTTTAGAACAATGCTAATTAATGTTTCCTTAACTCACTATTCTAGTTTTGTTATTTACTCTCTTGTGATGGATAATGGTAGATCTTCTTCAATATAGCTTTTGGACCCGTGGTCGTCTTTCTTTATGTGTTTTTCATGTTCCACTGTTGCATGATGTCTTTTATCAATGCTGTTTTCAATGAATGTAATGCTAATCCTGTTCTGGTGTTACAGATTCCCCACCTGAGGCCTACTGAATACAAGAGGTCCAGATTATCAAGGAACCGCAGGACTGTTAACCGTGCCTACGGTGGTGTGTTGTCTGGAGGTGCTGTCCGTGAAAGGTCTGTCCCGTTGAACCTCATATCAGAAATTCAGATTACTTGTACAAAGCTCATTTGAGTTTAATATTTTTTCTTCAATGATTTGTAGGATCATCCGTGCTTTTTTGGTTGAAGAACAAAAGATTGTGAAAAAGGTGTTGAAGATCCAGAAGTCAAAGGAAAAAACCACAAAGGCATAAGGTGATTGCACTCTATGGAGTGAAAATTTTCCGGGTCTATAATATAGTTAGTCTTCTATCTTGGAAAATGAATTTGAGGTGCCTGAACTTGGAATGTATCTTTCTTTTTTTGTTTATCGTTTAAGGTTGTAACTCTTCTGGGATTTTGTTTGTTCTCTTGACTCAATTGTTTCATTATGGAATCAACAACTATGCCTTATGAAACATATCTGTTTTTAACTGTTCTTTTGTTACTAGTGTATTCTGCATATGCTTAATTTTTTGTCATTCAAAATAGATGTATTCATGTACTGAAGTTAAAGAACAAGGAGGAAATGTTTTGTTAGGCCATGTAGAGATGACAAATAAAAATTTAAAATTTGTTTCTTCCAATCTAGTTGTGTAGGATGGTATGTTTATTAAAAATACTCAGTTCTCATGGCCATAATATTCTGCTTTTGATAGTGATTTGATATTATCGATATATCGGGGTAGGAAACAAGATCATTAAATTCAATTCACTTTAAACTTGATTTGCCATCGTAATTTGAATATAGCTATTAAGTTTTCAATTCACGGTACTTCGTTAGATCAAATTGTTACTGTAATTTGAATAGGGCTATAAAGTTTGCATTTGTCGACGATATTCGAATAGGGCTATAAAGTTTGCATTTGTTGACGATGATTCATTATTTTTTATGTAGCGGGCATGATATGATATATAACTATTACATTCTTTGTGAATTTGACTTTTGGGTGTAATTCGAGTAAGGGGATAACTATTCATTCGACGATAATCTAATATTTTCAAATTGATTAGTTGGAGACATTATTGTTAAACTCACTCCAAATTCGATTTGTTGACTTAATTTAGACAACTGTATAAACAAATGGGAAAACATGCATATCTATATCTAATTATGACCAAATTCCACTTACCTATCCCCGTATACAAAATTGGAAACCCACCTACACTCGGGAATTCAAAATGGACAAAAGTCAAAATTTTGCCTATTTTCACTGTGAAAGTCGATCATGTGCAGTCACATAATGTATAATTTTTTTAAATACAGAAATACCCTTACACCTTGTGTTGTTGGCCTTTGATCTTCTCATACTCTTGTTTGATTGTGGTGAGTGTGGGGAGCTGAGATTGAAGACGGAGTTGAGATCGGAGACGATGGCGATTGTGGATGATGTTGTGTGTGGCTGTATAAACAAATAGGAAAAGTATGCACACATATATATCCAATTATGACCAAATTCCACTTACCTATCCCCGTATATAAAATTGGAAACCACCTACACTCGGGAATTCAAAATGGACGAATGGCAAAATTCTGCTCATTTTCACTGTGAAAGTCGATCATGTGCAATCACATAATGTATAAAAATTTTAAATACAGAAATACCCTTATACCTTGTGTTGTTGGCCTTTGATCTTCTCATACTCTTTTGATTGTGGTGAGTGTGGGGAGCTGGGATTGAAGACAGAACTGAGATCGGAGACGATGGCGACTGTGGATGATGTTGTGTGTGACTGTATAAACAAATGGGAAAAGTATGCATATCCATATCCAATTATGACCAAATTCCACTTACCTATCCCAGTATATAAAATTGGAAACCTACCTACACTCGGGAATTCAAAATGAACAAATGTCAAAATTCTGCCAATTTTCACTGTGAAAGTCGATCATGTGTAGTCACATAATGAATATAAAAATTTTAAATACAGAAATACCCTTACACCTTGTGTTGTTGGCCTTTGATCTTCTCATACTCTTGTTTGATTGTGGTGAGTGTGTGGAGCTGAGATTGAAGACAGAGCTGAGATTGGAGACGATGACGACTGTGGATGATGTTGTGTGTGACTATAAAGTACAAGCTCCTGTGCGAAATTTGAGGACTTTCGGAAATACTGGGAGACGATTCATCGGATGTGAAAAGTTTGGGGAAAAAATTTATTCTTACATATTTGATAATTGAGTTTAGGTCAAATATTTGGAGATTTTATGTACAACCTTTGGGGTTTTCAGGTCAAAATTGTGGGGAAAATTTTGATTTCAGGTCAACAAAATCGATTTTGATCGTTGTTCTTGTGAATTGGTATGTAGCAAAGTGTATCAAAGTGCAAGTTCTTCCAATAGATTGATCTAGAGACATGTGAATATGGAAAAGAGTATTACCTGATTTTTTATAAGAGAAAAAATGTGCAATGAAAACATCAATCGAACTATGGATGAAGAGAATACATGCTTAACTAAAAAAAGAAGTAGCAGAGAGGAAGTTTTTGTAGTTTAAAAGTGAGCTGAAAGGAAAACAGCAGAGGCTTGACCAATTAGATTATGAAAATGAGAAGCTGAGAAAATGTAATGCAAATTATCATAAAATGTCAATGTTAGTTGTAGTTTTAGTTGTTGTCTTCTTTTCTTTTTTTCAAAATGAATGTTTATTAATTGTGGATGTTTCTTTTCTCTTTTCGGACCCAAATAACCCCAATCTTAGCACGCTTTTCCCTTCATTTTGGTCACTTTAGGGCCAATATTTTGATATTTTTGATCCTCGGTGGAATTTTGACCTTTGTAGATATTAGAGCCTAATTGAAGCATATTTGGAGCGAGTTCGGAGAAATAGACAAGAAACATTGCAACCCAAGCAACTGGAGAATTGAAGATCAAGAGTGTCATGATCGAGACAACACAAAATGTTGAAGACTAGGAGCTTTGTTACGATCTCTACGACAATCGTGGCAAATCGGCGTTGCAAGGACAAAAAGGCAATGCCAGGATACTGTCACGATCGTGGCATGTTTGTGACAAGAAGACGATAGAGAAGATGGTCACGGTCGCGGCACGGAGGCGAGACGATCGGGACTCGAGAAGAAAAGGGTGTCACGATCGTGATAACCCATGTCCCGATCGTGACACAGGCGCCATTCTGACGGCAATTCAAAATGGGTTGTCACGATCGTGACAAAAGGTGTCAAGATCGTGACAAAGTCGCAGAACTGCTATTTAAAAGTGCGAAAACCTTAATTTTCAGCATACACACTTAGATTTTGAGAGGGTTCCGTTTTGTTAGAGGTTTTTAGAGAGAAAAGGCTCTAAAGCCTTCCCTTGGAGGTCATTCTTGGTGCTCCAAGGGAAGTTTTCCACCACCACCACCATGGGAAGAAGAAGAGGATGCAAGAGGCTACTTTGAGAAGCTAGATTTGAGGGTTTTGAACTTTCCAACACCCATGTCTTTGAGTTTGGATTTGTAATTTTCTTTACTTGTCTTGAATCTAGTTGATTCTTGTAGATGAATGCTTGAGCACCATAACTTAGGGCTAAAATATTAGGTCATGTGAGCTAAACCTTGATTTTGACTTAAACTTTGATATTTATGATTTATTAATTAATTGTTGCATGATTAAATTGTGTTTTACTTTGGTTTGTATGCTTGAGTATGAAATCTTGTGATTATTAATAAGAGCTTGTGATTGCTTGCATGATTATTATTGTTTTAGCTCATGAACTTGTCTGAGAGGAAGGTTTGTGAGCGGATATAGGTAGAATCGAGGTGTCGGTGCTTGGCGCCCGCACCTTGGACCAATAATTTGTTGGCAATTCAAGCCGTTGAGGAGTTAGTCGTAACATCCCGAGAGGGTAGCTAACTCCAACACGTTGCCTTCACCAACGTTGAGAGACGGTGGCAGTATTTGAACAGAAGTCCAATTTACATGTGATAAATTGATTGATTGTGAATTGATGAGTAAATGTCTTGTAATTGAATGAATATTGATATTTCGTACATGTTCATTTGAAATCTACTTTGCGCTTCATGTTGTATGCTAACCTTGATCACTTAGCATATAATATTTTATCATAAGTTCGACTCTGAGAGGAGTTTGCTTTGCTTGATATAAGTAGATTCGAGGGGTCGGCTCGTAGAGCATTTCCCCTTGATTTGAAAATTGTTGTTGATAATGCGGTTAGTTTTGAGTCGCGGGTTTACGAGGTGGTGACATGCTTGCATTGAGTGACATTGTGCAAGTGTGATAACACCCTTAGACCCAAAGACTTGGGTTAATTAGGCTCTACCCAATGTTGAGAGACGGGTAGAGTATTTAAAACATAGGCCAAATGAATTGCATGCTAGTTATCGATGTCTCGTATGATTTATTGATAGTCTTGATCATGATGTTAGTTTTTTGGTTCTCGAATTCTCAACTTCCTACCAACCATCTACCATCCGCCCCCATTGACTTAACATCTAACCTAGCGTAGTTTAATCCTAGTGTAGACGTAGTCACTTGCTTAGTTGTAGTTTAAATCTCCCATCTTGTATAATTTACTTTTTAAAGTCGTGTCAGGAAAGAGAGCGCAAAATGCCCAATTATGAAACCCACATTTGGTCCCCGAGAGTTCGCCCGGTAAAGCTGAAAACTTACAAATTTACTTGATTGATAGACGACCACATTCTGATGTGCGTTAGTCAGGGAAGTAAGTGACGAGTGAGAGGCGTTGCGCCCTAAATCACGCGTCCGCTTCCCATGCATCGGGACTCCATCTTTTTGTTAAACGAGCTCTTTTCGATTTTGATTGGCTCTTGGGTGAGGTGTCTGTCCTCTCAAATTTTAACATTCGTACCGCTCAATATCCGAAATAATATGAGTTATGAGTTTTGTATTAAGAAAAAAACTTAAACCTGACTCTGCTCGCTTCTTTAGCTTACATTGTAAATATTCATTAAAAACAGTGATTATATTTCACTTATATTAAACTAAATTAAATAAAAATGATTTTAAAATACACATAAACAAAATTGTGAAGTTGTGAGTTCACGTGCATGATGATGGCAAGAGTTGGATTGTGAGTAACGTGAACGTAAAGGCCCATCATTGGGTCCAAAATATATATTCGGTCCTGAGGATTGTGGGCCCTTTTTGTCCACTCTTTAGTCCAAATTGTTTCTTTCGAGTGGGCCCTGATCATGATGATGGCCCGCTGTGAATGTATGATTCATAGAGCTGTCCTTAATTTAACCCACATATTTAATGCAAGGTGTGAATATTTATTTGAGGAATATGGCACATTAAAATAAATAAATCCATTTTGAATTGTTACCATCCCTATTTAATTTAGGATAATAATTCAATGGGATTATTTCAAATACAATCCCCTACAATTTAGGAGAACCGAAAATTGAGTGTAACGGTTTCAGTTCTGGTTCTTTAAATGGAGAATCGAAGATTCCGGTCCGGTCCATGTCTGAACCTATGCCCACCCCTATACGTGCTAATTACGTCCAACACTTAAGCGACACTTCCGTTAATTTTCATGCATTTATACAAACGGTTTAAAATTTGAACATGAGTGAGGGAGAGATTTTATAAAAATACAGCAAAGGGAGACTGAAAAAAACAAATAGAACAACTGGAATAAATTTGGAGGATGGGAGTAATCCAATTTTGACCATTTGCCGATTCTCATTATTGACTTTTACACTATACTTTTTACTATACTAACTTTTATATGGTTTTTGTGTATATATTCCCAATATTTAATTAAAAATAGATGGGATCAAAATCAAGGCTGATTTAGAAAACCAAGGGAACAAATAGGAGTGTTCTTGTCATGTTCATGATAAAGAATTGATCAAGTCGTGGGATGCTACGTTGAGTTGCATCCATGTTTCTAACATAATGATAGAGAAAAAAAACCTTTAAAATAATTGTTTAGTGGGAGAGATGTGATGGGCCAAAATGAAGTCAAATCTCACCTAAAGCGAATATATTAATCCGAATTAACATGATAATGAAGTTCCAACAAACGTTAATGATTGGCATTCGGAGGATTTTGACTTTTTCTTTTATAATCTATAGTAACTTGATCATGATTTTTCATGGAAAATCGAGTTGATGATTTGTCCCTATATTTTAAAGTGAGTTGTTGATAAATTGAAAGGCACCTAGTAAAATAAACGTCAACTGATTTATTTTGTTACTCTCGTGTGTATAATAGTCATGTATCTTATCCATGGTGAATTACATATTTAACAATAAAAATATATTCGTTATATTTTACTTTGAATCGAACTAATCGGATTAATATAACATATTTTAGTTGTAGTTACTTTTAATTTTAATTATTTTATGTTTCTTCTTAACACGATCAAGCCTCAAACTAAATGTTTGATAAAAGATCTACTAGGGATTTACAAACCACAAAGACAAGGGGGCTTGTCACTTGTCGAGCATTACATGATAGGTCGAAAGACCACGGGAAGATGTCAATCACCCGAGACTATGGAAGAAATGAGCTATAGGTGGACGGGGATCCTAAGTATGACCCAATAAAAATCATACGGTTCATTGGTAGCCACATATAATCGTTTGCCACTCTATAGCATCGACATTTCGGCAGCTATCGCGCGAAGAACATAAAGTCTAGAACCAACTAAATGTACATAATTTTATTTTGATGAATATCATATAAGAAATTGCCCGCTAATGAACTTTTTTTTTCATGTTATGCAGATGATTCTAAATTTAAATGAAGCATCTATTCTTGTGTTTACGCGGCTTGCGGAAGAGTGCCATGGGGCGTTACTCATGATTTGAAGAACGAGTTTCATGATTGCTTCAAGAAATGTGGTCGGGAAGCAATCACCAAAAAAATTATCGACCGAGAAGAAGCATGAGATTAGTTGTCCTACCACTTTCGAGTCCCTTGAGTATAAGGTAAATTCGTAACATTTCTCATTCAAAATTTGTATGAACTTTGTTTAAGTGCAGACACTTTATGAAAGAGTGTCAAATATCATCAATTCCGATAACAAGGATTACAGCAGTGGTTCCCGGTCCTTTAAGGGGCATGCTGCCAAACACAAGGCAAGAAAAAAGAGTTCGTGACAGCAAAATGCGCAGGCGTCTACTAGAAGAAATGCGATCCGCAAAAAGTAACTGCCTATTTTGTTATCTTTCAAATTGACTGTTAGAGTTGATGATATCTTTTTATTTTAACAATATTTTATATAGATCCAAATAGTTCAGGAGACAATTATGTCTCTAATTAATCAATTTATGGCGTCTCAACCTCACAATTGCAAACGGCGAATGACCACAAATAGTGACAAGCGAGGATGAGACAAAAGTTCTACGGTGCTGACATAGAGTAAAATGAAGGGGAACACGATGAATAGAATGAGTCGTTTTCATAAACAAGAACAAAAACCAAGAGTTGGTGCCCATCCATCTACCTCCAAAGTTTTAGAAGAATGCCTAATTGTTGAGGTCACAGATAAGACGAGAAAGCTGGAGGAGGACATTGTCGCAAAAACGGTTGAGCTTGAGAGGCGACTGTATGAAAAGCGTCATATTAGAAAATAAATGGACTAGATAATATAAGAAAATATGATAAGAAGGTGAACGGGCCAATTAATGAGATCCTAAAAAAAATTCTATCCAATCGATAGATTTCCAAGGATATACCTATCACATTCGTTATAACTTTTTGAGCAATAATTTTGTTAGACAAGTTTGTTTTTGAATTGGATTAAACTATCGTTTTCGGTTAGATTGCCCTTATATTTAAAAATATATTTTTTATAAAACAATAATTAAAAATTTGATTTATTACTTATTTTAAAAAAATTTAGATACAAAAGACATTTTTTTCATCTTACACTAAAATTAACTTAATTCAATTTTTTTAACATATAAAATAAAAGTTTACTGACTTTAAATCATTTTTTTGTGCCTAGTTACAAAATGTGTTAACTTAATTGTATTTACATGAGATTTAACCCTATAAAAGTATTAACTAACTATGCCTAAACACATGGGGAGGGACATAGTAACAAAACACTCGTCCCCTACAGTGGGAACTACTGAGGTTTCAAGCATGGCCCCACCTATTGTATTTGTAACTCTAAATTCTTCGGACAATACCACCAAGTCCAACCGAACTGAACCCAACTCATCACCTGTCCGTTTCCGACAGAAACCCAATCTCCGGATCATCAGGCGCCATCCACGCGCCAATCGGAAACCACATGGCCCCACCAAAGCGCACTAAGCACCACGGCTCACTTTAGCAAAAGCCATGAATTTATGTATTTATATTTATATTTGATTTAATTGTTAAGGAAGGAACCGAGATACTCGTAGAATTGCCCCGCGCACATCTCCATGTCGTACGTTCCTTTATTCGTTGTCGTTTTGTTTCCATTTTTGTTGTATATAATATAAATCAGCAACCGAGAACAGAGGCACGTCTCTCTCGATCTAATATACTTCGATTAGGGAAAAAAAAACCAGATTTTGATTTGTGGGTCGGAGAATTTTGGGTTTTAATTCCCCGATTTCGATTGATTTTTGTTTTTTTTTGTTGTGGGTCATTGATGGAGTGACCCAATCGTCGTTGCTGTATTGTTGTAGTGTGAGGACTGAAACGCCATTGATAACGAGCTCTTGGAGGCTTGAACCGGCTTGTGGTGTCGGTGAGTGTTTCTGACGCCAGATTTTACTGATTTGTTCTGGGTTTCTGCAAAGTTTGTGTTTTTATCGATTGTTTTGGTTTTGGGTTTTATTCAATTTTGTATCATGGAGGAGAACAGAGGATTTATTGAAGCTTGGGTGGGTTTTGAGTTTGAGTTTTGGTTTCATCCAAATACTGAAACTTGTGAGATTCATCATTATATGAGAGATTGAAACTCACAAACCTATGATTAAGCTATTACTGTTAGAGTGACGGACGCATCAGTTCAGAGTCTTCGTCTATCAACTTGAGCTTTTAAGCGAATCAGACTTCTTTGACATCCGCGTCGGGCCCACGGTTCATAGTCCAAATCCCGTAATTCATCGTGCACGTGGGATGAGGTGTTAGAGTCCTAGATCGGGAAGATCTGAATTCAACTCGAGTTTTTAGGTGGATCAGGCAGATATAACATTTATAAATTAGTCGAAAATTCTAAGAACATTGATTTGTTATGATCTTTATTAGTGTGTAAAGGCGGTAGATTGTGATTGTTAAGGAAATGTTGAAAATAAGACATAAGAGTTGAGTTAGCATATATGTATGTGATGTTAATAATACACATGTTTTGTTTGAGTATTTAAGATTTAGATTTGTCGTTGGTCTGCAAAATCTATGCAATTCTAAATCTAAACCAACCATTTCAGGACCATCATGGCACTGAAAAATGGGCCCGACAGTAGAGCCAGGAGCTCCGTGCAGATCTTCATCGTAGCCGGTCTGTGTTGTTTCTTCTACTTACTAGGAGCATGGCAACGGAGCGGGTTTGGGAAAGGCGACAGCATAGCGCTGGAGATAACAAAAAACGACGCGGATTGCAATGTAGCCTCGAAATTGAATTTCGAGACCCGTCACGCCGGTGAAGTTGGATCCATCGAAGAATCGGGATCCAACCCTAAACCGATCGAGCCATGCCATCCCCAGTACACGGATTACACTCCGTGCCAGGACCAGAAGCGCGCTATGACCTTCCCGAGGGATAGCATGAATTACCGAGAGAGGCATTGCCCTCCCGAGGAGGAGAAGCTGCGCTGCCTCGTGCCCGCCCCGAAAGGGTACGTGACCCCGTTCCCTTGGCCAAAGAGTCGGGATTACGTGCCTTACGCCAATGCACCCTACAAGAGCTTGACGGTGGAGAAGGCGATTCAGAACTGGATTCAGTATGAGGGCAACGTGTTCAGGTTCCCGGGGGGCGGGACACAGTTCCCTCAGGGGGCTGATAAGTATATCGATCAGATCGCTTCAGTCATTCCTATTGATAACGGAACTGTGAGGACCGCGCTCGATACTGGTTGTGGGGTACGCTGTCTTTTTGCCTCTTCTCTTATACTTAGGGATGTTCATTATGAATCGAGAATTAGCCCTCAATAGAGAATCAGGCTTAACCGCACTTGAAAAATTGATAACTATGGATAATAGTTCGGTTCTGATTATATATATTAGTAACCGAGCCAATTATGGTTCATATATGATTTTTATAAGTAAAAAACGACAGTTAATCAAGAAGAACTGAACTGAAATGGTCTATAAATATGAAGTATAACTCTTGATTTCGAATGTACGCCTATAACTGTAGTCTGTAGCTTAGTATTGCATAGAAATTTGAATGCGTTCAATTCGGATAAGAAATTGAACCTAAACTGAAAACTAGATTGAAGTGAATAAATTGCATAACTAATATGAAGATCCAACTGGTTAATTGAGCCCAAAATGAAGGCATGTCACATCACAGTCTGTTTCTAACCGAAGAACCGCTTGATTATTGTGTCAGTCGGCTTATGGCTTGCTTGATTCAGGTTGCGAGCTTTGGTGCATATCTGTGGAGCAGAAATGTCGTCGCCATGTCGTTCGCGCCAAGAGACTCGCACGAAGCGCAAGTCCAATTTGCTCTCGAGAGAGGCGTTCCTGCAGTTATAGGCGTTCTTGGCACCATCAAGATGCCATATCCGTCCAGAGCCTTCGACATGGCTCACTGCTCTCGTTGCCTGATTCCATGGGGCATCAACGGTAATATAAAACTCGTTCCCGAATTAATCCGCCATCGCTTTGGCCGAAACACGAACACGTCATCGCCTGATCGTTTTTTTTGTTCGCAGATGGGAAGTACCTTAAAGAAGTCGATAGAGTCCTTAGGCCCGGGGGATACTGGGTGCTCTCGGGGCCCCCAATCAACTGGAAGAACAACTACAAGTCGTGGCAGCGCCCGAGAGAGGAGCTCGAGGAGGAGCAGAGAAGCATCGAAGAGGCCGCGAAACTCCTCTGCTGGGAGAAGAAGTACGAGAAGGGGGAGACCGCCATATGGCAAAAGAGAGTGGCCTCGGATTCGTGCACAAGAAACAACGATGTCACCTTCTGCGGTTCAGCAGACACCGACGATGTCTGGTATGATTTCCCATTCACATTCATAGTAAAATGCAAAGAAATAATCGTCTACTGTTTTAATTTTAGAAAAGGCGGGCGTGTACTTCTGTTTTCATAAAAAGTGGTCGTGAACTAATAATTTCTTTTTGCAAAACATGTATGTCTGTTAAAAATGACAAAAAATCATTTTTTACTTGTTGGTTTTTTCTGTGTTCTAAAAACCCTCAATTTGTTCAAATAGTCTTGATTAATCCTCTATAATCTCAATTAATCTTTCAATGTAATTTATGTTTCGATTAATCTTCGATTAGTCTTCAAAATGTCATCTTTATCCAACTAGCACCTAGCGTTTTATTAGAATACTGTTTTTTCTCTTCTCTTGCATTTTATCGATTACAGTGAGACTTTAAATTTAGATGAGTACATAATCAAAAGTAAATTCGGAGATATTGAGTTGACGTTTTTTTTTACAAAACTTAATAATAAGAATATTTTCATTATTTTTAAACAAATATACACATTTTGCAAAATAAAAAGTACTCAGCCCCAATGGAAGACTGCGACTATTAAGGTACATTGGTTCTGAACTCGTTACTTCATCGACTCTTAAAAGGTACAAGACGATGGAGGACTGCATAACTCCATATCCTGAGAATTACACTCCCGACGAGGTGAAATCCTATCCGGAGAGACTTCACGCGGTGCCTCCCCGAGTCGCCACCGGGTCGATCCCCGGAGTTTCCATCGAATCATACCAAGACGACATCAAGAAGTGGAAAAAGCACGTTAACGCGTATAAGCGGATCAACAGCCTGCTCGACTCGGGGAGGTACCGTAACATTATGGACATGAACGCCGGATTGGGGAGTTTTGCTGCTGCCATCGATTCTCCTAAGTTGTGGGTCATGAATGTTGTTCCGACGATAGCTGAGAAGAACACGCTCGGGGTGGTGTACGAGAGGGGGCTTGTCGGGATTTACCATGATTGGTACGAGGATGGATTGTTTTTTTAATGATGCATGAGAATGTAATAGGTTTGTTTCTTTAATCATGTGTGTTTTGTTGTTGTTGGTGCAGGTGTGAAGGTTTCTCTACGTATCCAAGAACTTATGATTTGATTCATGCGCATGGGGTCTTCAGTTTGTACAAGGACAAGTGAGTACTCATATTCTTTACTTTTTACTACGGTGAATTATTTTAAGTGTCAATTCACTGTAAAGATGTTTTATTAAGGGTCATCATTCGTAACAGAGTTAGATTTGATACAAAATGTCCTTATTACCCCTGTATTAAAAATGTGGCATAGTTAATCGTAATGATCTGAAATCCCCCTAATTTTTTTGTATTATGCGTTATTCTTTTTTAAAATGGTATTACGAGATTGCCCTTAGAACTAGAAGTTTTAAAATGGCATGATGATGTCAGCTTGGCATCATCGCCGTCTCCCTCCTCTGAAACCCTAGATGAAGATTCAGGCGACCATCCCTAGTCTTGTCTTCTTCGATTTTCTTGACAACAGTTGTGACCTCGGGTTATGAGCATAGTCTGGACGTTTTAGTCGCGGTGCTGGAGGGCATGGTAGTAGAGGCAGATCGAGACACTGTTGTCGGACGAAGAGGACCTTCTAGAGAGTAATAAGAAATTAGTCAGGAATTAATCCGATTAAATTTCAGGGGAAAATTTGTTCATACACTCATTTTGCAAAAAAAAAAAAAAGAATGTAAATTACCTCACATTTTGCAATTAATAAAATACACATCTTCTAAAAATGTCAAGAGTAGACAACACTTTTTTTTTAATGTAACAACATCAACTTTTAGATTCTTGTACATTATTTGTTAATTCGAACACATTTCTTGTCACGCAGATGCAATGCTGAGGACATTTTAATCGAGATGGACCGAATTCTGAGACCAGAAGGTGCAGTGATCTTCCGAGATGAGGTCGATGCGCTCGTAAAGGTTCGGAAGATCGTTGGAGGAATGAGGTGGGACACGAAAATGGTGGATCACGAAGACGGTCCTCTCGTGCCCGTCAAGATCTTGATCGCCGTTAAGCAATATTGGGTCGCCGATAACTCCACATCTTCCTAGTGAAAAGGCGCGGAATTGCTCCGATCCTCACACTTGGGATTATTGCTGATAAAAAAACAAGATGTGAAAGTGGAAAAAAGTTACACACATGTTCAATGATTTATTTATCCGTTAGCTTATGTTTGTTAGTAACTTAGAGGAAATGAATTCTCTATATAATGTAATTTTTAGTTGATTAAATTTTACCTTATGGTTCCAATTTATGTAAGGTTTTGGTTATGTTTAAATTATTATCTTTACTTTCGAATCGGATTGAGATGATTCATGTATGTAGGGTTCGGGTCGGAGGTTTTAAGATGTTTACTAACAAATTTATGTTAAGAGCGATTGCTAGATTTTCGATGTCTATCTCCTGAACTTGTGACCTGATCTTGACCCTCGAGAAATTTTTCAAGGAAATAATTTGAGGACGCTTGAGAATTTTGTAACTCCATAGGCATTATCGCTCTTAAAAAATTTGAGTAGTCTGATTATTCTCAGAAGCCTAATTCGTAGGTCATTCTTTCTTTGTTATGTTGTATCAGCTATTCGTGTTACTCACTTTTCGAGATCTCTTGTATTATTCAATCAAACTGGTAAAAACACTTTAGTCAATGTCAAAATTTATGTATACATATTTTCTTATAAATATACCAATTTCATCTCATGATCATCTTATTCTTATATGATTTTGTGATCTAAAACCCAAATTTCTCTAACCTTTCCATTTCAAACAATAACTACCCTACAAAATCAAGCATTTCAAGACTGACACCAAATACTAGAAAAATTGAACTATAACAAATCAACATTTTGTTTCAAACAACCCTTCTCATTTCCTCCAAGGGAAGCATTTTTGTACGGCGGCCGAGCCGGAACCTCCTCCGGGGGCGGCGCTGCCCTCTCCCCTGGCCGGCCCGTCTCCATTTGCAACCTCCATCTGAATCTCCGACGCCGGAGCAGCTTCTTTAGGGCTAGTGCCATTGACAACCTTCCTCAGACCTTGCTTCTTCTTGGCCAGCTTGGCCCAGTCTGAGAGGCCAACTTGTATGTGTTCTTGGAATATGGCCTTCTTGTAGGAGCTTCCCATCTTCATAGGAAACATTGTTGTTAGAGTCAAAACTCAATTGTTGCAAGAAACAAATGAGGATATATGGAACAAGAACTTTGGAACTCACCTGAGTGACAATGGCATAGAGTGGCAGTGTGCTGTAGCTGCATAGGAACTGGACAAAGACCCTATAATCCAAACATTGACATGTCATTAGAAATCTTGCAATGTCAAAAGTCAATGGATTTGGAACTGCATTAAGGTTGTTAAAGTCCGACTCATCTAAAAAATCAAACTGATACAGTCGAAAGGGTCGGTACATAGGGAACATTTAGACTTGTTTAGGAATGAAAACTGAGCAGGTTTTGTGATCCCGTCTCGTTTCAATTGGACAGGAGTACCAGATCCATGTCGGGTTCAGGGTATTTTGCCATCTCAATCAGGTTGAGGATGCCACGTCATGGTCGAGTTCAGGGTATTTTGTCATCCTTAACTTGTCGAATCAGGAATACCGGACACGTGTCGGGTTAAGGGTATTTTACCATCTCGATCAGAATGTTGATACCGCATCCTGAACGAGTTTGGGATATTTTTGTCATCTAAGACTTGTTAGGTGGGAAAACCGGATCCCTATTGAGTTCAGCATGTTTTTGGTATTTTGCCATCTCATTCCCACCTTGATCGAATTGAGATACCACATCATGATCGGGTTGGGACTTGTCCGATCGGGAATATCTGATCTCTGTCGAGTTCAGTGTATTTTGCCATCTCATTCTCATCGAATTGGGGATACCCCATCCTGGTCGTGTTCGGGGTATTTTGTCATCCTAGATTGACCATTAAACAAATGAATAGAGGGTATAGAGGACCAACTTCTAATACTATGTTAAAACCAGACCCACCTAAAGTTTCAAACCGCCACATGGATCGTGGAAGCCCTAAAATGGTCATCAAAGTGACAAACAGATCCACGTCTTTTCAACACGAAACTCTAACATCCCTCTTCAAATAAAACCGAACTAAAACAACCAACGAGTCTCTATCCTAAAACACAACGACACACAAAGTACACGTCCAGATCCAACACCAAACTCTGATACCATGTAAACAAATATTTCACACTCACCCAATGACGAGTCTTGGGATGATATACCCAACTTGCCCCATCATGCATGAGTCAAACTTGTACTGAAACTGCAAGACAACATCAAAGAATTGAAAGACATGGTCAGTGAAATGAATTCATGAACTGAAATGTCAATCCTAAGATTGCAAACCAAGTTCTCACCAAGACCCAGAAGAAAAATGCAATTTCAAAAGCGTTTTGGAAGAGAATGATGTGAATGAGCACTAAGATGATCTTTGGTCTGCTGAACCAAAAGTGCTCATCTGAAGGCTGCACAACCAAGTCTCCTTCAACTGCTATGTGCTTCTCAGCAACCTCTCGGGCCATTTGTGTGATCACATGCTCCAATTTCGCTCCCACAGCAAGCAATAGCTATGACAAGGAAAAAAATAGTTAACAGATCGTTGTTACAATAAACGCAGTTCACAAACACTCCTTACAAAAGTCAGATAGCACATATAGAATTTTCTGCAATTATTCCTTTTTAAGTATAATTTTTTGATTCGAAGACTTACGATGAAGGGAATAAACGAAATGTAGAAATATGTGTGCCAACCTACAAGAAGAATGACGTCAAAAATAGTCCAAACATTGCATAAATCATTGTTGAATCTGATAAATAACTTACCTGCAACGTTCAGCAGCAAGAAAATAACAACAAATAGCCAAAGATACCAGCTGCAACACATTGGAAATGAAACTTCATTACCAAACTATACCAATGGTTTTTTGGTATCTGCGTGATTGGGGAGGGTTTTTCGGGGAGATAGGAAAATGATGTAATTGTTTTTATTTCATAAAAAAACTAACCTTATTCCGACAACTTTTCTGAAATCAGCCTCGAGCGCGCGGATCATGTACTTGTGGAAGTTAAACTTCGGGTTTCCCTTGCAATGCATCTGATGGAGAACGATGACAGACAATTAGATTAGGATTTCCCAAGTTATTGCTAATAAAATGGCTAGAAATAGTGAAAAACAAAACTACTAGAAGTGTTAAGGACATGTTTCGGGAGACTTACCATGATGAAGCCTAGTCGCAGGGTAGTGTAGTCGGATTTGGTGACAGAAGCGTAGAATTGCTTGAAAAACGAATGCTGAAAACAAGAACGAACTATAAACATTGAGAAATCGTTCAATGGGAACAAAATCGAGTTTTGGTGACTTACCAACCAGCCTAGCAGAGCTATATCCTTCCCAATGCCCGAAAACCTCCCCCTGATGAAATCGTGTTCTTGGACATGTGTGAACTTGGTTTTCAAAGCTGTGCACACAGTGCAATACAATACAATAAACTTACAAAAGAAAAATCAAAACACGACAACAAGAAACTTAAGTACATTACAAGGATCATACCCTTTTCTGTATCGTATTGCTCTTTGGCTATAGAATCCTCCCAGCGCTTCCACTGGCGTATCTGAACCACATATCGCAGATTCAATATCCCGAGCAAGTTAGAGATTCATAGGCGATAAAAGGGTTACTCACTTTTGCTCCTCCGAAGAGAATGGTTAGAGCTGAAAACGTCACGTGCACAACAGCCAGCACGAATATGAAGATGTGCAGGTGATGCAATGCTGTGGTAGATAACAGTGGAACTTTCCCCTACGAACAACACAACAACGAAAATCGTATAAATCAATCATATCGTCCAATGCAGCAAAAGTTTTCAATATGGATTTAATACTTGAATTTGTGAAGCAATTTCTGATATAAATGTTAGTTATAGGTCTCTGAACAATTCCAAGAGCATTCATCATGTTTGGGGTCTTTTTTCACACCAAAAATGGACATAACTATAAAAATGGTCAATTTCATCAGTTTCTTTAGCATGTCAATAAATCTACATAACTCTAAACACAACTTCCAATTCTACTTGATGAGTGAAACAACCTACTAAAACAATATAGTCAATGAAATGAATCTGAATCTCAATGACAAATTTACCTTTGCTGCACAATAACCAGAACTCAAATCTTCAGAAAGGAGGCGACGCCCGACATTGTTGAAAAATGCGAAAAAGGCCTGTGAATGCTGTGAAGTATGGGTCTCCTCCGAGCTCGATTCTCTCTTACAAGGAAGCCAATCACTTGCCAATTTATCAGATATGCAGATTTTGTTGATTCTACTTTGGAACACTGTTAGTAACAATGATATAAACCCCAACAGCATCAACTCTGCAAAACCATGATTGACCCACAAAAAATTAAGCACCAAAACTGAAAATGATCCAATTTTTACACCAAAGCTCAAAGATATATAAACCCCAGCAGCATTCCACTATGCAGAAACCATGATTAACCCACAAAAAAATAAGCATCAAAATAAAAGATTCAAATCTAATATAAACCCCAACAGCATAAACTTTGCAATACCATAATTGACCAACAAAAAATCAATCCCCAAATTAAAAAAGATCTAAGTTTTATAACAAAACTCGAAGATATCAACCCCAACATCAATTCTGCAAAACCATGATTGGCCCCACAGACATTTAAGCCCCAAAATTCAAAAAGTACCAATGTCTTAACCAAAACTCAAACATATAAACCCCAATAGCATCATTTCTGCAAAACCATGATTGACCCACAAAAAATGAAGCCCCAAAATTCAAAAAGATCCAATTTTTACATAAACCCCAACAACATCAACTCTGCAAAAATCATGATTGACCCAAAAAAAATTAAGACCCAAAAAATTGAGAAAGTTGATAACTTTATGCCAAAACTCAAAAAGGGTTTGATTCAAAGAGCCCCCAATTGACCTTCTTTGATCTTTTGCAATGCCTCATATAGGGGTTTCTGGTTCTTCTTCTTCAAAGTCTGAAACCAAAACCAAACAAAACACAATGTATCAATGAAACAGTACCCAAATAGCCATGAAAGCATGCTTGAATCAAATTTTAGTACAAACCTTGCCAAGGAAGTGAAGAAACCTCTCCACAGCCAGAGAAATCACAACAATGACACTACAAATCACAGCAACAATCCAGGTTGGTGTGAACTCCAAGGTTGTCTGCTCTGACCCTCCTCCACCAGCCATGTCTCCTCCAACTTCCCTCTCTCACCCACTGGGTTTTAAACAAAATCAATCAATAAATCAATAGCAAAATGCAGATCTTAATCTGAGTAGTGGCTTAGTGGGGTGGGAGATTTGGACTGCTTCAACTCAAATCATGAAAAGAAAAAAAAACCAGAAAAACACTACTAGCAAAGATTGTGACTTTATGGGAAGAGAGGGAAAATTTTGAGGACCCAATCAATGAGTGAGAGAAATTATGTGAAATGTGAATTTATATCATGCTGATTGGATGAGGAAGACAAGAACTGTGTCAAGGAAACCGCGTTAAGCGGCTATCTCGGATACGTCAAAATTTTCCTTAAATCTCTATGTATCAAACAAATCAAAATGTTGAGTAGCTAGCTAAGCAATAATTGGATTATTTAATTTTATTCCTTAGTTTGATATTACCGGAATCATAGGTTTTGGTTTGATTTGGTTTTGTTTGGTTTGGATAGTCCAAATGTGGATGCTTTCAAATAAAATGTAACTTATAAACTAGTCGCGTCGACTTTAATGAGTTACTCGAGATTAATTAGTTAATTATTCTTATTTCATTCGTTAAAATCCAACTCAAGTTTGAATTCTAACTTAATAGTAGGTTTGTTTAATGAACAAGTTGAGTTCGAGCTTAACCCATCAAAACTCGGTAGGCTTGCGAGATTACATGTTTAATATTTAACTATTGTTATTTATTTATTATTCAACATGACAATATATTTTGAAATTAAATATATATTGAATAAACCATTAGATGTGAGTTAGTCCATAAACATAAATCGGTACAAAACAAACGACGACACAAACAAATTAAAAAAATACACTTTACTTTATTGTTAATAATCATATGATAAGAACTTCAAAAAATAATCATATGATAAGAACAATTATGAATAAATCTTACTAAATATGTAATTTTATACAGAATCATTGATTGAGAGAGAATTGGTTTTCGTCGAGACCCAATTGTTTGCTTTCCTTAAGGTATTTATGGTTTTCGTCGAGACTCAATTGTTTGCTTTCCTTAAAATATTTATTGTCCCGTATAAAAAATTGTCTCCTAACATACATCAACGAACATAAGCGAACTCGAACATGTGTAAGAAGTGACCACATATGAACGAAATTTGATATAGAGAGATGACAAATAGGGTTTTTCATGTATTTTATCTTTGGTGGCAATTTATCTTTAATTTATTAGAGAAAATTGCATTTTAGGAAAGAGAATCATTTTAGAGAAATAATGTTAAATGGGGGAAAAGAAAGTTGAAAAGCTTACCAATTGATTACTTTGGAAAATTATAATTTTTGACGATTAATATCCATTCATAGAAATTAATTATTAATAATTTTGTCAACATTCTAATTCTCAATTTTCATTAAATTCAAAACTTTTGTTGGACATTTCTCATTTACCTTTTAATCATTTTGAACTTGTAATATACAGTTAAAAATATTTTATTTTTAAACTATATAAACATATTTACATTATTCAAAGATCGAGTATAAGCCTTTTAAAATCACAACTCATTTTGATTTAGTCACAAGTTAATGTTAACTTGGTCATCTTCCTACCAATTGTCTAATAGATTTCGATTAGATGGTCTAAACATTAATGCTTTCAATTTGTGTGTGAACAATCTGAGTTATTATTTATTAACGAGTAATTAGAGTTTTATTCGTTAACTATTCAGTTTACACTCAGTAAAGTTGAGTTTAAACTCAACTTATCAAAGTTTGATAGCCTCGCAAACCACGTCGTTTTTTTTTTAAAGTAAAAGCGAATTTTATTAATTAAATAGAAACTAACCCGGCATCAAGCCGGACAGCTGAAGTTACAGTTGGTGGGACAGACCCCTCACCATAACCACATCGTTTTGATATTTATTCAATTACAACTATTTAATATATATATATATATATAATATATAATATAATATAAATATGTGTAGTAAGCACAATTGGATTCAAACTTGACTAATTTTTTTATTTAAACAGGATAATTCACACTCGTTAAAATTGTGTTCGAGCCTAACCAATAAAAAATCAACAACTTAAAAACAATCCAACTAAATTCAAGCTTAACTATTTTCTTTAACCAAATGATTTTTTTGAGCCGAGCCAAAACATAATTAGGCTCGATTTGGACTGGTTCACAGATCTGCCTCCAAAATTCCAATGTGACAAAAGTGAAGCATTTTTTATTGGACTTGTTAATTGGATCATGCAGACAACTAATAATTTCTGGAATATTTATTTCAACAACTAATTAATTAATTGCAGACCAATATACTCAATATTGATTCCATTTCTTGTCACAGGCTTATACAATGTATCTCAATCTATTAATTAATGTATTTTTTTTTCTTTCCATAATAATAATAGAGTCGGAATTGGATATTAAAATAAAAATTAACTGCTAGCGCCCGTCAAATTGTGAATACATACAGATCCTTAATTAAAGATTGTCATGAATTAATGGTATTATAGCAAATGGCAATTCATACAAACTAAGTTAAGTTTTTTTAATAAGTTTGATCAAAGAAAGAGATAATTTCTTGTTGTTCTATTTATTTCTTTCGTTTCTAATTATATTTAGTGTTTGTTTTTCTTTTGGGTATTTTACCAGTTTTGTGACCTTGGAACTTGAATTTAAGGTTGTTTTTAATGATAAAAAATCAATTTGAATGATTTTTACCCGAGAGTTTTTTTTTTGAAGATTTACCCGAGAGTTAATGGTGAAGAATTATTATTACAGTTGTCTTCTGTACAAAATGTATATAAAATAGTTGAGCACTCATATAAATTGCACGTTTTTATAAATAGTTTTTCTTTTGGAAAAAATGCATTATTCACTTTTACATGCATCAATTTATGGAATTTAATTGGAAATATATATTTTTTATGTTTGTCTAAATCTACACTTTTTCAACAAATTAATCCCAATCATATCATTTTCATCGAGGATCACACCTAACTCTTGTCAGTTTGGCTAGTTTCATTAAAAGTATTTATTTGTTATTCATGTTCATTTTAATTAATCTTGCTACGAAATCAACTCAGAAGCGGGAGAATTTGAGAATATATTGGGGTGAGAAGTCGAAATCAGTTTGATGAAAACCTTTTTGTCGGAAGTCAACCCACCTAAAAACTCAAATCAATTAGTAAAAGTTTAAATTGTTATTTAAGTTGGTGAACATATTTTCAACTCATTTATAAGTTGATAAGTGGAGGCACACACCATTATTGAAGTTGATAAACAGATTCAATATATTTCAAAAGTCGAAACTTGAAAAGTTGATGAACAGATTCATATATTTTTATACATTTATTTAAAATTGTATAAAAATTAAACAGAGCAGTCATTTTCATTTTGCATTGTTTGGACCATGATGGGCTTAGTCCGTTACTGCTGTACAATGAAGTTCTGAAATGGGCCAAGCCCAGCCCAAACCGACGGTCGCTCAAAAACTCGCTCGAATTAAAATTTCCACAAACGCGAAACACCCGCTCAAACGGCGCCGTTTTGATGTTGCCGACAATTCACATCACATAAACAGAAATAGAAAACAAAAATGTTTCCGTCTACACTTCTTCTTCTCCGTTTCTCATTTCGATTCCGATTCCGATCACAGCTTCTCCGATGATTCACCGATCTCGCCGCTCCGTTTCTCCGATCTCTACCCTCCGATCTCGATCTCCGGCGCCGGAGCAACCCCTCGCCGACGCTCTCGCATTTCCGATTCGCGCGCCGTCGAAATGACTCTCTCCAAGCTCGGCAATGGCGATCTGTTCCCGGAGCGGAGAGGTGCTGTAGCCTCCAGGTCGGTTCGTCGGAGGAGATTCGGCCGCTTCACTCTGCAGAGACTGTGGCGTGTTGTTGCGGTGATTTTTGCGATTTATTTGGCGTTTTTTGCTCTTAAAGTTGTTTTCTACGGTGAGATTGGGGTTTTGTGGAGATGTTTGGTTGCTGAGAAAGTGGAGGAGGTGTGATTAGTTTGTGGTTTGTGTTATTTCACGTTTTGCAGGGAAGATTGAGAGTCGCATTTCGGCTTGGCATGAACGGCAACGGAGACTTGTAGGATCTGAGGTCTCGGAGCTTGAGGGCGTGGGATCTAAGGTGGAAGAGCCTCTGGTTCCAAGAAGCAAGCGTCGGAGACAGCGTAAGAGAGTCGAATCATTTGGAATTTGAATGATTTTGGTGTCTGCATTGCATTTATGTGGATTTGTTATCTTTGTGTTGTTTGGAACATTGAATTTGAGATCTCAAATCTGATCTGTGGAGACATTTTAATGACCTCAGATCCATGGTTAGATACTCATAGGAAATGCCTCTATGATTCCGTATTAATTGAATATGCTGATATTGTTGATGGCTTCATCGGGGTTACATTTGTTGAATTTGAGCAAAGAGTTCAAAGTAGATTGTTGAAACCGATGAGAAACCCAAGATTTCATTGGGTGGTTCTTTGTTTTTGAGTAGTTCAATGAGTTTTGTAAGTGGTCTAAGCCAAGGCTAGCAACAACCAAATTGTTTCCTTGGAAAAAGGTCTAGTTTTGGTTTTCCAATTTTTGGTGTGCATTTCATTTATGTGAATTTGTTATCTTTTTGTTATTTTGAACATTTAATTTGAGAACTGAAATCTCTGGAGACATATTAATAACTCTTATTATTTTCTCAATCTATGGTTAGATCCCCATAGGAAATGCCTCTATGATTCTGTATTTATTGAGTATTCTAATATTGTTGAAGACATCTCATCCGGTTACATTGGTTGAATCTGAGCAAAGATTTCAAAGTAGATTTTTGAAACAGGTTGGAAACTGACTGCCTGAGATTTCATTGGGTGGTTCTTTGTTTTTGAATAGTTCAATGAAAGTTTTCTTAAGAAAAAGTCAAATGTTGTTTTCAACTTTTTTTAGTGTCTGCATTGCATTTATGTGGTTTTGCTATCCATTTGCTCTTTGGAGCATTTAATTTGAGATCTCAAATCAAATCTCGACACATTTTCTCTTATCATTTTCTCGATCCATGGTCAGGTGTCCATAGGAAATGCCTCTATGATTCTGCATTTCTTGAATATGCTAATATTGTTTGATTGCATTTCATTGCTTGAATTTGAGATATGATTTCAAAGTAGATCATGGAAATTGATGGAAATTATTGTTGGTGGCTCTTTTTTCCCCAATAGTCAAACAAGTAATCTATGCAAATGCTTGCAACGACCAAATTATTTTCTTGAAAAAAAGTCAAAATTTGGTTTTCAAATATTTCTTTGCTAGCTTGTCTTGCTACATATTTGGCAATTCACAGTATTGCCGGGGAATGGTTGAATGATGTTCACAACTTGCATGCGAGTAGTAAGATGTGCATGTATCTTGTAATGACCTATTAGTTTCTTCTAATTTAATCTAAAATGGAGTCTCCTGAGGTTTTGTAATTTGTATATGATTGAGTACTATTGCACAGCACTCATTTGCAATGTTGACTCTTACGAACTCATAGGATAATTGTTTACCAAGAGAAAAAATTGTTCCTGTTTAACACTATTCTTGTGTTCCATGGATTTTCCAGATTTCCCTTGTGATGTTGGGCTTGCAAAACAAGTGGGCTATATTGTCGAGCCTAAGGATTTTTTGAACTTTACAAAATTTTCGGTAGAATACGTTAGACAAGATCTGAAACGTGCGGAGAATAGCTTATTGGAGCCTAAATTTGGAGGACATCCGACACTTGAGGAAAGAGAGAGATCCTTCTATGCAACAAATCAAACACTTCATTGTGGTTTCGTTGAAGGACCACCGGGATCTAAAAGCACCGGGTTCGATTTGGAAGAGAAGGACATGGCTTACATGAACACCTGTAAGGTTGTGGTGTCTTCTTGCATTTTTGGAAAATCCGACTTTCTGAGGAGGCCAACGAGCAAAATGGTAAATAAAACTTACCTTGCTAAGCTCTTTATGCATCATGCTTATATGACAAAACAATTAATAACTGTTGAGATTCATTTTTACCTTATTGTTTTGTGCACTGCTGTCTCTAGAAAATGTGACATCATCATATTGTTTTAATTGTAAAATAAAATTCAAGTACTTAATTGATTATACTTCTTCAAATGCAATGATAAAAGGAAACAAACTAGTAATAGGAAATAAACTTAGAATAGGAAACTATCGAATAGGAAATTAGACATAAGAATATTTCGCATTAATATGTTAATCTTATTGGATAAGAAAAAGAAGAGAGAGTCAAATAAACACAGCTCTTTGTAGAATGCCTATCATGGATAGGCAGTATATAACCTTTGACATGCTCAATTGATAATGATTTATAGCATATTACACTGCGGAGTGGATCATCACTCCATCTTTTCCCTTGTATGCTTAGATGCTTAGAAGCCATTTGCCGTTAGTATTTTGATTTAATCTTTTTAGAAACTGTACTCTGAAGTGATTTTTTGTGTGTTCAAAATATTTTGATTACAATTCTTCATCTGATGTTCTATATATTCTTATTTGGTTCAGATCAGTGAATATTCCAAGAAGAATGTATGTTTCGTCATGTTTGTGGATGAACAAACGCTGTTACAACTAGCATTGGAGGGAAATGCTCCTGATGATGGGGGGCGTATTGGTTTATGGAGAATCGTTACAGTGAGAAACTTGCCATATGAGGACATGAGGAGAACTGGAAAGGTGCCAAAGTTGTTATCACATCGTCTCTTCCCATCTTCGAGGTGATCTTCACACTATGATCGAGTAATTTTTTATTAGGCGCTATGTTGGTGCTTCTAATCTATTTTCTATTTTCGAATCATTGTTCAGGTATTCAATTTGGGTCGATAGTAAGATGAGACTACACACCGATCCAATGCTAATCATCGAACACTTCCTGTGGCAAGCCAAATCCGAGTATGCCATTTCAAACCATTATGACCGTCACTGTGTTTGGGATGAGGTGCTCCAAAATAAGCGACTGAACAAGTACAACCACACGGCCATTGATGAACAGTTTCTGTTTTACCAATCAGACGGGCTCACCAAGTTTGACCCGTCGAACCCAAACACTCTTCTTCCAAGTTGTGGGTGTCCTTCAACATCTCTTTCTTTCCTAATTATCCGCAATATTTTTTTTTTGAAATAATGTCGTCATTGTTACTTATACTTTGCAGATGTTCCAGAAGGTTCCTTTATCGTCCGAGCGCATACACCCATGTCGAACTTATTTTCATGCCTTTGGTTTAATGAAGTGGATCGTTTTACCTCACGAGATCAGCTAAGCTTTGCATATACCTATTTGAAACTGAGGAGAATGAATCCGGACAGACAATTTCGCCTCAACATGTTTAAGGTGATCACTTTTTTCATAGCTTATGTAATTACCACTTCAAGTGATTAATTTTTATCACCTGTTGGTCTTTGGCTGGTCATATTGCATTAGGTAAATATCTTATGTGGACCAAGTTGGTTTAAAATTTATAGTTCTAATTTTGAACTATGATCAACTAGGACATAAACGAGTATTGAGTTGAGGTCTTCTTTTGTGTGAACGTAGTAGCCATGAATAGCGTAGGCCAGGATTTTTGCAATACTTAACCCAATTTTATGCAATCAATTTAAGTCGGCTAGGTGGATCTAAGCAAGTTTAGTCAATTGTTATAAAAAATTAATTTAGAAAATTAAAATGAAAATAATTTTTTACTAATCGGTACTTTTATTAATATAATTAAGTATATAAATGTAAAAAAAGATTTATGTTTTATATAGCATAATTCATATATTTTTATTACATACGTAAATTAGTTTATTTAAAAAAATCACAAAAATACAAATAATCCCCTGAGGCTCTATCAAACCAGCAAGTGCGTAGTGACTTTTACAACACGGGTGAATAGTTAATAGTGACTCCTGAGAAAGGGTAGAAGAATAAGACCTATTAAGGGACATAATGCATTCCATAGGGCACACAATCACTTCATTATTATTGGAATATGTCGTTTTTAGCATACTTCAACAAAATTAATCAACTACAATCTATCTGGCTCAAGAATGGCAAGAAATAGAACACCTTAGTGAACTTGCATGAATGTCCCTTTTGGTGTATTCTAGTAAAAATGAGAAATAAAATATTTTCTACCAGCATTTGTGTTTGTATATGACACTTGTGTTATCATGCAGGACTGTGAACGCAGAGCGCTAGTGAAGCTGTTCCGACATAGGGAACTGATATCACCTTTACACACTCCTTGAAGAACGGAAAACACGGTGAGATTATATCCATTTTTTCACATGAACCCGACATTATCCCCTTTCGATGTCTATTATCAAACAGTTAAAACCATCCTAGATTGTATTTCTCACTCAAGAATTGCAACTCATGGTGCTGTCTATGCAGGGAGGGACGATGAAGAGAAAGTGACGTTGGACATTCGTGCAAGTGGCTATTTGTCGGGAACGTTGTAGCTGCTCCTAGTGAATATAAAAACTGGGCAAAGGGTCTACACTCCTGTCACGGGCCGGCTGAGGGGTGCTGACTCTGACAGCATATAATTGGCGTTACAACCCTATCTCATGGGCTGCAGACCAGCAAATGATAAATCAATTCGACAGGGCAGCTCAGATTGAGCACAGCTTGTAATTATCTACATTCCGGAGGCTTATGGATGTGTGGAAAACAGACAGCAGAAGTGAGGTTATACTTGTAGCATTAGGACGACTACTTCATTGATCATTTGTAACTTCACAGCACATTTGTAAACAAGACAAGTTAGGTTTTACTGCAACTATCAGTCAAATACTAGATAATTGGGCTTCAGTATGACTTATTTATCAGACGAGTTCTTTCTTGAGAATCAAGTTCAAGTTGAATACTTAACAAATCAAATTCAGGCAGTACGATTCGATTTTACATCCCCAGAGATGATGATCAGTTAACACGGTAGTACAGAAGGAAACTACATGGGTAGGTTTCTTCTACTCGAATTTGGCAAATTAAAATACTCTAATCCCGAAATGCCCCATCTATCTAGGGGATGACATGCCTCGATTCGGAGCGGGTTACTAATCTCTATCTCCTATCCCGCCCCCCATCAGTTTGGGAACACTGAGTTCCCGTCATGTTGGAAGATTATTGTATGTCTAATGTACAATGGCAATGTGGTTCGAGGACATTAGGTTCCTGTCAGATTCAAAGATTTTTGCTTCTCTCTATATAATGGTAACGGGAATGAGGCGGATTTAGTGATTCGGTCGATTGAGAATAATATTGTCAAAAGAGTTAACATGACAAGAGCAGGCACTGGAATGAATTAGAGATATTGAACTTGAAACTATCTTAAATCAGCCAGTCAGGTGCCTATTCCAAGGCCTCATAGGCCCTCTTCTATATATTCATCTTCCAAGTAGCAACTAGCAAGGGCTGAGGAACCAAAGTATAGTAAAATTTTGAATGCAACTAAATAAAGAGGGAAAGGAAATAAACATTCATTTAAACCGAATGGAACTTCCATAACACAAAACAAAAACAACTTGCACTTACCAGGAAATATATAGAGTACACATCCCAAATCGTCGTCCATGCGAGGAACAAGAAGAAGCAATCTTTGCGTTTCTTCAAGCAAGGTATCGATACAATTTCCTGTCCACGTTGTCCCTCTCCAAGAAATCGCGCTCTATGAGGGACTCGATGCGCTTCTTTATTTCTGTGGGGTTGGCCAGGAACCTCGACTGCAGCTGCTTCGTGACTTCCGCGATTATGTTGTTGTGATCCAGCACCCTCCTCGATTTCATGATCCTCACTATCGCTGCCTCGATCTGAGGCTTCCTGTCCTCCTCCACTCTCTGCCGGGTCTCTTGCTTTTCGGGTTCAGATTCCTTTTGTGCCACTACTGTTCCGATCTTTACCTTGTAGAACTTGCTGGAGAACTTCTCGTTCACGAAGAAGGCGTCGTCCTCGCCAATGTCTTTGCTCATTGGCTCTTTCCTAAGGACGTTCTTTCCCTTGACGCAAGCCATGGATTGGAGGCATCTCTTCAGGTCGGGCGCGGGGATCTCTGTGGCCTGCTCGATTTCCTTGTAGCTGAGCCTGTCGGAGTTGTTGAAGAGCATGAGGACGCACATTTGGTAGGTGGAGACATTAAGCTCGTGCTTCTGCCCGTTCCCGAAGATTGCCTTCATATCGGCGTTGCCCATGTTGGTTTGCCAGGATAATCTCCTGCCGGTGTGGGTGCCGAGGTAATATGAGCGGAACTTCTCACAGAGCGTGGACATCTCGGAAGGTAGATTACAGGTGATGCTGGGTTGGGTGGGCCAAGATCCGGTAGTCAAAACCTGGACCGCTAGCGTCGGACCCTCCCCGAGCTCGGTTCCAATGCTAGCGTAAAACCCTTGCATAGTGTCCTGTGAAGTTTTCATATCTGTGAACATGCCTTCTAGCTTCGAAGTGAACTGGTAGCCGCATTCCGTCTTGAGCTTAACTATTAAACTTCTCTCGGCGTCATCAGAGACGGTTTTCCCCGATAAGAGCCTCTTCGCCAAGTGCTGTTTGTAGTATTTTTCGAAAACGTCTTTCTCCTGCAAATAGCGGAACAGCATCATCACCTTGTCAAGGATGGTCTCCACATCCTCCTCGCTGACTCCCTTAAGACCCTTCCGAAGCTTGTCGTCCACAAACAAGGAGATGTACTCGGGAGAGCGCGGATTCAAGTTGATGAAGAACTCGAACGATGAATTCAAAGCATTCTGGAAACTTTTGTCGTTGATGAATGCCGAGTTTATTATGCTGTCGTACTTGTCCTTTTCATCCAACAGTCGCTGAACGAACTCCACGGGATCCTTTAACCTTTCTGGATCGGTAACCAGCTGCTTCCCGGTTTCCCTGATATGAGAAGTCATGACTTCTCGTACTTTCATGAGGCCATTAGGAACCCGACGGAACAAGCTATACATCCTTCCCAAGTCTTCGTACTTATCATCGAGCAGCATGTTAACCAAACCCGAATTCTCCATATGAACCAGTCTTAGCATGTGATTTGCAATCATCTCCTTCTCGACCACATTAGTTATCTTGGATTCGCTCTTGGCATCCAAGTAGTGAGTCACTCTCTCCATTTCTTCATTTAAACGCCGCTCAGCTTTCTTCAAGTAATCCCCACAATCGCAGCATTCTATGAACTTCTGAGATTCGCCCTTGTAGAACTCCGCTGAGACCTCGAGAAACGGTTTCTCAAAATCTTCTTGGTAAACAGAAGAACCTAAATCCATAAGCATCTTGATTATATTCCTCATCAAGCCCCGGTTTATAACTTCTCCGGTCCTTTCTCTATGTACTAGCTCTAGAAGAGTATTTAAAAGCCTTGCCTGAATTTTGTTCGAGTGGATAATGTTATCCCTCCAAAGGTTCAGGCCAAGTTCATGCACGGGGGTTTTGTGGGTACTCGGGATGAAAGTCCTGTCCATGTACATGAGAATGTCTCGGATCATTTGCAATGCCTTGTTATGGTCGTTCCATTTCCTATTCAGCTCTTCCAGAAACAAACCTCCTTGAGCAGCATCGATAGACTTCGATATTTCTTTCAGATGCAAAGTCATAGTTGCTACCAGACCCGAGTAGAGCTTCTCTCCGAATTTGTGCAGCACCATATTGTACGCATTTCTGCATCATGGCGCACAAGATAATCAGAAATGCGTGAAATCCTTAATTTTTATGCCGGGATAAGAGATTGCAAATGAAAACTATAAGCCATTTCACACAAACCAATAGTGTCAAAATAGTAATAACCAGACTGACAGCCCAATGCTATTTAACACAACACTCTTCAAGTACATATAGTGTTTATTGAACAGTTGTTCTAAATATCCCTGACTAGTCTGATTAGCCCCCTTTTAATCCCTGATTAGTCTCCATAGGCCTTATCCCACTGACTAACGGCTATCGTTTTTCAGAACATTGTTAGACAACCTTGGTGAAGATAACTCATGGCATTCACAACCATATAGCTTCTATGAGCTTACATTAGCTACGACGTGGTAAAAGAGATCATCAAAGTCACTTGTTAAAATTCACCGTAACTAAAGAATTATGTTCCTGCTTCGGACGATGACCCATCACCCACAAAACGCCATATTACAACCCAAACCAATAACCTAAGATGATGTCTACTAAACAAGTTTTGAACATCTTTTAAGAACACCACATGAAAAAACGACACAATCACTCTATCAATGAGTTATGTATCCAACTTATTGGTAGAATCCCCTGCAAGATCACTAGAACGACAAATAGCTTTCATAACGAATATCACAGACGATCCAAGGAAGTAACTTCAAATATGGATAAGCAACCCAACCACTGAGCTTTAAATCGTGCATATCAATACAGGCCTCGCTCAAAACCTACCGAGCAAGCAATTTGACTGAAAGTAGCTCCTGCCTCTCTCTCCACATCCACAATCCAAAAATGTTAAACTAAATTTGACCAAAAACTCAATGAGCTGCAAAATCCTTAAATTCCAAGCAACCAACACCTTCAAACAAAACTAACTTATTGCAACAACGATCCAACCAAAGGAAAAGTAAGCAACATGCACAAAGCTAGTATCAATTTTCGCAAGCAATCACAAAACACATAAAGCTGAAAAAGAAGTAAATCAACAAATGAAGCCGAGAAAGAGGAATCGCAAACCTATAGAGCTCCTCGAAACTGAGTCCACTCGCGTTGTGATTATAAATCTCATGAATAGCGTGCTCCAGAATCTTCCATGTCTTCTCTGCGTATTTCGGATCCACAACGACTCTGTGCTTGAACGCCTCTATCTGAAAATTCCTCTTCTTCTGATTACTCATCTCCTCGCTCCCTCCAATCCGATCGAGACCAAACCCTAGAAATCCACACAGATCGATCTCGAACCAGAACCGAGACCTCGAATTCACAACACACAACGCAAGATCAAGCAGCACGACGGAAGGTGCTCTCAGAACATCATATCTCAACTTCCAGAGAAATTCACAGCATGTGAACCGAGACACAGAGAGAGATCGAAGAACTGAAACAAATCGGTTCCGGCGAAGAACGATGAGCGAATCGGAGCCGACGGAGAGAGAGAAGCAGAGAGATTTTGCGTACGGAACTTAGGGTTTGGTTTCGTAACAAAAATTGACGAATCGGAGAGAAACAAAGCGAAGCTCAGTACTGTATCGTCCGATAATGAGACCGAGACGACGAAGAAGAAGAAGAGTACAAGAGAGCCTGAAGATGGAGGAATTGTGGTCTAGTTTTAGACCCGGAACCGGTTCCAAACTAAAATTCGAACCGAACCGTAATTATAAAATTGAGAACCTTGATTAATGAGTCGGTTTTGATTCTAATTTTTAGAGAATTGGTTAATTTGCTCGGTTTCAACTGTGTAAAATCAATGTCAACTAATTCGCATACTATGTTATAGATGGATAATCCAGTGAGAACCTCATCAGGCCGTGAAAATCACTAAAAGCAAAGGCGCAAGCAGAATATTTTTTTTCCAATCCTTCGTTATATCACTTCTCTCGACAATGTTCACACTTATAGGTTAAAGTGGATACCGACCCCCTTGTCACATGGCGCTTTATATTGATTCTCATAATTCTCGCGTCTTTTGTGGTTCTCACTGGAGTGCTTTTTTATGTTATTTATCTTATAGTTTGCAAAACTTATATTCCAATTAAGTTTTATTAATTTTATAAGTATGTTTTAATTTTTTTCTGTATATAAATTAGTCTCAATTTCATCTATTCGACTTATAAATCGAAAATGAATTAAATATAAATAAAATAATCGGTTCCATCCAAATAGAACTGAAAAACTTGAACCTAAATCGTTTTTCACGCGGCGGTTCTGATGCAGTGTGGTCGAAGAAGCCGGTATGCAGAATGTAGAACACCTGAATTTATCGCAAAAGTGTTGGATTTCGACAAAGGACTAGTGTTTTCTGGGCGGAAACAACATTCTGAGCAAAACTCATGGCTATGCCATGAAGTACGATAGATTTCGGCCATCCGAGGTCATCTTAGGGGTCAAAATTGCGTTTTATAAGTTTCGGGCAGTTTTTTATAATTTTTAATAGTTGTTTCCTTTATTTTCCTTTTTTCCTTTCTAGCTTTTTTTCTTTTTTCCCTTTCTAGAGAATTAGGGTTTTTCTTTTTTGCAATTTGTGTTTCATTATTTAAGCACTCTCGTCTTTGTTATTGATTTAGAGTTTTGAAGTTTAATAAAAAAATCGAGGTTTCCCTCAAATCTATCACATTCGGTATTCGCAAGAATCAACGAACTTGATAAAGAGTTCTTTCTAGCCACGTAGGCTGCATCAGTTGGTATCAGATTCTGGTCGATCCTGAGGTATGCCGCCCTGTAGACAACAGCGAGCCGCTCCCCAAGGTGCTGATGATGATCAAGCTGAGTTACGACGTGAAAACGCTGAATTTCGACGTGAGAACGACGATTTGAGGCGGTAGGTTGAATTATTGACATGACGAATGGATGAATTGCGTCCTTTCGCTGGTTACCGGAATCGTTCACCCGAACGCCCTAACCAACGGTGGGAACATGATTTCAAGGTGGAAATTCCACAATTCAATAGCAATCTTAAACCAGAGGAGTTTATAGATTGGCTATCACCCCCGATTTATGATGATTATGTTGAACCAGATGCAGATGCAGAAGCTGAAATTGTAGAAGAACAATTGAGTCAACATGAGCAGAATATTCGAGGAAGAGATGCTTTATTAGCAAGTGATGAAACTTTATGTTGCGTCAAATACTTGTTCTTAGCTTATTCATACAACAATGGTTACGAACAGTTTTTGGAGGGCATCGAGAGCTTGTATGATGAAGGCTTGACTGAAAATTTTGCAAGAGTAGCCGAAAATTATTGGGAGCCTTACGTGTATATTGTTGCCTTAATCAACAACGAGAACCTAATACCAGCATCATGTATCAAAAATAGAAGGATCGAATTCCAAGGTTGGGTAATCGATCAAGGGACGTGTACTTTGATAAAGAAAGTCCAGAAATTCAACATGAAACCCGAAATGAAGTGTTACACGTTTACGATCCAGGTTGCGAGCAAGGTAGGAGTACTTGATACAATTGAAAATTTGGTAGAAAGTGCTACAAAGATATGGGATCCCGGGGTGCTTCTTTTTCTGAGAAGGATGTTGCAGGTCCAGATTCGAGGTCGAATCTTTTCCATCTAGGAGAGAATGATGCAGTGTGGTCGAAGAAGCCGGTATGCAGAATGTAGAACACCTGGAGTTATCGCAAAAGTGTCGGATTTCGACAAAGGACTAGTGTTTTCTGGGCGGAAACGACATTCTGAGCAAAACTCATGGCTATGTCATGTAGTACGATGGATTTCGGCCATCCGAGGTCATCTTAGGGGTCAAAATCGCGTTTTATAAGTTTCGGACAGTTTTTTTATAATTTTTAATAGTTGTTTCCTTTATTTTCTTTTTTTCCTTTCTAGCTTTTTTTCCTTTTTCCCTTTCTAGAGAATTAGGGTTTTCCTTTTTTGCAATTTGTGTTTCATTATTTAAGCACTCTCGTCTTTGTTATTGATTTAGAGTTTTGAAGTTTAATAAAAAAATCGAGGTTTCCCTCAAATCTATCACATTCGGTATTCGCAAGAATCAACGAACTTGATAAAGAGTTCTTCCTAGCCACGTACGCTGCATCAGGTTCTAAATTTAGTTCCCACTAATTAAGAACTGAAAATTCCGACTTCGTTAAAAACTGGTCAATTCGATCCGGTTCCGAAACCGTGCCCACCCATAATTGAGGCCAAGGCAAAAGAAAAAATTGAGGTCTTTTTTTTAATCAATTAAATAATGTTTGGGCCTTTAAGTCAGGTTAATGGGCCTTGTACCTGGTCCAATGGCTCTTATTTGTCATCGTTGAACCCATAATAATTAACAGCCAACAAATAAAAGCCCAACCTCCAGCCCAATCACCCAAACGATGACGTCATTTCAGCCCAATTGTTCACGTTGAAACGACGTCGTTCTGTAGGCAAACACGTCCCCAAAGCCGCGAATTTCAGTCTTCTTCGGTTACTGAGTCTTCTTCTTCTTCTTTTTCTGTGAATGCTTTTAGCGTTGCTTCACATTGAATTGGGTTTTCGATTTTGAATTTAGCTCGTGAAGAAATTTCTGGGTGTAGAAGATGCCGGAAGATTCATGCGGAGAGAGACCCTTGTTTGGGTGTGCTATTTCTAGCATTTTCCCTCTCAGGTTTCAGGTAAGAAGCTACATTGTTCACATGGGTTTTGTAGTTGATGTGTTCAATTGAATGATTGAAGGGTCGTATATGGAAAATTTTCAGGATGTGAGCAACATTCGACAAGTTCCCGACCACCAGGTTTGTTAAAGTTATGATTTTTATTTTTATTTGTTTGCGTGTGTCTGTGTGTTTGTGTACATTTCATTTGTTCATTTGTTTGGGGATGAATTTGAGCTTATTTAATGCTTACCCTTTTGGGTTTTGGGGGTTGTAGGAGGTTTTTGTGGACCCTTCTCAAGATGAGAGCTTGATCTTCGAGCTTTTAGATTTTAAGCATGATGTTGGAGATGGTGGGAGTGCAGTCTGGTTTCTTCAGGACCTTGCCACTGAGGAAGATGTTGAAGGAAGCATGGTGATTCCCATTTCAATCCTGCCCGTTTCGTTATATTTGAACACAAATTAGTGATTTCGTTGTGCTTATAATTGTATGGTTTGAATTCGATCAATTTTAATCTTATTCCTGTGATTTTGTTGTCGGCATTGCAAATATATTGAAATCTTCAAAGTAGTAGGCGATTTTTCAGTAGAATTGTCGGAGATTAATTATGTATTGTGTGATTTTTGGTTCAAATCTTAACATGCTCAAGGATGGATAATGGCATTAATATTATAGCGGTTTGTATTTGGGAAGATAATTTTTATTAGGAGCGATGATTGTATGTATTATCAGTGCATATCTCTTTATGATTCATGGAGCAATACTTGTGGTTGTGGATTGGGTTTCTTCCATTTGTTCTTTTTGTAGTCCTAATGTGTGATGAATTTGAGTTTGATGGCAACGTATTTTGAAGAGTTTGTGATGCTTGAGCCATATCTTTCACTCTTCTTGTTAATCCTGTAGTTATTTGGATGTAAAATATACTAGTTGTATTTTTGGGTGCTGAAAGAGGGTGTGATGGCTGATGAATTGGTTCGTGATAATTTTGCTATCAACCTCATTTAGTTCATAAACATTAGTGAATGCTCTTTTTGTGTACTACAGCTGATTGAGCAGTGTGGAGTTGTAGAATCCCCTGGATTGTATTACAGAGATAAGCCTGTTGTTGTGACTACTGCAGTCGGCCAGATGGTACGTGTCATATGAATTGCATTGCATGTACCTTAAGTTTTGTAGGCTCAGTTGATATTCAACTTTTCTCCTTTTTTTCTGCTATTCGTTAATCGGACTAATTGTGATGTCCTACAATTAGCTATCTTTGCGATGTGCTGTAATTGTCTGTTTGTTGTAATCTCCGGCTTGATTAACATGACGGGTCGTGTAATTACAAAGATTTGTTTGGTAGGTTGTTGAATTAGTCTTCAAAATTACGGGTCTCAGTGTGTGAATGGTGTCCAGTCTCACAAAGGGTCCATATCCATCAATAGTTGTGTCATGGTTCCGAATTGTAACTGTAGGTTTTTTATTGAACCTGGGATTATCAGAATACTTTCCATTTCCTTCCCTTTCTAACAGTATCAAGGCACAAAAAACTGCCCTCCATAGGAAAGAAAAGCTATTCTATCCGCTTAGTGTTGCCGTGTTGGAGAAGACTGATGTAATATTTATTGATTGTGTGATGTGTCTAGTTCTTGATAACTAAGTTCCATAGTCATTTGCAAAAACGTATATTGCAGCACTACATTTTAAAAGACAGGAATTGCAATATGTTTTGCTTTAATGTGTATACGGCATATCTAAGGGACGACAAGGAAGGGAAGCGCAAAACATCGTCAGGGCAGTCTCTTAAACCTTTATTCAGTTCATTTCCAACTTTTTCAGTGTAAGTGCACTCGATAAAAAATCCAAATGTGATATGAATTAAATTTTCAGGTTTATTTGGCAAATTTTCGTTTTAAGGAAGTTAATACCGACGTGCTAGTCACTGCATATGAACCCCTTATAATAAAGTAAGTATAAGCATTACGTTCTTTCAGCCAGCCCGGTTGCTTTATCCGACTGTTATTGGTCTACATAGATTAGGAAGTTGAGTTCACACTTCACAAATATAACGATTTCCATATTTGATTCATAGACGCATGGTTATTTCAGCCTCTTAGTGTGTCTAATGTTTCCCATTCTGGTTACAGCCCGTTGAGTGAAAGTGCTAACGCAGCCGGGGATGGTCTAGCCATTCCCGCCTCACAATCTGGATCCATCCCAATGTCGGAGGTATTTAAGCTTGCAGTTTCGAGCTTTAAAGTCAACGACTGGACCCTTTTCGGCCCTTCTGCTCGAAGTTCACAGAATGCAAAGAAGCTACTGCACAACAATGCAAAGCCCAGATTGTGATCATGCTAGCGTTTGATATTCGTAAGTACCTTATACGCTTTTCCTCAAAAATTTATATTTGAAACAACATTTCTGAAATATGCCATAGTTCTGTTTTCATAGTTCTGAGTTCAAACAAACTGTTAAGAATAGGCTTTGCATTGTTCATCTGAGTCATGATTAGTTACAGATTGATGGTGTGATTAGTGAATATTATGATGTAGAAAGATTTAAAACAGAAAGAGACATGCACAAACCATTCAATCATTACTCGAAATAATTAGGAGCATCCAACGATCGTGTAATCAAATCAAAGCAAATCTCTTGCGCCTTAAAAAGGCTCTCCAAAGTCCACAGCAGCCGCTTTTACACTCAATCACTAGATTTTCAGTCTCATTACATCGTTTTTTCTACGTAAAGGATAGAAAGTATCATCTCCAACTTTAGCAAGTGGATTGCTTTGTTTAGGCCAAAATGAGAGGAGGCTTGAACTTATCATAGACTAGAGACAAATTATGACTATATATAAAAAGAAATTGGACCAATCTCCTTTTCGTTATGTGATGAAGTTAGATAAAGGTGATTGATTGCCAATTTGCTTGAGATCATTGACTTTGAGAACTAAACTATGATATATGATTAGTGAGTTACAGCTGCAATACGTGGCTGATTATTTATTTACATTTGTTGGATATGCCTTGAATTGAAATAAGCCAATACGGTAGACGGGGTCTAAGGGTAGAGCGTCCGGTCTGAGGCTTCAGGGGCTCGAAGAGGACCCCGATCCATAATATGTCGTGTTTGTGTTTTGGTGATCTGGTGTCTCCAGTTTTTTAAATCTGATTAGGGTTGATGGTAGCAGTATAAATACTACAATACGTAATCTTGCCTAACTTACTAGAGATTATTGTACTATTATTCTCTTCAAAAATAATAAGGGATGACAAAAATCTCCGGATATAACGGGGATCTGGTATCCTGAATTTGATAGAGTAGGGGACGAAGATCACTGAACCTGCCACAAACGACAGAGACTCCAGAACCCAACGGGGATCTAGAGTCTCCAAATTGACGGTGTAGGAAACGGGATCACCAAATCTGTTGTCATTCCTAAAAATAATTCTCCTCCTCTGTCTAACGTAGTCGACAAATTATCAACAAATTCTATTGTTCTGTAATAGGTTTGTTTTCGTGGGTCTAGGGCAATATGATGGAGACAAATTGGGCAAGAGTGTGAAAGCTACACACATGACACATGCAGTGTCTCATCCAGAGACCACAAAACTGCTCTCTCCTCTTCACTATGGTTAGTTCCTCGATCTATCACACTCCATGCCAAATTTGTGTTGACATTTTAGTGACTTTGCTCCAAGCAATCATTCATCCATAACCGACGTGATTCTGACCATGTTTAACTCGATTCGAGACTCTGTTATCATCTGATAAACACATCGACTCTCGGCTGATAGGGATGGCAACACGACGAATTTTTCTAATCTCAATTTCCACTATGTTAGATTGAGAATATCATGTTCTCGTCGGGTTTGGACTGGCAGGTTATGTGATTCGTCGATAATGTGTCGTGCTGATAGATTAGTTTAAAGATTGATTTGATTGTGATGGGAGTAGTGGGGACCACGCGGACAGGCCATAAATTACACGAACGTCAATCACGTGGTGAGGAACTGCTTTGAAAATTAAGCACTTACCAAAAGGGACCACTTCCCATGTACAGTCCGAGTTTGTCGCATGTATTTAAGCTTAATCCTGAGCTCCTTCAACACGTGTTTTTTAACCGGCTAAATTAAATTTTGGTTAAAACGCGTGGGCCTCGGTCAGCCCATCGCGGCCCGGCCCAAGAATGTGGGAACTGCCAGCGCGGCACGTAGATGACATAAGCCCTAGGATGGGGAGGTGGCAGAGAGTGACGTGTCCGTGTCAGGCCACCCACCAACTCCGCCAGAAGGACATTCCAATAAGGGAGGTGGGCCCCACCTAAATCTGTACAGTGGGTCCCACGTCCAGAACCTGTCCTGCTCATAACCATAAAATAAATAAATAAATTCAGTGTATATGTATAGATACGTGTAATGTATGGATCAAATGTATAGTGTAGAGTTTCATTTCATATTAATTAGACTGAATGAATTATAATAATTGTTCGAGGAGAAAAAAAGAAAATAAATTCGCCGACATGAGAACGAGACTTTCTCTTCTTTTTTATGTGTGTATAGTTCCATGTGATTAATAATTACTCAAAAGCTTGTTTCATGTTTGTCTCGTTCAATGAAATTTGGTTGATTTTTTTATGGTGGCATCATGAATTTTCTTTCCGCAGTCGAGTGGGAAATCTTGGCTCTACATTATATTTAGTTAATGTTTGTAAAAGTAACACATCTTGTGTAGTTTATAGGTTGAGAATTGTCCTGCATAATTAAACGAATGAATGAAATAATTTAAATTAAAATAGATCAATACATGTATAATCAAAAACTGATACACGAGTTTTTAACTCGATGCTATAATGAGTTTAACAAATATTTATTTCGGTAAAAAATTTAATACCAAATAATTACTATGTAAATTTTATGAATAAATATATGCCATTTGTTGAACAAAAAGTTATGAGAGTTCTTTCAATAATTTCGTCAGTTCTTTGAAGAAGCTTGAAAGATCGTTCTCAAGATCAAATCGAGCACGGTGTTTTGTTCCTCCATCTTCGGATCTTGTCCAAATCTATATATAATTTGATCATATTTCTATGAACTTGAACATCGACCTCAGCAACCTCTACGAATTCAACAAACCAAAATTCTTATTAATTTTCTTTAATTTTAAAAAAGACGGGTCTGTGTCATGTGTCATTGCCATCAAATAGGGAATTTCTCGTTTTTCGGAGTTTTGGAAATTTCTCGTTTCCAACCCAAACAATGTTGAAATATATTTTTAACTTTTAATAAAAATTGTATTAACACAATTATTTTAATAAAAAATATTATTATTTCACTAAATTTTCTTTTTTTGAATAATTTTTTTTAAAACTCAAACTTTATTAAAATTCAGAAAATCAGACAGAAGCATACATTTAGAGCTGGGGAATAACCCATATTAAACTCCCGGAAAAAAGAAAAAATAGCAAAATTAACAAGAAAATAAGCAGCATTGTTGTCTGCCCTGTATGAACAAAATTGACCTAAGCAAACTGAAATAAAGAAAGTGAAAGAACGCAATCAAGCAAAACTCATCCTACTTTCCTGCTCGAGAAACACTTGGACTGAATCAGCTGCACAACCCTTCGATAATATGTCTCAAATATGACGTTTTCCAAACTCAATCTGATAGCTCAACGAATATTCTATTGCAGATTCACGGCCTCCACCTAAAACAGGTTGAGACTTCAAGCAAATCCCTTACAATAACCACCCCGAAAACCTTCCACACTGTATCTGATATCATACCCAAACCACATTTTGAACGCCCAACAGCACCATCAATATTTATTTCTAAACGATTCATTATCATACATAGTAAATATTTATCAAAGAAATATTTGACACTTCAATATTTGCAACAACAATCACCAAAACAATATTTATAAATAACCAAGTATATGTTTTAGTAACTATATGGTAAAAGGAATCAACAAATCATGGGATGTCATGGTTGAGTGAAAGTTTGAGTACAAAAAACATATTACAAACGGTGAAAACGAAATGGAACAGTCATTTTTGGTGTGCAGCTTTGAACATCTTTTGCTTTGCATATTTTTTATAAAAAAAACAAAACTGACACAGATACCAAAAAGCTAAAATAAACTAATAATTAATATTGACCAAAGTCAAACACCAGAAAGAGAGGCAATTTATAAAAGAAACACCCAACCCACTGTTGGTGGTGTCAACTTCTCCTGTTTTGGTCCCACCACTCAAAACACACATTTACATAATCAAATAAAACCCATAAATAAAATGACATAAAAGAGAAAAAAATCCATTGCATATATGATCATGATTCTTAGTTTCTAATACATGCATCATTAATATTTTAATTTTCTGAATAACTAATCAAGTCTCAATATTCTATATATATATTGAGGTATTTTCTGTAGAAAATGCAATATTTAAATTTCTGCAAGTATCGGCTTGCTTGAATATAAACCAATGAATGATATATCATGACACATAGATAAGAAATAAAATATAAAATTATAATTAGTTATTCAAATAAATGCATTTTAAGGTTTTAGTTGTGTTGATCATCTAATATAGCATTAAATGAATTACCATGTGAACACGGGTTCGAATACCAAACTTGCAAAATTAGATTTCATTTAATTCTCTCTCTATTCACATAAAACTCAAACTATATTTAATGGGCTACTCTTAAATTTCTCTTTAAAAAAAAGCCTTTTGATTGGCTCATACATCTCATCTTCTCTCTTCTAACCAAAAAATATACGCCCAAACCGAATAATAGTCTTCTCCGTAAATACACGGGTTGGAATATAAAACTACAATTAGTTTTTAAGCTCTCGGTTGAGATGATCCTCTGATAAATATGTACCTTAAACAAGCTATGAAACAATATAAAAAATGACTCGAATGAAAAACGAGAAAATAGAAAATATATTAAACAAATCAGATTATGTACTAGCATTTCATTTGTTAAAAATTGTTGATATTTATTTAAATATATGATATTATCTTACTACTGTTTATATATTTGTATTTTATATGCTATGACATAATATAAACACATACACTATATTTTGATCATCATGAACTTTTGAAAATTTTCAAAACTAAAATAGAATGGTAGATGGAGATTTAACTTTTGAAGGAGAAACCTGATGGACCAAAAATGGAAGAAGAAAATAAATTATTTGAAATTGGATCGATCTCAACATTCCGACAAAAATGAGAGTATGATTATAAAAAATGGAAGGTAAGCCATCTTCATCAACAAGCAAGGCACGTGAAGTCTCATCTCATCTCATCCACAAACATACATGCATATATATATATATATATATATATATATATATATATATACATGTATGTATATATATAAAAGACAAATCAGGTGAGAACCAAACCGTTTAATGAAAACTGACTTTGGTTTTCGAAAATTAGTGAATGTTCAATGACAATAGTAATTCCAATGAAAATGAATATCCAACGGAAACACTGTAATTATTGAAAATAAATGAATATTCAACGAAAATAAGTGAATATCCAGTAACTCTCATATTCTCACAACACATTTGACTCTCAGCCGAACCCTTCCCTGTATATATATAAGCCATCTTATATATATATATATATATATATATATATATGATCCATTTGTCCATATTCATGGGTCTGCATCAAGTCAATATGGTGCTTGTCAATTTATGTTAGTGAGTAGTGTGACATATATGCAATATAGCAATTTATGTATTATTTCTTCACATAATTATTTGGGTCCATCTCTCTAAATTTAGGCACACTAATCATTACAAGTTCAACCCAACTCTAAGTATTCTTCCATGTGAAAATTAATACATTTTCGTGTGCATGCCAAATTGATAGAATTTTACATGTTTGTGCAGATCGCGAGTTCTTAAATTCAAGTAGTGTAGAATTGTAAAAGTATGAGAAGAATCAAACTCTGATGTTAAAGAATACAAAATATTCAAGTCTGATTCAAACCAAAAAATTAAACTCCTAAATGAGCACTCATAATCTTTAATACATTGGCAAAATCTTTGTTGGTTCAAGTAATTCTAACACAACAATAATAAGATTTATATAATTTGAACTCAAACACGAAAATCGATCATCAATATATTTTATGTATTTCTCGCACAATATAAATAAATACTTACGCAAAATACTTTGGTTTTCTAATATTTAAATAAACAATTTTAAATCAGACTGACCATAGTCCATGCTTTCGTGTTAAATGATGCGTGATTAAATGTAAGCAAAATCAAGATCATGACCAATCATCAAACGCAATTAATTAAGAGTGGAGGACAGTGTTAGGAACGTGGCCAATATCGAAACTAAATATAAAACTATTAGAAATACAATACATAAGTTGATTGTCGTGTAATGATAAATACAGTTAATTAGTGTAGTTGAAAACGTAGGTTGATGATGATTAGTTAGGTATCAATGGTGGTTGTTGAAAATTGTAATAAAATTTGGCAATTTATTATTCAATATTAATTAATTAATGTCCCCTTACAAGTTACTCATGGGGTTGTAATCCACATGGCTCACTCGTGCCATGCCTTGCTCGTTTCGAGTTCGATCAACCTAAAAATTTGTAGGACAATAAAATTTAATACTTATGCAAAACTCTCATCCAAAAATTAATAAAGAAACAGATTCGCATTTACATGAACAAATTTAGATCTACCAAAAAACATTAATATTATACAAATGTTGAGAAGTTTGATATTGTTTATTTTGTATGTTTTGAACTGAGACGGGATAGCCTTTTTCATGACTTTGTTGCTCGGTCTATGTTTTTCTCCAAAAGACGTCTCCTCGTTCATATTGGAATCATATTCTTCACAAACTCCTTATACACACATTTTTTTCTTAGTAATGTGAATATTTATTGAGGATAATTTGCAAGAGATTTCAAGAAGAAAATCATAGCAATAATTACAATAAGTAAATAGATTACCATAGGTTACTCTAGAGTCTTACATTTGAAATATCTCTACTATTAATTTGAGCTTTCAAATAAGTTTTGCTCAGTACCTTCACTCAAATATTTACGGAAGCTATTCATAATTATGTTTTTTTATTAATATATTGTTCAATCTAGCCTTTTCCTTTCCTACTTGGGAATTAGTTACTAGTTTTTATTGTTTTTAATATAGGCCAAATTGCTTATCGAATTTTTTTTATATGTTCTAACTATTAAAATTTCATATTCAAAAAGTGAATTTAAGTTAGTCGGGTTTCAATATTGATAAAATAATGTAGAGAATAATATTATTGACATTGATGTTTTGAAGTACAATAGGAGAGAGTCATTTATGTAGGCTATGAATAAAACGAAATAGGAAATGTGACATTAACATGTAAACCATCGATAATAGTAAACCCTAGATATTAGGTAATAAGATTAATTCAGAATAGGAAAGATACTACAATTATAAAATATATGAAATATTTTTTTTTTATTCTAACAGCCCCTCAAATTTAAGTTGGTTGAAACCAAATTAAGTTTGGAGAATAAACTTGATTATAAACTTCTGATGATCTTCTATTGTTGACAAACTTTGAATATCTTTCATAATCTTTAATAACTTAATAACCTTTGAGTGGGGGTACATTGACCATAACTAGTGAATGAAGACAAATTTCGATAACCTTTAAGTGGGGGCGCTAAGGCCAGAATTTGAAACTTTGACCTACCCACTACCGCTCATGTTTTTTTTGTTGAATCAACAAAGTCGTTCATTCATTTCATACAAATCGGGTAAGACAATCATCACATCCATATATTGAGGGTATACAATAACTCATAGTATTATACAAGTCACTGTCTCTACCTCGATTGACTGTAAAAACCCCGCGATCTTACTGCAGAACCCATTAAACTCGTATAAACAACTCTACAATCTAACCAAACCCAATACCAACTCATCCGGATACCAACCGAGACTCAAACTCTGACCCGGAGACTAAGGAGTGAGTAATAAACCCCTAACCATTGAGGCACACTCAGTCAGTACTACCGCTCATGTTCAAATTAACACTTCTATCTAATTAATAAACTAGTTTATCTTCTAATTATTACGCCCATATTGAATAGAGTTTATCAATTAATTAGCGAGTTTAAACATATATATATATATATATATATTTATTGTATCATAGTTTCAAATTGTATATAACAGATCTCCACACAGCACATTATACATGAAATAAGAATCATAGAGTCGAAGCACAAAGAAAGAAGAAGGAAATAAATAAAGAAAAGAAAAGGACTGGTCTAAGCTGGTCCAGTTGGGTTGCTCTTGAACACATGACAACGATGCACAGATAGTGTCTCCAACCTTTAATTATGACTTTATAGAAAAAGGAAAGGTTTTTTCGAATTTGAACTTTCAAATCAATAAAAATCTATTATAAGGAGTTGAGTACATGAGGACCACACACATATATTTATGTGTATATATACACGTGTATATATATATATATATATATATATATATATATATATATATATATATATATATATATATATATATATATATATATATATATATAGACATATATATATGTACACATGCAACAACACCAACAACATATGTTATCTTGTGCAAAATAGGTCACATGTCTGAAGATAGTGATCAGTAAACATGTTTCCTCAATGCCTCATATCTACCCAATATTTGACAAAAACATTATAGGTTCCAGCTGCTCCTTTGCTTTATTTTTCCTTTCAATAATTAACACTATTTATTACTTATGTGTATGTATATAGGAACACATTCTGCTATAAATAGCGGTAGAACGTCCGAACGTCTTATAATCGTTGGTTCACAGCGGATTTGGACCCGCGTTGTCCGTCTCAGCATGCGCCACGTGGCAGCAAGGTTCTACAGCGCATATTTAAGTGTTCTACGAGTCCAACGCGTTCTATAACTTTGCACTACATGACCTACGATATTGCACTACACGTTTGTTTGTAGTTCGTACATTTGGACACTCAAATTCAATTTATAATAAAAATTTTCTCTATATGAATATATGTAACGTTGCTGTCTGATAAACGTTTATATAATATGTTTGCTGAATAAAGGAGTTTCATAACTCATCTCTCCTTGAATTTTTTAGGTCAGAAAATATCAAGATCTATATTAGGACCAAGAGTCTTTTGAAATTAATTAAAAATTAAGCAAAAATTAATTGAACAAATTGAAGATTTTAAAACATAAATAAGAGACCGATTGACCAAGTTCAAATTTTTTAGAACCCTAATTTTTCATAACATAAAAATTAAAGAACTGAGAAAATGAGGAGGTTTAGAACACTGATCAAAGTGATGTGTGATATTGCTCTAAATAATTCTCGGGTCAATGAGATATTAATGGATATAGTGTGACCTGATGTGTGTAGATAAGTATATAAAACAAATTATTTAAAAGTAATCACAACAATTTCATATATTTTACTCGAAATCCCTTCTTATTACATATTCAATTTCATAATTTTTAATTTTAAAGTGTGAGTATAAATCTATCACTGTCTTCATGACAACAAAGTTTGAGTCTTATATATATATACATTGTTAATATTTTATTGGAGTAGTGAAATTCATAGAGGTTATATTAATTTCTCTTGAGGTTTTTATTTGGTTACATTTATTTTTCTGAATTTTGTACCACATTAAATATGGAAAGAGGACAAAGGTGGAGTAGATAAAACTGCAGAGAAGTGGAAACATGAAAATTGAACAGAGATTGAACTGTTCATGCATGTGTATAGTTTATGAGACACATTTGGATATAACTGCAATGCAATGAATTCTCTCATACTGTAAAATTATTTTAACATCAAATTTAATGTTCCAAAGGCATATGCATATATATACTTCATATAACGGCCACAATTCAACTTTTGTCTTACTAGTAAATAAGTGAATTTACTGACATAGTCACGTGTTATATTTGATTAATATCTTAAGATAATTTTCCAAAGTTATAGCTGATTGACATTATTCTCAATTAACAATCACTGACTTATTTTTCTATTGTAAGAGATTCGTTAAATTTTAATTTCGCTCACGTAGCTACAAACCTGTTAGATGCAAATTAATTTAAAGTGTGAAAAAACTAAAATACCATTCTGCTCCTTCTCTCTCCGCCATCCATTTTTCTTTGTCCTTTGATATGCCATTGTCTCATCCATCTTTGTTCCGGCGTCCCCTTTGGTCGAACTCCTTGCTTTGTTTCCATATATATCCGCCTGAAGGTGTCGGAGAAAGCAATCGAAACAAAACTCACAAAAAATCGCCGTAGTTACTTCTTCAATTTATGGGTTCCAAAATTTTGTTGGGTTTCAGGGGTTTGTTTCAATCGAATCTAGAATATTTCGATTGCTTCAGTCGAATCTAATTTTGCATTTCTAGTTGTATCATATTTCTCTTAAAATACAAAAACTAGTGACACGAGAAAAACATTCAAAGTAATTAAAAATTTCTACTTATCGGCAATTAAATTTCCATGGTTGAATTGCAACTCTAAGTGCATTTTCACTCATAGCAGAATTTGTTGACTCCATTTGAGTGAAACATTTTTTTCATTAATGCAAATATTCTTGAACTGGAGTCTTTTTGCAAGAATTATTTCAAAAAAACTGTGGCACACAAATTTAAATATATAGAGTTCAGGAAGGAAAAAAATGTCAAAGGAAAAAGTTTGAAAAATTAAATGACAAACAATAGTATTTTAGACATTTCGTATTTAAAACTAACTGAAAAGTTAACAAACCGTAGCGTTGCAAAACAAATTATTGGCGCACTTGTCACAATAGAACATAGTCGACTATAGTTATAGTTATGGGCAACACATATGTGATGCACGCAACCCTTATAATGGCAGCATACATAGCCTTTTTGCCGGCATATGCTTGGTATGTAAATAAAAAAAATACAGGTTTTGAAATTATTTCAAAACATGTTATTGCTCTATAAAGCAAAACCCCAAACTCAAAATACTTGATAGATTTATCAATTCACAACTAATAATGTACATGAACAATTTAATAACATTTCATTTCTAAAATGTCATTTTAGTTCATTATCCCAACACACTATAGTTGCAAAGAGAAGAAATCATAACCCAACTGCGGAAAAAAACCTAAGGAAACCAAGAGGATAAAATATACAAGAAGTAGAATAAAATAGTGGGTTGCTTCTTTGGCACTGAGTCTGTAGATCTTACTCTTTAGGCTTCTTCACCAAAATCGGTTTTTCATTATCACTGTTTGTTAGAATAACACATCTGAAAGATGTGAATATGTTCACCAATTTAAATAACAATGGGCCTTCGCCTATCAGTTTCAGCTTTTAGGAGGGTTGAACTTCTGATATGATATCGGAGTTTGGTTTGTTTTTGACTTGATCTTCATATTCCATATATTTCAGACTTAAGGCTCATGAATCGGAGGGCGTCCATGTTGTCCCTCCACCCTGAATGTCTGTTTCCACGTGCATTTCAACCTAGTATGCACGTGAGTGGGGTGTTATAATATGCCACATCTAAAATATGAATATATTCACCAATTTCAATAACAATTTTAGTCTCCACCTATTGGCTTGAACTTTTAGGTAAGTTAGGCCTGTGACATTGTCCAATCTCAAATGCTCCCTCCTCAAAGTTGCTCGAGTCCTCAATACCATTTTCCCAAAAAGTTATCAACATCACATTATTCAACCACAAAACAAAACCAAACCAAAATTAAGCTTGATTTATCAAACTATTAAGAAATCAGTCAATTTCACAATAAGAAACACATGTTTGATCACCGGCCAACCCGAGTCGCCCGGATCCTAAAACCCCGCAACATTCAGGAGTGGGATTCACCCAAAACCTATTAAAATCCTCACTAAATCGAATATGAAATCGAACGAATCCCCCAATTTTCCATACACCAACTTGGAATACGGTGTAGAAGGCGTGACACGCGTCGGCAGAACCGAGGTCGAACCGGCATTCGACGGCCTTGTACGACACATCTTGGGTGAGGTGGAAGAGTGCGACACCGACAATGGGCTAAAATGAATGGGACAACAAGTAATAAGTCAAAATCAGTTCAAAGAAAATCGAACTGAAAACCAAAAAAATCAAATAATAAGTCAAAACCAACCTAAAATGTGAGATTCTCATGACACTTGATTTATTGAATATCGAACAAAAGATCGGCCAGTGAAAATCAAACTGGATTCCATCAATTCATTTTTGTTTTTTTATCCTCTTATAATCGAGGTTTTTATTAATTTTAGATCGATTCAGTTCAGAGCCGAACCGTGAACGACTCTAGTCAATGATATATATACAAGACAAATAAATTGATTTATTATTTACATACCTTCAATGTAAGTTTAGTGAATGCATTTTCTTATCTTAATTTTGTAATATTGTTGGAGGGTGTATGACCTAAGAAGGAAGGGGTGGTGTCCCACAAGGAGCCATAACAGGCCCACCACCTTCCTTCCTTATGGTTTCAGTTGAGCAGAGGAGAGAGTGTTGGAAGGTTATAATGGCCTATTGGGCATAGCACTGTTCTTGTCTCCATGGCTTCAAATTGAATGAAAATTTACAGCACCGCACGTGGACTCCTCTGATTCATTTCAAGCGACTCTGTCCATTTTCCAAACCCACCCTCTCTTTCTTTAGGACACACCCCCAAATATTACCAAATTTAACAATAACACCATATCACACCAAATTGAAATAAAAATGTATTTGGGTCTCCTCTTTAATTATTTCATTTTTAATAAGACTCAAGTTGATGACTATCACATTTAACCATATCCAAACTTTTTTTGTTCTTGTGATCATCTCGAGGTTGGAATGTCATGACCAGATGTATTTGAAGTGAATTTTGTGTGAACTTCATATCTTATTTTATTAGATTAAACGATGTTCAGTTTTCTTGAATTTAGAGCGTTTTGTCTCTCCTTAAAATGATAACATAATGAATTCCGAAACGAATTTAATGAACATCATCTTTTACTCGTAAGAACAGATATATTGGGTTCCCATCACATTTGAAATTTTTTACCGTAACTACAAGTATATATACGTGGATCATATATGTTGTACCGGATGCAATTATGATATTGATTTGCAGTGTATATATATATACACACACATGTCATCTTAACAACGTCTATAGATATTCATTTCTTATATATAAGAGTATTGAGTGAGCAAATATAGATCTAGAGATAAATACTTTTTCAATATTCTTATGATACTTATCAAACATATATAATATTTATGCACAATCATAAAATTCATTTTCCCTTTATGTAAAATATAACATCTATAACAATAAAATTTCAATTCCCCTATAAAAAATTAATTTAGCAAGGGGAAGAATACAGATTTTGAGACATATATATTATGTGTATATAGATATGGTTGAGTAACTAAATGAAATGAAAATAAAATAATAATTCATGGGGATAGCCCACCCAATAATACATAATTCCCACTCATTGTATTTGTTGCTTAAAGCTTTTTCACCCTCTCCCTCTTTTAGGCTCTTTAGCATCTCCCTCTCTCAAACTAAAGAAAGAAAATAAAGAAAACAAACAAACTCACCTTTGCCAGCTCTCCCCCTCCTCCTCACTCTCCCCAATCCAACCATAGAGAGACATATACATATATACATATACACACCCTCAAATTAACCAATCATTCATTCTCGGTTTTCAGTTCAGTTCAATTCTTTCGAAGGTGATTAAGATCAGAATCAGAACCAGAACCAGACCCAACACCAGAATCAATCAGGGTTTCTTTCTTTGTGCTTGTGTATCATGAGTATGGATGGTGAAAATGGGGTCGCCCGGGGGCGGCCGAATTTCCCATTACAACTCCTCAACAGGGATGGTCATGATGATGAGGGTGAGGCCGGGTCGGGGTCGGGGTCGGCGGCGGGGGAGGTGAGTAAGATGAAGGTGGCGGCGAAGAGGAGCTCGACGAAGGACAGGCACACGAAGGTGGAGGGGCGGGGGAGGCGGATCCGGATGCCGGCGGCGTGCGCGGCGAGGGTGTTCCAGCTGACGAGGGAGCTAGGGCACAAGTCGGACGGCGAGACGATCGAGTGGCTCCTCCAGCAGGCCGAGCCGGCGGTGGTCGCCGCCACGGGCACCGGCACCATCCCCGCCAACTTCACCTCCCTCAACATCTCCCTCCGCTCCTCCTCCTCCTCCCTCTCCGCCCCCCTCCGCTCCTCCTTCTACAGCTCCTCCTTCTCCTCCTCCGACGACCACTCCCTCATCGACCCCCACCGCCGCCACCTCTTCCTCCCCTCCCCCGCCGCCGCACCCGCCGCCGCCGCCGCCTTCTTCAACCCCATCCTCCAGGCCAAGCAGGAGTCCACCACCGCCGCCTGCCACGTGGACCAAGATGACGTCAGCAACCCCGGTTTTCTCGGGAGCCGGAAGCGGAGCCACCACCAGGACCCTAACTACCCGGCTCACCACCAGCCGACCACCGGCTCGGCCCCGTCGAGCCACAGCCTCAGCCCCGCCGCGTTCTGGATGGTCAACAACAACAACAACAACAACAGCAACAGCAACGGTCAACAACTGATCGGCGGCGAGCCGATGACGTGGACTTTCCCACACATCTCTAACAACAACAACAACAACAACAACGTTAATAGGTCGAGTGGGTTGCATTTGATGAATTTCCCGACAGTGCTGCCAGGTCAGCAGCAGATGGTGGGGCCCGCCGCCGACAGCCACCTGGGGATGCTGGCGGCGCTGAGCGCGTACCGGGCGGTGATGAACCACGGCGGCGGCGGAGACGGCGACGGGAATGACGTCACCACCACGAGCTGCCATCACTCTTAATTATATATTATTAGGTCCGTTTTCGCTTAGTCTATGCTTTTTTTTATAATTAAGTTGCCTGATTAGTATACATCTATATATTAATTTATGCTATATATATAATGTGCATTTTTTGCATCAACCAAAAAAAAAAATTTGAAGGGCTTGGTGGGTAATTTGGGGGTTAAATCTTCCCATGGAAAATTGATGAATATGGGTTCATTGATTGATTGATTTCTTTTTTTATGTTTTATGTTCCAAATGTATTGGATTTTTTTGTGGGGGGTTATTTATATATATTAGGGTTTGAGAGATGCTGAAATTATCAAGGAAATTCAAATTTATTTTTGATCGTTTGTTGTTGCATTTTAATTAATATGATAGGGTTTTGTTTGTTTATATGGGATCATTATTGACCATCATTGTTGTTATATATGTGGCTCTCTTTAATTAATTAATTTAATTAATATTGGTTTCTTGCAAAACCTAGAAGTATCTTGAAACCTCTCTTTTGTACACTACATATATATGAAGTGTCTTAAAATTACCATTCATATAATGTCTTAGATTTGGCCCCATTAATATTCAGGAAACCAATATACGAGGAAGAGATTTAATTTTAGTTCTATCGACCCCACATTAAGAGATCAGTCTGATGTATAGACCGATCAAGTGACCCTCTAGATGGATATACTATATCTAGGGTTCCCTTCAACCCAATGCTATTATTTATGCTTTTTTTGTTGCTAATAAGTAATTAGTAAATTTAACCAAACTTCCATATTTACCCAAGCAAATTGCTTAACATTACTTGAATGTTGATTTTTAAGAAAGATTGAACTCATTTTGATAAGCTAATAAATAAATTCTAATCGATTGCTGGGTAATCGATAACTATGACAAAGTCAAGATTTTAATATAATACGTGGCTTTTTAGTAATTATAGTTCGTCACTATATACGAGTTAGCTATACATTATCATATTCGTGGATAACTCATGATCCCGATCTTAGGCTGATCACTATATTATAAACATTCACAAATAGTACATGATCCATTGCTATATTTTAGATTGAATGTGCTGGATTATGTCTCATTCTATAAAACACTACCAAGTTTTTCTTATAAAATAAGGAACTTAATATGCTGCTGAAGGCTTCAAAATGTGATGTTATTGATTTTAGCAGCACATCGTGTGCTGCTCTAATGGTGCTGCCAATAATTTTAAGGAATTTTACTTATCATGAGTTTGATGTTTTCTTATTTCATTATAATATAGTCGAACTCAAATTTTAATATACAACTTGATGATTAAAAGAAAAAAAACCGTGTCATGTAATTAAATATTACAACAACATACCATAATGTGGTGCGTCATTATTATTATATAAGCAAAAACATTACTTGGATCTTTCACCTGGTCAACGATTAAAACACACTATATCCGTACCCAACACATTATAAAGTTTTTGTCTCAAAAATTTAGCGACGAAAAGTATGTTATATATATAGAGCCAAAATCCAATACAAATTGAGCTTGAAATACAAACCGTCCAAACCGACGGAATGTTACCGCAAAGTGGTTAGATTTTATGAATTCGGTGGAATGTTAATGCAAAATGGTGAAATGATATGAACCTGGTGGAATGTTATGGACCTGATGGAATGTTGAAAATGACCGAAGTAAAACTTTTTTGCCACGTGTCCCGCGTTGGGACAACATGCGCCTAGATTTTCAGCGGTCCAACATCTAGTATTGGTTCGAACGATTTGAACATTCAACCTAATTTGTATTGGAGTACATTCTTATGTACATATATCTCATCTATTGCTATAAATTATATGTTGGTGCAATAATGCTGTAGGAATATAGTTGAAAATAGATCAAATTTTTATATTTGTTGTGACTGAATTTATTTAAAATATTGTTAAAATGATATATAGATACATAAAAGCTTATGTGACCAAATTAACATTTTTGGATACAAGATCTGGCATGTTCAAAGTTTAATTGGAATTTATATACATATGGTTGGAGGAGCTACTCAGTTTGCTTTTAACAGGTAGGTTGTGGGACATAATTTCATATACATATATATACAACAATATAGTGTCTGCTTAATTATTTATATTAACACATAATTAGTGATTAAATAAAATAATCAAAGACAGACCATTTAAGATTTATTTGAGAGGGACTATTTGACCATTAAATAAAGCTTCATCCAAGCTGGATTTGGATTACATATATATGATGCTTTTAAAAAGCTTATATTCCAATAATATTTCATGTGAGGTCGGTCTTATAATATTTACATACATAAATATAGTTCATTTTTTTAAATATGAAGAATATACTACTTTTTAATCAACTAAAACGTACAAGTAATACATATTTATAATTTAGTAAATTTACACTTAATGTAATTTAGGTTAACACGTTTGAGATAAATAACATATATAATAGTTCTCGAAAAAACATCACAATAGTTATAACCTCACATTATGATAAAGAAGTCTTGATTTCGAACCACATGCATTATGATCAGGAAGAGTTAGTTAAAAAGGTAGATTTAAGATGTATGATATAATTAAAAAAAGAACATAAATAATAATATAAATAAATTTTCACTTATATGTAAAATAAAATATAAAGTATAACAAACTACATTTGAAAAATATGAGTTTATTAAAGTTCCTTAAAGTTGGATGTTGAGTCTGTTGACGAGGTGATGCTAATAAAAGAAATTAGTTTAGTGGTTAATTAAGGTGATAATAAAAGGGTAGGGTTAGATTAGATGAACCAAACTGTGGTCCATTTCATAATTAATTAATTAATTAATTAATGTGATTGTGACACTGATTAGTGAGTTTCTAGTTTCAGCTAATCAGCATAATTGTTCCTTCTTCAATTTGTGTAGCTCAGACAAGTAAAACCAATTATTTTCAATTTCTAGGGCATTAATTTCCTTTAAAGATACTGTGTATACCTTTGAAAAATCGTTTGAATTTAGTTTCTCAAAATTGGTCTACAAGAAAATCTCGAAAATATATATATGTGTATATAGCAATTTGGTTTTAAAAGTACCACACATAAATTGCTCGAAAATCTGTTGCATTAGAAATCGACGCAAGAAATGAGAAATTTATGCATCGTTATTACTTTCCAACCTTATTAATGCGTTTTTAAAGTATGAAATTTTAAGAAACAAATTGTGATCCGAAGTCGGGAGAATGTCGATTATAAAAATAATCATTTCAAATATTAACACTAAAATTATCTATTTATATTCTAAAATATATCGGATCAAAATAAATGTGAATGGAGCAATCTTTGGGGGAGAGAACATGGCTGATCACTCGTTGTGACAGAACTAATAATTTCTAGAATGAGGGTACGATATATATTATTAAAATAAATATAAGTAAATTTTTTTTAATGGGTATAGGCGTTCTAACGCTTCATTCATGTTCACAAATTTGACAAAACAAACAAGATTTGAGCTCGAATATTTTTTTTTCGAGACGAACTCGAGTTTAGGCCCAAGATGGGCTTATAGCAACGGCCCATAGAAAAGAAGGAATTGCTAAGTTTAGGCCCGTGGCACGGTGACATTGAAGTTTCGACATGTCGATAATAGTGTATTCAAAATAACATAATCGACCAGTCGTTTAAGTTCAATCCCGACCCGATTCGCTATCTTCATCATCATCATCGTCGCGCAGATCTCACCATTGAAGCTTTTTACAAATAGAAGCAAAGCGATGGGTAAGAATCAATGAATTGTGTTTGGTTGATTGTCGAATAATTTGATTTTCTCGCCGCGAAATTGATTCCAAGCTTGAGTTCCTTCCAATGGAACTGTGATAGCGAATAATTAAGTTCCTGGAAGTTTGATTTCTCAGCTCTTATGGTTCCTGGACGATATGGAATTTGATGAATCAGGTTTTTGATGTGTTAGTACCATTTTTGCAGATTGTTTCAGTCTTTTACTGGAATTGCATGCTTGCTAGGCTATTTCAATTGGTACCAGAATGATTTTGGTTTTGGTGGAGTTGTCAATGATTCATCACCTTTAGTGCATTTATTGATTGTGAAGTAGGATTGTTCAAGAGCTGTGCACAGATTCATGGTGAATGAGCACTCTGAAACTCTCTCTTGTAGTTATGTGTATCTGTGTGAAATGTGAAATGTAAATTATGTAATGTAACTACTTGGCTACTTCACTGCTTTGGTACATTTATCTGATTGCTCGGGGGGTTGTTTGGAAATGCATCTTCTTGTTATCATTTGTGGATTTCATGTAGTGGTTTGCGAAATCGACATAATCACTCAGTCTTGCTGCTCGTGCTGTTTGGCTTTCTTCAAGCTACACTGACCCACCGCCTGCCAATCCTGGAGGGGATGTGATCACAAGTTTGGTCGAGCAACGTAAGCTCGTGAGTGTGGGTTTAGTATAGGCGGCTAAGCAGGCGTGTTGGTGAAAATTATGAACGAGCTTGACCCTTTAAGATGTAATATTGATGACAATGTGTGACAAAAAAGTCCAACTTCAGCAGTCTTGTGTATGCGCACGGTATATTTGGTGACCGAAAGACTGATGGATTATGATAAAGTTGCATTTGGAGTATCTCTACATGTGTTCGGACAACATTGGTAGAATGTTCGCGATGAACATTTTATAAATGAACCCTAGTTGACTAGCTTCGGAGAAATCAATATGAAATATTTGAAATTTGTACGGTATGACCTTTTTTCCATCAGATTAACGTTTATCATGACTTTGTTGAGCTGAAACTTAATGTTGAGCGAGCCTAACTTTGAAATCCTGTTTTCATTGTCTTGTTCGTTCGATCCACCACATGCTGTCAATGACTTAAAATATCTAATTGAATCGCATAGTCAGTGTCATTGACTTACTATTGATGTTTCTTGTTCAGTTCGATGCGTTGGTTGCAGCACTTCCATTGTCTGGGGGAGGTGAAAAAGCTCAATTGGAAATGATTGCTCAACTGCGGGGTTAGGATTTGCCGATTTGGCGCGAGTGAGTTTATATGGTGATATTGATCAATAGTTCATTTTCTATTTGTTAACTGGTTGTCTACGCTGATAATGACACTGCTGGCCAAGAGCTTCAAAAGCAACTAGAAGCTGCAGGTGAATTCTCTCCCATACTTTTAGCTGATGACGGGTTTAGCATTTGGCCGCATAGGAAGTGTTCCCTTCTCACATTTAGAGAAAATCGAAATGAAATTGCATCCATGATCACAGCTAGTAAGCTTTAATACTTTATGCAATATGACGATAAAATCTAGCTTCCATATGAAAAATTATATTCTGCACCGGATATATTTTTTTATCAGCATGAATTTATACTGTAATACCCCCAACATGAGGTCTCTACCACTTCAATCACTGCCTTTGGTTTCTGTGCAACTTGAAAGTTACCCGTTAAGAATCTCCTGACCTCTATTAGATAATCTTGAAATGACCATAGGATATTCTCGACGTTGAAGAAATAATGCCAAATAAATTTAAAAGTTGTAGTTTCTTCGTGCTGGTTTGTTTGTTTGTTTGTTTATTGTCATTGTACCTGAGTTGGTCTGGAGTTAGTTTCTGAAACAAATACTGAAACATACATGATGTGAACTTTTCTTTGTTGCAGACAAAACTTTTATAGATGTAAACTTATACATGATTTAATAGTGACCAATGTGAATTTCACAGCTTGAAGCAATCGAGGCACGCCTCTACATACAAAGAATTCAAATACTTGAAACACAGAAATCACGACGACGACGATGACAAGTTTAGAGAATGATCTCCAGTAGCTCTGGGGAAGCAGGACAGTTATCAGATTTGTTCAGCAACCCTTCGAGCGCCTCTTTCACGAGCTCTTCCTTAAGAACCGAGACCTTCTCGCTCTCGTCCTCCGCAGCGTACAAGATCAGTTTAACCGCTGCAGCCATCTACAAAATACAAGAATTAATGTGAAACATCAACATGCAAGCCACACAGCAAGAAAATCAGGTTCTTAGCAGAAAAATCTTACAGGAAGACGCTCCAGCTCGGGGCTCCGGCAGAGGATCTCAACATCCCTCAGTTTGGCAAAGTAGAAGTCTCTTTCCTTCTCCAGCTGATCCAGAGTGAGCTTCAGGTCTGTTATCTGTCAAAAACAATAATCATGAAACATGTCACTGAATGCTCCTAACCAGGGGTTACCCCAACTGTTTGGGTAAGAATTGGACCGAGCCGGTTAATCGGTTCTCAATATTAGAGAACCAGATCCGGAGCCGATGGAGGAATTCGGGTCGGTTAAAACTGACACGATAATACGGTGGTTCTTTGGTCAGAACCAGACTGAACTGTAAATCTCAATATTATCCATTTGGACCTTAGTGATTTATTCACTTTGATATATTCTTGGTTCAAGTTTGGTTTTAGGTCCGAAGTGAACGTCATGAAATAAGAGACATTCGTATTTTCGTGCAATATATAAGTTATAGAGACTAGACTATAGTTATAGGCATACATTCGAAATCAAAGTTGATACTTATGATTATAGACTATTTCGGTTTGGTAAAATATTCAACCAAGAACCGAATCATCATCCATGATTTTCGGTTTCTTTAAAGCATGATTCGACCTGATTCTCGGTTCAGGGCGGGTTTTCAAGAAGCAGTACCTCCTCGGACAGTGCATGGACCTGGTCAGCATAGTTGGGGACGGTTGAGACCAAACAGTTCTGCCTCTTCTTGGGTGCTCCTCCTACACATTGGGACTTTTGTATCAGTACGAGGGTGATTAATAAGACACACAGTGGGTTGAGGTTGAGTTTATGAAGAAACCAGAAGTCTTGTTGTCTGGTGAAGGAACGTGCATGTTGTTTTGTTGCAGTGATGATTTTGGTGAACACTTGTTGGAACCCTTTGTGCTTCTCTCTTTCCCACCCTTGCTTCTCCTCTCTACTGGATTGTAGTTTCTGGATCAGGGAACAAATTACCCACAAACATCTTCAAATTAAATTTCTGGTCTGACCAGGTACGAGTAATCTCGCCCTGTTGTCATCCTTATGGACAGAAAATATCTCGAACTTGATGGAGACTCGATATCCCCGTTCGAAATGTTAGGAACGGGAAATGCTAAATTTGTTCCGAACGTGTCGTGTTGTCATCCCTGTAGAGGGGTAAAATATCTTGAACCTGACGTAGAGTCGTTATCCCCGTCCTCTAACTTGCTAACGCTTCTAAACTAACTAGTTATCTATTTCTTACCGACCTTAGATTTTTCAACTGGACAGGTTCAGTGCAGATGCAGTGAGCTCTCTCCTATCCTGTCGGATCTTAGGCACCGAGTCTGTGTCATGTTCGAGGTAATTTCTCTCTCTACATGATGAACGGTGTGAGTTCACGTGGATTTAGTGATCCCGTCAGACGCGTTAATGGGTTAGCTTTTGGGAATTTGGTCATCTTATGAATGTGATAGTTACAATTTTAGGAGCAGATGGGAGAAACTTACTCATTTGCGATGCCACTATTTACAGAATCACAGTAATGTTTGAGCCATTGGAGAAACTCCAAGTTGTCCAGAGGCCGTTTCTTGAGAAGCTTGTTAACTTCAATGTGCTGCCACCAGTAACAATGTTGATAAATCAGAAAAAAACATTCATATCAGGCATTATAGGACGACCAGAATCAAGATCACTATGTTTGTACACACTACCTTGTTGATCTTCAACTTGTTGAACACATCTTGAAGAACTTTGTAGTTCTGGATCATGTCATATTCCGACTTCGCGTCAAAGTTGACCTGTGAAAAGACACGATTAATCTTCAGTCAGTTTGATCTTTCAGGTAGATTGGTTGTTAAAATTGACACACAAACACAGATTTCGATAAAGTCAGTGAGTTGTTACTTTGTGCATGGGAACAACCCCAGCATGTGTCGCGTCCATCAACTGGCATTGAACAGCCCCTGATGCTGCCTGACAAAGATCATGGAGTAAAATGAGATCTGAACGAAATACGAGGTCAGTCGCTGATTTCAATTTCTACACAAATAATATGACTACCTCCTCAACTTTGGAGAGGTTGAGCTCGAGCGTAGCGTTGATCCACGCCAAAATCTCCCCCCTACCCACGAAATAGGCCGCATCCATGATCCCAATACTGCCAGCCATTATATCGATCCCAGACTACGTTCAAATTTTTGGGCTGGAACGAGTTTAACGTTACGAATTCTAGGTATCGCCCTGATCTCGATTTGGAAAGCAATGTGGGTTTGGAGGGTCCTTTATATTTTCATTTTTGAGGTACTAGAGTTCGGGATCAGGCCATGGCCGGCTCTTTAAATCATGACTGTTGGAGGTTTCTTAGATTCTTTAGTTCATCTATCTAATGCAATGCCATATGCTTTGTCTAAAATGGCCGTCCTAAGAAACGACGCCGTCTCTTGGATTTTCAAGTGCAGCAATATATATGTATTTTAGGGCCGAAGCTTCATATTCAAGCCTAACCAAAATGGGTCGACCCCAATTGGGCTAGGGCTTTGTGCTCATATAAATTGGGATTTTTGCTTGGAAACTCGAGTTATATTCAAGTTCAAGGTTGAGCTCGTGTGTGATAAACGACATGAATGTAAGTCTAACATTTTAAGGATCGCAAGCCAACTAGCTATGTATTTTATTAACTATGTTAATAATAAATAATTATAATAAAACTAAATAAAACAACTAAATTAGAGTCAATCTTAAATATGTTTTGTTGAATATTTAATAAATTACATTTTAATTTTTCATGCTTATTTGTATTGGAAATTGAACAAATTGATTCGAATAGAGCTCGAGGTTGACTATTCTTTTCAAAGCGAATTTGGGTTATAAACTCATTCGAACTTGAGCTAATCGACCCTATTTGATGAGTTCATTCAAACTTGAGCTAAATCCAACTGAGGATTACCATAAAACTCGATTCAACTCGTTTAAACCCTACTTGCAATGGAGCCAGTACTCTTCAATCCAACAACTTTCTGAATCGTCTTTTTCATTCATTTTTGAAAAATTCTTTAACTTCATCATTTTTATTTAATATTACGACAAGCTTTAAATTTCATCAATAGTTTTGTTCGAAGGACCTATTTTATCATCAAAGAAGTGTATTATATATATTCTCTCCTTTTCTTGTATTTAAGAAAACATGATTGAGAGAAACTAAACTAGCGAGTGCGCACCATTGGAGATTGATTCGTGAGGACGATATAAAAAAAAGTTTTGGATTCCAAATTAATTGCTATAATGGAGTTATTGTAATCTGATTCGAAAGCTTTAATTTTCCTAAAAATAGGTTCCGTACTTGGAATTTTTCAACATCAAGAAGTGGTCACATTTCAATTCTCTTACTTTTCGCCTTGTCTTGGCCCTCCCAATCTATAAGATATGGAAGAACAAAAACCCAAGTTCACGTGGGAAAAGTTTTAATTCGAAAAAGAAGATTCTTCACATATTAAAGTTGTTTTTAAAGGAAAGAACTCGAATCGAGCAACTAGAAAAAATATATATACCTATACCTTCGAGTCGTGGATTTTTATCTTTTTGTTGCATGTTTTAATCAAACAAAAATATGGAGCTGAAATGGGTATTTAAGTGTTGCAGAGTACATAAACACATATATAGCTATCAATTAACGTGTAGTTTTTAACTTTTCTTTTGATGGTTTTGGAATTTGTAACTATTTATATCTTATGATTGTGACTTTTGAACCAAGAATATAATAAAAACAATTTATATATATATATGACATATATAGTATAATCTCATTATCGCCGGTCTTTGACGTGTCATTTTGGTTGATAATTTTTTGAACTATTGCTGGAAAAAAGAATTGATTGGTGACCCAATATTAAAAAATATAAGGTTTTTAATTACAATTACAATAGTTTTAAGAAAAATTGGAAACTAAAAGTAGTGGCCATGTTGCGGGACAACCTTATTTTGACCGAAGTGGCATGGGAGCATATACTACTAAAAAGGGTAATAAATAAATAATATTACATCACTTAATTAAGATTAAAAATATGTAAGACTTAGATGATGAGATGTGTCTGCCAATTATAAACATCAAATGAACATAGCAATCAAAATATTCTAATAATTTTATGCACTTTCAATTTATAGACCACCACTATGAGCCGCCTAAACCACTAACAAATATCATTACTAAAACTAATATATAGGTAAATTATTAGTTTTGCACATATCTTATAACGTCAATTGAGTCGTCTACACTTTGTTTTACATGTTTATTTAATCTCAAAATTAAAAGATCAAATGTTTAAACCGGTTCTAAATATATTTGACAAAATTTATTTTGTAAAGACTAAATTGCATAAATAAGAAATGCCAAAATTATTTTGAGAAGATCGAATTATTTTGTGAAGACCGAATGACAATAAAGCTATACGACGATGGAAGAAGCATTATTGAATTTGAAACGTTTTTCACATATCTTGTGAGTCTCAAAGTAATAAAATTATGTGCCATGTTTTGTCTTATTGTTTAATAATTGCTTAATTTCCAATAAAATATATTGCCATAAATTTAATAATTACTAATAAATATAATTTAAAAACTTGAATAAAAAATACTTTTTAATATTATAATTAATATGATCATATTTTCTTTTTTAAAATTGAAATTAATATGATCATATTACTTTTAATATAATTATATATGTTTTTATAATGCAATTGAATTGACCAAATCGAGCAATTGGTGATAGAAAAGAGCATAGTAATGAAGTGTATGCCACTTACGGCACGGCGCTTTCACTTTCAATCCCAATTTTCTTCCTCCAACCTCTACATATTCACATCAATTCATTGCTATCTATAATCTAAATCAATTTCTTTGAAAATTACACCATAACTTGTGACGTTAACAACGCGTTTAAAACAAACCTTTTTCCAAGACTTTTCTTCTTATATCATACTTCAATTTCGAGATCCAATATTACTTATTATTATGTGTTAGAGAATAAAATTATAATTGATTCTTTAACTATCGACTTAAGTTTTTAATTGAGTTGATCCTCTTACATAGTATCAGAAGGGGTCGATTTGAGTCTGTGTTGGTGGGCCTCGCCTCCTCATGGCTCCGCTCCCCTGTAAGCCCGATATTATGGTCCACTTAAAGGGGAAAATAAGCCCACGTGCAAAAAGACACGTCCTAATACAGCCCACGTGAGGGGGAGTGAGTTGATAAAGGCACACGTGTATAATACACGTGAGGGGGAGTGTTGAGAATATAAAGTCCCCCATTAAAAGAATATGAAATCAATGGGTTGTATATAAAGTGTTAGAACAAACCCAACTAAGAAGCTTGAGCTTTTAGTTGTGGAGCCCATCCCGATATGTATTATCCAGTTTAACATTATGTTTTAAAATAAGTTAATTTGAACTAATTTTATAATTTATGACATATAAGTGTGATTTATTCACATTTAAACTACATATAAATAATATGTGCGACTTTTCGTAAGATATTTATTTTTTATTGCAATACAGTCAATTTTTTTAATAATTAAATAACTCTCATTTGATCTCCT